>VYXF01011282.1:162011-268746 GCA_013397295.1 Polioptila caerulea
CAGTTAAACATTTTCCAAATGCAAATCTGTGGTGCTTTTCTGGAGTTTGATTAGTCATAAAAATACTTAATTTTTCATAATCAAATCATAGTATCTAGATCAGTAGCCCTTCAAAGCAGTGAATTCTCTGTTACACTCTTCATTATTTTACCATTCTATCAACTTCTCTATTGGCAAACTGTTAGTTGTATATTATTCCTACTAAGTGAAAAATGATTATTGTTTTAATTTTAAGTGTTAGTAATGTAACTATGCATGCCACCTTTTGTTTCACATTTTCAAAGTTTTTTTTGCTAAGTAAAACATACGTTTCATTAGCGTGGAAAGGCTAAGGTGAAATGCCTGTTTATTCTTAGTATTAACGTAGAAAAGTAACGTTTATTTCATGTGAGAGTAATAAAATACATACATGTAATATGGCATATTGCTTCTGGATGCATTTTTGCTTAGTGGAAATCATTGTCTTTAAAAATATTTGCACAAACTTTTGCTCCTGCCTGTAATGATAGCTCTTTGTAGCTCTTGCAAAGCCTTAAAACTCATTCAGAGGCTTGTATTCCTTTGCCTCATGTGGTATAGTTACCTAAATAAATTCTTTTCTTGCAAATGCTGCGTTCACCTGAATGTGATGCTTTTAAGAGGTAACTTGGGGAGTAGATTACAATGCCAGTCTCCTTTGCTTTCAGCCAAGCGCATGCATACATCCGGTAATACGGCAGCGTTGCTCCTTATAATGGCAGATCCCTTCATGCCACAGGCTCCATCAGTCCTTTTCAATGTCACCTGAGTCTTTGATTCCATTACTGAAGACCATGACAAAGCCTTGGCACTGAATTGGGGTAAAGGAGATGAAGAACAGGGAAAATGTAGTTTTTCATTTTGTTTACAAGATTAAAGGAATTACTCTGAAGTCACGCAGGAAATCTTTGGCAAAGTGGGGAACCTTGCTAGTCTCAAACCTGATCTACATTTAGGGATTCAATGATGTAAATACACCACCAGCTGAGCCGCACCAGAGGTTGTTCCTGGGACAGAGGCAGCATGTGCAGTGCTGACTTTTCTCTGAGAAATTTTAAAATTAAATATTTGATATTTTAAAAGGTATTTTTCTAGAATAAAGTCTTTCCACTCCTATTAGTAAGTAACTGGTATTTGCAACTACCCAGACTAAGCACATGGAGAGAAAACAATGCTGATAATTGCAAAGACTGTATTTGAAAATAAAGTAACGGTATCTTCTGTTTCATGTTATTTTTTCATTGTGGTATCAATATCAGTGAGTAAAAAAGGTAGGTGCTAAAATTAACTTACTACTTTGGACTTGTATTTGTACATTTCAAAAAATCAGAGAAAGCCTTTTCCCACCTCTTAAATGCACTCAGAAAAATGTGTCAACACTAAGTAAACACTTGAATTTGAACGCTAATAAATTGGAATCATGAAGTCCTTAAAAAGTTTTTTAAAGGCTGTTTCGAATTTTTACATATCTTCTTCCTAAAGTTCTAAGAGGATATGAAGGTTACTTTGAGTTACACTTACTGTATACTAAGCAGTTTCCTTAGAAGCAGCATGATGCTTCTGATGCACAAAATGTCCAGTGGAACTAAGTAAATAAAGGCTTGCTTTCACCTTGAGCTGACAAAATCCTTTGGTGTTTCAAGACTTTGGAGTTAATTGTATCAGAATAGGTAAGTAGTTATGAATTTGGAAGTTCGTATTTGCTGGGTGGATAATTTTCAAAATTATTAATATCATCAATGTTTTTATTAATAAAGTGTAACCAAGCTAACAGGTTTTTTTGTATGTTTTTTATTTTTATTTCTCTAGCCTCCAAAACTCTCATAAATAGTATGCTACGGGACCCTTCTCAGATTCCAGATGGAGTGCTAGCAAATCAAGTCTATCAGGTATTAATCACACTTGTTTTGTTTGGTTTGGGTTTTTTTTCCTGTGGCAATTCTGTTATCTGCCTAGCAGAGTAAAAGATTTTAAACCTCATTTAATTACTGTCATCATAAACTATCAGTGAGGTCAGAGTGCACTATAAATGGCAGTGCAATATTTGTGAGGGGAGCATTTCACTTTTTAATAGCTTGCTTTTATAGTGAATAAAAGCATGCAGTTTTTGTTTTCTGTGATTAAATCTGAACAGCATCTGATAGCCTGTTTGAGGAAAAGTAATTACTGTTTTTAAGATACTCTTTAACTATAATGGTTTTGTAGTTGCCCATCAGTATACTACTTCTCTTATTTGTCTGCAGTGTACTGTGAATGACTGTTGTTATGGACCACTGGTGGACTGCATCAAACAGTATCCTTTCCCATAAAATTTTAGGTGCAGAATTGATGAGCTTAGACTGTGTGGAAGAGATGTGTCTGGCTTTAACCTGACATAAAGTTCTGCTTCACAAAACACGTTTCATACTCCTCTCTTTTACACTCAGTCAGTTGGAGGGTCACTGAAGAGCTTTCTCTTAGCTAACAAAAATCAGATGGACCATGGGAAGATGTCAGTTTGCTGGTTGCACATTCATATGCCCGATTGAACCTCTTTGGTTTTGATTAGTTGAAATGCATATCTTGTTTCTGCTTAAAGACTAAGTGACTGTGCTTTGAGTGGTGGAGTTGGACTAGGTGATCTCTGGAGATGCCTTCCAATCTCAGCTATTCTGTGATTAAATTAATAAGTTTCATAGACAGTGTTCAGCATTATGGCTTTGCTTTTTTACGAATATGAGTTGAAATTCTTTCGAGTGAAATTCAGGTGTGATTGACTGATTAGTATTTTTAAACTCCTATCTGACATTCCAGTGCAGTTCTTTCTTTTTCTCTTCTTCTTAAAGGAGATTATACTAGCTGTAGTAAAAACCCCTTATCTATCCTGAATTTTCAGGGATATTTTTTTGTAATGTTCAAATAGTTAATTAGAGAGCCACACAGTGTGTACACTGAGGGAACTCCATGTGGCACTGAGTGTTTCAGACTAAGATTAGAATTTGGTAGGAATGATCACTAAGAACCCAAATCTATTTTAATAAAGTCCTGCAGGAGCAGCTCTTCTGTTTCAATCTGCGGTCAAGGGAAAAATTTCAAAGTCATGGCCTGCTATCACTGAGCAGGCTAGTAAGGTAGAGCCTTCCTAAGTCCTAGAGAATCCTTGCATGAATCTGTACATGCAGTTTGGGGGAAGATCTTGGTTTCACTGTACAGGTGCAGGATAGGAAAGCTGCACTGATGTTCAGTTATGCATGAGGAACAGTACTTCTTGTACTTGTGATGCACATGATTGTCACTCCTTAAAATACTTTATTTCCACTAGAAATACTTGTGTCTACTACAGCCTTAGCCCACCCCAATTAACTTTACAGCAGCAGGATTGAGTTCTAATTGTCTTTGTATTTTGTGCTTTTAATTGCAATTTTAAATATTCATTGAGATTATCTTCACTAGTGCTCTGAAAGTAGATTAATATAATAAGCCACAGATTTTAAAGGGTTATTGATCACTAGTTTTCATATCCAGAATTTTATGGTCAATATTTTGTGGATGAGCAATCTGGCTGTAGTCTCATGAAAGTGCCATGTTTAAAAGTAGTAAAGTCACATATGTAGAATTATGAACCATTTTTAAGACTTATTTGCCTGCCATCTACAAAAGACTTCTATATCCTTTTCAGATTCTGGCTCAAATCAGTTGTTGAGTAAGCAGTGACCTCAGTGAGAATAATGAGAAGTTTTTCAATTCCATTTTGGTACAGAAAAGTTTAATACTAAGCTGTGTGAGTGCATTACTGCAAGTACGTTGCTGAATTAGATGTTAATTTTGAGGCGCATAAAATAGTTAAAAATCAATTTAAAGTTAAGGTTTTAAAAGCATAATGTCTTCTGAAGGATTGCATATTGATTTTAAATATAACTATCTACTTGTATATGCATGGACCAAAGTATGAAGTCAACCTCTTTGTAAATGCCAAGAGGCTATTTTTCAGTAATAGTTCAGATGCTTACGGGAAACTAGGCTGCTAGATTGCATGAGTAGAAAATGGCTTGTGAGGTTATTTACAAGTTTTGCCCCATGGTCATTGCCATACATCAATAACAGGTATTATTATAGACTAAGTGTTTTTGCTTATGGTGCATTGTAAATTCTGTTTGCAATATTTTTCTTACCTTTTTGCTGTTCTTCATTTGTCCCTTTTGTTCTGAAATTGCTAGTAGAGTTCAACATAATTCATAGTTTTGATTGATATAAGCTGTATGTATATATGAAATTATTCCATAGAATTATTTTTTTGCTGTTCAGTATGAAGTATTCATATAAGTTAAGTAATTAACTGTAATGGTAAAGTGATCTGTAGTTTAAGAAGTTACTTTAAACAGAATTTGGAGCTTAACTTCTTTTAACATAAGATCTTTTATCTTATTGTTCCATAGGATTCTTCTTAAAAGCTTCCAGAACAGAACTTTGACCTCCAGGAGGATACATTAAAAATATTTAATATAGTGATTTTTTTACATATTGCAAAGAGTATCACGTTGGATCAACAGGCTGTCAGTGAAGTGAAAAGGACTTCACTATGAAATACGATTTCATCCTTCCCTGACATTAGTTCATGCTTCTGAAAAAATCAATTAAAAAGGATGTTTTTTTACTGTAAGATGTTTCAGATGGATGTAGTACCTATCAATTTCAGAATATAAAGAGAAAACCAGTTTGTTTCATCCTTTGCTGGATTGGAGAATTGATTAGTAGTCAGTAAAGAGCAACTTTAAAGGTAATTACTGCATATTTTAGGATCACAATTCCTTTTATATTTAGAAGAATAAACAGTAAAGAAAAAGGGGAAATATTGCCCTTAATTATTCTGAATAAATATGGTCAAATAGTTCTTAATTCTATAAAATGCATACTGTTGGTACAATAATTTGACTTTTGCAAAGTTGTGTATGCTTTTAAAAACCCCTATAAGGATTTCCAAAACATAAGAGTTCAAATCACGGATCACTTCTGAAACATGGATGAAGGCAAATAAATTCCGTGATTAATTACTTTACCTATGATGTTTTTATGAAGTTGCTTCTTTTCCAAAGTAATCTTCCACTTCTTAACCTAAAACTATCAGCGCTATTGGGCATGAACACGAAGTCTTGCTGCGAGAAATGCTTCTGGAAAAAAATCTCTCTTTCATAGGTAAGAATCTGTAGTAGAGGCTAGCCAATGAATTCTTAACTTTAGAGATGCTGGTAACTGTTTACCTAGGACAAAATTCAGCCCAAATGGTCCCTATATTAGGTAGTAAAGGAAGAGTAAAATATGATTGATGCTACATGTGTTATCTTTTATTGATTTAGAACTGAGCAGGAACTCAGTTACCTAATACCCTATATATACAGCACATGCACAGGCTTGCAATTAATATTTTATAGAATAAGTAGCTGAAAAAAATGCTTTAATATCTGCTGCAGTATTACTTTTGGTGTCATGAGATATTAGCCATAATCCAGGCCTTATGAGATTTAGGAAGAAGCATATGAAATATTAGCTTCAGAATTCTTTATGTATTAAAGAACTGCTAGAAGATTCACTCATTTACCTTGCTGTGCAGTTTCTGCTGAATTTTTACCCCCTGCTTCCAAATCAATGCAATTATTCTTTTTTACACTCACTATTTTTAAAGTTATTTTAAGGATTAATTAGTTAGGGAGTTACTTTAATTTTTTTTCTTTTAGTCTGCAGAATGTTTCTTTTACATGAGTGTCATTGAAACAAAGATTAATATTTAAAGTATCCATTCTCTAAATGTGAGAGTAAACAATGACTTCTTAAATCTTGGATTCCTTATGTGATGAGATGACAGTGAAGTGAAATGCTCTCTTACTGGTTGAGCATTGTAGTGAATTTGTGTGAACAGGCAGTTTTGCTGGGTTTGCCTGGAACTATGATCTCTCCTGAGGCTATATCAGGTTAAGATTTTGGAAACCTTAAACAAATTTAAGAAGTTAGAAAGTGTTATTAAGCTTTTTTAAGAGATTTGTCCATATGATTAAGGAAAAGAATTAGTGTGCTCTTTTATTTTAGAGAAAAGTGAAAAAAGGACAGGATTAACTATCACATACAAGCTTGCAAATGACACTATGAAAATAAGAAGAGGCAGATTTTCTTATTTGACTGTAAGAGCACAGATAACAGGTAATAGGCTTAAACTGTATTTGCAGAGATGATGGCAAGTTAAAATACCTAACAGTTCTAGGAACAGTAAGTATAAAACAAACTGCCAGGAAAGATTGTGGAATCACCTTCGATGAAAAAATCAAGGCTAGATTTGACACTCATCTATCAAAGCTAGTAATGAAATTAATTCTGTCACGATACAAGGGAATGAACTAGATCACTCACTAAGTGATCCCCAACCCAACAATTATAACTTTATTTGGCTAATGTAAGCTTAAGCAATATAAAAATCACATTTAAATTTTTGTGTTTCATGACTTTGGATAATGACAATGACATGACTTTTGTCTTTAGACAAAAAAATTCGTTCCAGCAAATTTGTCCAGCTTCAGACAAATTAGCTCCAAGAAATTTGCACTATCAAATTAAAGCATCTAACTTGTTAGAATATGAAGACAGAAATGAGAGAGCTTAATTTGTTGTTCACATTTTATGTATAGTGAAGTATTGTTTAGTCATGATTTATGATATGTTAAGATTTGTATTTATTATCTCTGTGATCATGTCTGTATTTCAGGTTCTAGATATGTTTGGGGCTTGGGGTATCTTAAAAAAAAGCTTTCCCTAAGTATCTGCAAGATGAGCCCTACCAAGTCCATTGCAATACAATCTTTCCTTTCTGAAAAACTGGTTCCAAAACTGCTTGAAGAAAAGACTAGAATAACAGAAGAGATGTCAGCATTTCCCATAGGTCCAGAAATTCAGGCTTTGTTGTATAATACTTCATTCCCATTTTGAAGATAACTTATGATTTACATGGCTTATGGCTCGTAATTCCATTACTTTTTAATATGTTTCAAAGAAACAGAAATTGTGCAGTTCCCATATTAGTATACTATTCCACTGTACTGTTCTTCAAGAATAGTCAGGGGGTTTGTATCAAATGTGTTCATCTGGGCGGCAGCGAGTCTAGTACAGGAGAGGAAAATACAGTCAAAGGGCACAGTGAATATGAAATGCCTCAGGATAGTCTTAGAGCATGAAGCAGCTTTTCAGATTCTGGACAGAATTTGTCTGTTTCTAGAGTGGTTGGCTTTCAAAGCCTACAGAATACAAGTAACACCTTCAGACTCACCCTGGAATTGACTGGAAACCTATACACACTGATGGGGGTTACATTTTATTAATCCACTGTTCATAAAAAGTGCTTCATATACCATGTCCTCTCTTCAGCAAAAACATAGCTTTCAAGTCTTTATCACTTGGCCTGAGATTAAAGTGATCAATAGAAGCATTTTATCAAAACAAGCTCACAGCTTCACATGCCATACTGAAATGCCAGGAGTTTCTAGGTTCTGTATAGGATTTTTTTTTTTTTTAATCTTTTCCATTAATATGTTAGGAAAGCTTTTAGATATATGGGGAGGTACTGAGCTTTATCCTCCTTTGGTTCCCACCAGTGGATATAAATCATGAAATCTGATCAGTGTTTTCTGCTGTAATCCTAAATTTGCAGTTGTAGCTCATTGATGCACCAGCAGAAGAGGGCTAGTATAAGAACAATGATGTGTTAAATAGTTCTGATTGTGTGACATTATGGTAAAGATGAAGCTGCAGTTTTGTTGAAAATCTAAATTAATGGTGTATCTGTTGACAAACTATTTATTAGGGCTGTTTCCACCCAATTTTCAAATCTGGGGATTTATAAATATAACTGTCAACTGCTGTGGGCTGCCTTTCAAGAAGTTACTGAATTATTTTCTTAATCCTTTCTTGAGTTTAAAGATCTTTTGAAGTGCAGAATGCTGCCTCTGTAGTTTCTGGACCAATGTGAAACATACCTGGGCTAAAAAGCTAGAACTTCTTTTTGATGGTGTTATGGTTTAAAACAAAAAAATTTATTGTGATTATGAGGATTTTTGGTAATTATTTCTTCCCCAGTTATAAAGCTTCAAAACACTTGGAGAAATAGTAATGCAAAGTTCTGTTTCTGCACATGATAGATACATCAATAATAAACATGGGTTTTAATAAGTTTCCCAATGTTAATCACAGTACAAAATGCTAGGAGAAACCACATGAAGACATTCAGAACTAGATTTAAAACAAAACACATTGGCTTTTTCAAGCCATGAATTAGTATTAAAAGATTTTAAAAGTAATCGGGCACCCTTGAAAAAATAATCTGCTGGAGAATATTAAAAGTAATGCTGATGCAGATTCCAGTTCAGAGACCTGCCACATTGACCTATTGAAGCATCTGTTTACATCTGTTTTGATTTTCAGGATGTTTTTTTAAGGTGCATTTCCCTTATTTTGTGGGACCAGAATTTGTTAGATGTGAAGGAAAAGACTGACCTTTCCATTGCTGTTGCTCTTAAATGAACAGCTGGGGCATCCTGTTGTCTGTCAGGTTATTTTAAACAATTAAGAGCAGGTTGCAGTTAACTAGATTTGGATAAAATGGCTTTGTTGGGTTTTTTTTAAATAAGAATTAAAAGATTTCATAGAATGTTAATTCATTTTTATGTTATGGCGTAAAACTTTCTATTCATATCTTCTGTTAGGTTAGAAGCTTCTTTATGTTAACATCATTTATCTGTATATGTGACAATCTAAGTTTCAAAAAATAGTCAAAAACCAAGTCTGTCTCCAAATCCTAGAAATGTTTTTCATTACCTTGTCATGTGATATAATGAAATGTCACCTTGCAAAGACTTATGTTTACAATGCAGTCTGTTTATAGTTAAGAAATGCTCTCAAAATTAAGAAAAAATTTATATAGTACCACTCAAAAAAAATAAACAGCCATTGCAGTTTACACTGGCATGAATGTTCAGCTTTCCAAATTTATTTCTGTCCCACTTTCAGAATTAGTTCGCTACATAAAATACTTCAGACTTATATTCTTCAGTGAAAAAGAGTGAGAAAGTTTGCTTTTGGCAATATTACAATATTTTGATTTCTAAGTTAGTATGTTTTTCTTGTCATTAAAATGTTACTTGGACTCAAACTGCTGACCTTTCAGGATTTGCGCAAAGTATTCAAAAACTGACTTCTGAACATTGGCCATGAAACTACTGTCCTAACCTGATAAATGGATTGGAAATAAGCTACCCAACAGTGAGAATGGACCATTAATTTTAATCAAAGGTGATGTAGAAAGGCGAATGGATGCATGACAATGTCAACAGCCCAGTAGGTGTTAAGGGGCTACACAGCCTTACTTGTTACTAGGTAGTGCCATTAGTTGAGCTTGGGTGAAGACAGAAAGCCATGCCTGGAATTGAATGACCAGGTCACTCCAAATTCTAATGGAGAAATGGTGTTTCAGAAATACCAGTGTAATGGTATCAGAAATCAAGGACAATAGTTTAAAAATATTAAGGGGTGGTGTGGGCTTTTTTCCTTTTTTTTTCCCCCTTTTTTTTAAGGCAGTATCTTTTGCCTTTTGCAGTTCTGTCTTTCCTCACTCTTTATTAGTTCTTGAAATATCCAGCTCTAATATTTGTAAGCAATAAAGTCATAGAATTAGTGTTAGCAGAATGTCTAAATCTTCTCATGTTCAGAAATAGGATAAATTCTACAGAATCCAGAAAGCAAGAGAAACTAAAATTATGGCTTCTTTAATAAATTTCTGGGTGAGAAGGATTTTCTTGCTTTTTTTTTTTTTAACAATTTTATGCTAACATTAAAAATAAAACCAAGGCAGCAGTGACAGTATATCTACATTTGTGGTGTTGGTAGGATTAATCTTAACACATCTGAAGGTGGAGAGACTCTTCTTTCAATCAGTGAATATACCTCTTTATTTTGAATATTTGGAGGTTATAAAATACTGTATGACAGCTTGAATTAATGATGTTTATAATGAAGACATAAAAATGCAGGGATGACAAAGAAGCATTTTTTATATCCATGCTTCAGCTTTTCTACAAAGGTTCATTTAATCTGACACAGCATTGCATGCATAAGAAAGATATGTATAACTGCATTAGTAGTTCTTGCACCCTTATTTAGAATAAAATTAATTATACTGCTGTCTACTTAATGGAATAGTTTTATAAACAGTAGTTCTTATTTTCTATGTACAGCTGAAGATCAGCTTCGTGCAAAGGGTTATGACAAAACACCAGACTTTATTTTAGAAGTGCCAGTAGGTAAGTCCTTGGAAGAATTTTTATTGTTTTGTGTAGAAGTGCTCACGCTAAAATATTGTGGCTACTTAAGTGAAGCATATTCTAAGGTATTGCAAATAAGTCTCTTCAGGAGTTACCCAATAATTTTAAGAAATTCTAGTTTGAGTCAGAGAGATTTGATCCTAAATAGTGTTACCTAGTGTTTCTGCTTTAATCTCTGCATGTTTTTATCTCAGTATAAAAAAAAATGGGAAAGAAAAAGCAACAGTAAAAACCCCCAAATCCTTGCTCCCTGTAATATATTCTACCCACTGCCCTTCTGAACTAAACTCTGAAATAGCTATAATTGTCTTTTACTTCTAGACCAAAACAGTTCAAATAGTCTTAAGAGTATTACATTATACCTATAGGTCATTGCATAAAGGTTTGTCATTGTACAATTAGTCTTTTGCCGTCACTTTGCATCCAGATACAACTCTGCAGCTCTTTGCTGTTTTTAAAAAGCCTGAATAGCAAGAAAGAATAAGGAACAAAAGTAAGTATAAAGGTCATGTTAAAGTTCATCTACCTTTTCTGGTCTTGAGGCCATGTGACAGCTCTTGAATATTAGCAAGGAGGGAGAATCTACAACCTTGCTAGGTAACATGTGCCTATGCTCAAGCACCTTCACAGTGGTGGAAACTCCTGTGTTTAAATTTGTACCCATTGCCTCTGGTCCTGTTATTGGACACCACCGAAAAGAGCCTGCCTCTCTCTTTACCTGCTCTTCAGAAAGTTGTATACATTAGTAAGATTGCCCAGTAATGTGGACCATAATAAACACTGTACATACTTGGTGTTAAGGTACCCACTTTTATGTTAGAAACATGAGATTATGTCCCACCTATTCAGAAGCCTGACCAAAAGGAAACTAGAAAAGCAACTATTTTTTTTAATTCTTGAGAAGAGAAACCAGACTTCCAGGAAGTCATGTTCTACCTGCTATATAGCAGTCCTTGGATTCTTTTCTTCACAACTCAGTACACACCTAGGAAAGGAAAATGTTCGTAGAAATAGCTTCTGAGCTGATCAGACCTCAGCTGTTATATCTCCTAGGGTCTAAAGGTGTTGGGGATGGGGAAGGATGCAGTATAGGCCTACACAAGTTAACTGGGTTACTGATAGCAGAGTTGTGGTGGCACATAACAGCTTAGTATGGTGACTTCATGAGTTATTTTCACAGATTTCCTGAGTGATTTTGCAGTTTGTGGTCAATCATTTCCTGCTACAGCCTCTTTCTGTATAGTGCTGCTGGATTTGCCTGTTCTCCGAAAACCTCTTTCCAAATCAAATTTAGGCTAAGGCATCATGGTTGTGGGTATCGTAGGTAACTCAAGATAAAGATAACATTTTTAAAGATCTTAACCATGATACCAAACAATACCTTTTTGGATAAAGAATGGTCTCCTAGAGTGATGCTCATGATTTCTTCTGCAAAATTATGTTGTCGACTCCAGAGAGGATATTCCTTTGTCAAAAAAATGATGATTTTATTAATGCTAGTTGTAGTAGTAATGTAGTTCACTCCTGCAAGAAATGAGGCAAGACAAGAACCAAAGCAAATACCAAAGCATGGAAAGAAACAGAAATTCAAAATCACATTTTTTCACATAAGCCTTCTTACTCCTATCTTCTTTCTGATGAGGCATTACTACTTTTACAAAAGAAAGGAAGCAGACACATGTCCAGGATAAATTTCCTTCCTTTTCTTCCACCTTTCATTCTAGATAGGTGGCAGATGTCTGTCCTTAGCAGCTTAGCTAACTGTTTTTGTCATTCAGCAGAAGTTTCCAATTTCTTACCTGACAACTACCTTCTAGCAAGGTTACGGTAATAGAAGAATACAACTGCTTCTTAGTCTAATCTCTTTTTCTTTACATTCTGTTTGTGTTAGAATAAATGCAGATGTGTGGAATTGGAACAGAGTGTAATTAAGCTGAAATTCATGTGATTATTTGTTAAAAGTATTTTCTGGTATTTTTTTAAATGTCCTGTGTGCATATTTGAAAGATAATTTTTACAAATATGTAACTCGGTTGCAAGCTTGAATTATGTGGTAGATTGTGGAGTAAATAGAATATTGCCTAACACAGTCTTACAGGCTATTGAGTGTGATTTTCAGAGTTCATTTTATTTTCTGCTGTCACTCTAGCTGTGGAAGGACACATAATTCACTGGATTGAAAGCAAAGCCTCATTTGGTGATGAAAGTAGCCACCAAGCCCATTTGCAGGACCAGTTTTGGAGCTACTGGAACAGGTATATTTCAATTATTCTTCCTTATAGATAAGTAGGACTTCATTTTAAAAAGAAGTTATTGGATAAAACACTACTGACTCTACATGTTACTAATCTGGCATTTTGAATGTCATTAATTAACATTGCAGGTCGGTGTGCTGAAATACTTAGGAAAAATTGAGATCTTAATTGTTAACATGCAGCAAATATATATGGTGATTTTACAGTGATGCTAGATGACAGAGTAAGTTATTTTGGTACAGAAGTTAAATACCAGTTTTTTTAGTACCTGACTTAGAAAGAAGATTTTGCTGTGACGTTTTGGAACACATGCAAGGTGAGAAATTTGTTAAAAAATTTTCACAGTCAAACCAAGTGAGGTTTGTGTATAAAGGACGTTATTGCTCGTTGTCATTCTAAGTAGGACAGTACTGTTTCACAGTGGGTTTTTTTAATAAAGTATTTTTTTATATTATTTACATTTGAAGCAGTAATTACAATTATCTTCAAGCTGAAAATGTAGTAAGTATTTGCAGGACAAGGGAGGAAATAAGTTGTGCTAGACAGAATTTTGTGGCATGTTGATGGTATTGGTATAAAGATACTTTCTTTTAAATATGGTTAAAATACTTGCACTTTATTGCTGTAAAACTCATTATTGTGTATATTTATAAATCTTTCCATGGTACTAGACACCTCCTCACTGTAGGATTTTTTTCCCAAAAAAATACTAAACACAATGCTGCTTCTTCAGTGCTATTTTTCTATGTATTAGAACCCTAAGCAAGATAGTGAGGCAAATTAAAGTTTTAGTAACAGATTTTTTTTAAGCATATATTTAGAAGTCTTCTCAGTATCCACAAGAGACCATCAGAGGGATAGTGGAGAATATGGCACTAGTGTGTGAGCATGCAACAAAAAGGGGATGTGTGCAAGTATCAGAGACTAGTCTGGTGACCATTAGTATTTCAGCTAAATGTGAAAATAACTAGCATTACCTTTGGAAATACCTTAAAAGCAGGTTCAGTAGAAGGCAGCAGAGAAAGGGAAACCAGATCTTGATAGTAACATCATCAAAGTGCAGAATTATGCTCTGCAGCAACATTCTTGATTAATATGAAAACAACCTGCTCTTATTTGGCAATCCCAGAAAGCAGAGAATTGTAAAACTTGAATCAAGGTAATAGTAAACTTGGAAGGCTGTCAGTTGTTGGATGAAGATACTATACTCTTGAAGAGTTATAGAAAATAAATAGTGAAACACAGAATATAAAACTTAGAAAGAAATTTGAGTGCATACAATATCTAGGCAAGTGGTGAGAATGGCAGAAAAGATTGTGATGCAAACAGTGCTGAACTGCACATCAGTGTAAAGGAAATGGGCAGCTCAGTCTGGGAGAAGACCATTAGGTGTACTGGAATACTTCCTGAGTGTAAAGGGTGTGTTTAAAGGCATCCATTATGGTATCAGAGAAGAATGACTCCAAGAAGTGAATTTTAAACAGATAACTTGAGCATAAATACACTGTGTTGAGATGTGGTGAAACTTGCATTGATAGGTAGAGTGAAGGCACTGATCCAGTTGTTGATTGTAATAAAATTGCCATTGCAGTTTTTGTCTTTATTTTTTTTTTGTGCTATGAAGTGCCTATCCACTTCATAGCACAAAAAAATAGCAATTTTAGTGTTAAACATTTGAGAACAGTGTGTACCATTTGCATCTGACATTTCCAAAGGAAACTTCTCTTATGGTTTTGTAAGAGAAGCAAGAAAGAGAAACCAAGAGAAACCAAGTCTTTGCTAACTTCATTTTAATTTTAACGTATACCAATTAATAATTTGACTTCAACAATGGAATAATATCTCACATTGAGCTGTTAGTCAAGTATCTTTAATGTTGCAAAAGCTAGACTGGAATGATACGTGGATCAGTAAAATATTTTGGAAGTAGTTTTGAGATTTTTCCAAATCTGCTGTTATAGCTGTATTGGAAACAACTACAAAAATGGTTGATTCTTAAATATAGTGAATTTACAGTCGTATGAGGAAAACTAGAACTCTCCATAATAAGATTTGCTGCACCTCAAATCCAAAATTTAGGTTAATTATGGAAATTAGGCAGATTTCTGTGGGGTTTTTTTAAAGAATAAATCCTGTTAGTTTCAATTTTGGTACTGCTTGGCCAAGCTGACAGAGCCACATCTTCTGAAATAAAGCCACATCTTCTGAATTACTATATTTTCTAATATAATGACAGTTGGATTAATGAACACGTTGATAGATTAGGTTGCATGTAGGTTAGACATTTCTTTCATTGGTCTCTTTCATATTTATATGAAAGGACACAGGTGTAGCTGCACAAACTGTGAACCAATTTTGTATTATTTGATCACTCTATGCAGAGGTCTTTCAAGAGAGAACCAAATTCTCAGTCAATTCACCACACCTTTGTGCCTCCCTTCCTCTTGAAAGAAAAAATTATTTGGGGAACAAGCATGAGTTCACAATAGAGATGATGTGACACCCAAGTAATAGTTCAGGGTTTTTTAAACCTCACCCGTTGGTCAAACTTAAAGCGCAAATGAAATTAAAGAGAAGATTTTGAATGTGAGTAATCTTGAAAATCTTGAAATCTATTAAATGTGAGTAGAAACACAAATGTAGACACTTTGAAAGGAATGAAAGTGAGAGGTTTTAGACCTTTTCAGCTTTTTTATTGCTTATTTAAAAATTGGGAGTCAAACTGGAAAAGTTTCTGTGCTTTTCTCACAGATATAAGATAAGTTCTATTCAGAATATGACTGAAACCTTTGGACATAAATGAGGCTTGTTTGCTATTATGTGTGTATTTCATTAAATCTTGTACTTTGTGCTAACTAAATCTGTGACTGTCTTAAATTGGTCTGTACTGACGGGAAAGAAATGGCACTTTCTCATTTAACAGAACAGCTCCCTAGATGCAGTCAACCATGTCTGTTCACCTCAGTGCAGAAGAACACCTTTTTATTACTCTGAGTTCTGCAGGGACAGCTTAGCGAGGTTTTTTATGGCTCATACATCAATGGTATTGTTAAGCAATTTTCAATTGCAGTGGTGCACTGCAACCTCATCTTCAAATTAAGCTTCACATTAAAAATGTACAAAGTGTACCTTGTCAGTGGATTTGCACAGTTATAATTTAAAATGGTGTTTAGATATTGAGATTTTTCAATAATAAAGAAACAGGAAAAGGAAAGTTTGTTCTTGCATATTCCCAGATTGATTTTGCAGAGTTACATTTTAGGAAAACAAGCTATTTTTTATACTGGACAAACTTAGTATAAAGTGATTCATATACCTCCCTCAGTATGTTGGTTCCTGCAGAGTGGTGACAGCCACTGACCAGGCTGTTGCTTACACTGCCACTGAGTAAACCAATAAACTCCATACACAAAATATAATTGCTTTGTGCACAAGTAGTAGATACCACACTTTTCATTTTTCACTGGTCTATATTGGTGTTTTTGTTGTAACGATGAGAATAAACACTATTGAATAGTTTATGCGACCAAAGGTAATTTGGAGAGCATGAACAGCAAGTTATGCAGATTGCACTTTAAAATGGGGTCTGTGAACATGTTGTAAATTATTTTAGGGTTTAAACTTTTTTTTAACTTAAATTAAAAATTGGAGTCCTAGCTGTAGAAGTCTGTTAGTCAGAGCTGACAGGCATGACTACTGTTTTCTAAGGATATACAGATCAGCAACACATGGTTCAAACAGTAATTAGTGGGTGCACTATCAGTGACCTGCTGTAAGATATAAACTCAAATACAGCAATTTACATTTTCTATCTTCTTCAAGCATGGCTAAGGCATATGTACAGTCTGGAATGTAGTATCTAGAGAGTCTAAGGAGATAGCTTGACGTCATTATTAGCTAAAGACTCTTTACTATATGTGAGGAAAACTGTAGGAAGATGTCATATTTGACACTCTTATTAAACTAAAGGCAATTTCACATAGTGAAAAAGAAACACTTCAGCTTCTCTTTAAATCAAAGTAGTTGGTTGTGTTCTAAATGTTTAGTCCTGTGCATCTGCTTTTTTGAAAGAATAAATAAAAGCAAGTTTCCCATAAGTAATTTTAAAATACTAATCACACTTTTTGGAAGCTGAAATTCATTATTTCAATGTGTTGTTAATTGGTACATTATGCCTGATCTTGAGACTTCGGTTCATAATTGTAAGTCTTAGTAAAATTATTAAATTATCGTGGAGCCCTGTCAATTAATAAAAGGGTATTTAATTCAGATAAGTGCAAACGGAAATTATGCAAAAGGATTGTATTTCACAACACAAAAACAGATAATGTGTTCCTAGATTTTTTTTGAGAAGAGTGTTGCATTCAAATTCATTTACAGTTGACGGTAAGGATGATTTCTATGTGAGCAAAATCTGAATCAGGAGATCAGAATTACAGGCATTTTTTGGTGTTCATCTCTTTAAATTGGTTTAACAGGTTACTGTGAAGACTGTTGAAGTAATAATTGTTGTCTGAGTGTAGGCGATAGGGGAAGAGGGAGATCTTGTTGTGGGTTTATGTATGTCTGTTCTATTAACAAGTTCAGTGTTCTTCAGTTGCAGATGGTTTAAAAAATTGTTTTGGTGAGTTGAAAACCATTGTAACAACTTGACTTGGAAGAAACCTTGAGAGTTACGTTTGTCAAGTGGCTAGGGAAACTGTTCATGCATACCCAGTATCCAAAGCAGCCCAAACATAAAGAACTGAAAGGTCATTCTTCTTCTTGCAGTATGATGGTTTGTTGACATATTTTGACACACTGGTGCAATGCTGAAAGGTTTTGACCTTACTGCAACACTGAGGGACTTAGGGTTTGTTTAGCTATCTAATTCTTGTAGATTTTCACACATGCTGAGTTTTGCTATGCTCCTTTTTCTCTCCCTTCTGGTTCCACTTGAATTACTAAATTAATCTTAAGCAAAAATGGATGTAGATTGAAGAGAGCGTTCAGGGTGATTTTTACTGCTTAGGACTTTATATAGTAAGTTTCTTCAAAACTAATTAACTTTTTCAAAGTGCATTACTATGCCAACTTGCTAACCTTAGCAGCACTGAGTAAGATATGTTTGTTTATAGACAAGAAGAGGACCAAAAGTGAAAAATGCCATTTTCTACTCCTTTTCTAGTAGAAAATGTAGTAGTCTGCTTTGTGAAGATGATAAAATTCTGTGTTATTCTGCAAGAATAGCAGCTACAAGGGTACATTTAAATATACATACATGCACAAACACATATAGAGGCGTATCTCTGCAATTTACAAATGTCCTAGGCACATTCAGCCTATTTCCAATAGCATTTCATATTAATTATTTTGGTCTTTATTTAATGACACATGAACAGTATAAAAATCAACATATAGCTTATAAAAATATATCTTTTTTAGTCCAGCTTAAAAATAATGTTTTTAGATTTTGTTCTGCTCTCTTAAACAATGAGGTTGAAAAACAGAGCATTAAAAGAGACCATGGCTTATGCACAGCATAAGTTAATTGTTTTGCTGAGCATTTTAGATTGTTTCATTTTGTATCAAAACTAAATTTTGTCAAAGCAAAAAAAGAGAAGACCATATTTTATTCATATTATCATTTATATTTGAGTGATTCATATTAGGTATATATTTTCATGTGTTGTTCTCCTTAGGTATTGTATTTCATACAGACATGAAACTGGGAGTTTCATTATAATTTAATTCTCTTATGTAACCCTCTTTCACTGCTAGATTGTTACATCCTGAACTTAAAAAATAGTAAATGAAGCAGTATACATCTTTGTTAACATTATTTTTCCCTTATATTTTTTCTGTAGCGTCTTAAATATTTTCTTGTCACAGGAGATTCATGTAGTGTAGATAGAGCATTTTCAGCTTTCTTCCCTATTACTGCAAGGCTTCAGCTCCAGTTCTCCTGGTATTTCTCATTCAGATTAGACAAGCATCTAAGTTTATGTACGATAAGAGCTGACAGCGTAGATCCTGCTATTCTTGCCAAAGGCCTGGTTGCAGACACTCCAGTATGTCAAAGAATGTCAACCCCCCACAGACCCTACCTTTCAGAATTCCTTGTAATTTTTAATTGACATTTACATCTGACATTTTCAATGTATCTTTTAGTGTTGGTTCTATATCTACCTACTAGTAGTTAAAACCAAACCAATGCCTTGCTGTAAGCTATGATATCAATTTTTTTTTTATTTAACAAGGTCAAGTTGCTGGGCTGAAACTCAAGAATGATCAGCTTCCTCTTCCTTTTTGTAACTCTGGAGATGCTAGTCTAATCCATTTCAGATGACAATTGAAGAGTGTAGTAGGTATATAAAATGAAATTTAGCTCTTAGTACTAATGAACAAAGCATAAGTATTTTATTGTTATTGTGCATCATGTACAGAAGAGATGGAGAGATTTTAAGAAAAATTTAAGAATACTAATAGGGATTTTCCTTTGAATCAGGTACTTAAACGTTGAAAGTGAAAATATTCATACCTGTATTTATGCAAGATATGTTAAGAGCATAATATTGTGAATGAAGTAGAACTGATATGTAATTTAGCTACATGTTGCAGTTGTTGTGCTTCTTTGCCTTCAGAAAGCTCAAGTTTTTGGGTTACAGTGCTAAAAGTCTAATAAATTAGTTTGAACATAATTATCCATCTACTAGAAGTTAGAATGAAGGACTACAGTTGATCATAAATGCCACAAAGCAAAAAAAGTAGAAGAAGCATTTTGTCACAAATAATGCTGCATTTCTTCTAATTAGTTAATTTACATTTTGCAAATTAAGGGCAAGATTCAGACAGAAGATAATCTAGTAGCATATCATAGCTTTACTGACCTATATTTGTATATGCCAAATTTAAGTTAATTAGAAATGTAGATGCTGTTTGTTTTATCTGTCAAAAAGCTCATGTTAAAAAAAAAAAACTAGACACACTTTTTCCCCCAGCATTTATCATCTAAATAATAGTCTTGCCAAGATGGCAGCCTCATAATAAACTCTTTTCAGTGGAGTGATGGGTAATGAAGCTTGCTTGTGAAGGCAGCGAAAAATGTTGTCTAGCCAAATGTGTGGATATGATGGCTAGAGAATCAGTGGACTTTCTCAGTCATCAATCTTTTTAGTAGCCTCTTACACATCTGAATATTTTGATAGATGATCTAATAATTGAGTTATCTATCTTTCTAACTATCAGAGTTGCATAAAAATTATTCTCACATGCTATTGAATATTATATATATTGAGCATCCAGTAAATTTTTCAAAAAAGGTCCGAGAGGTGGAGGAATTTTGTTTGTCTTAAGCAGCCTTTAATATATTAAATGATAAATTACTATGTATAGAATACAAAACTATATGTACTAATATAAGGAAGAAATAAAAAATGTCAATAGCTGATTACAGATAGGACTCAGTAAATAAAGCACTTAAAAGCATGGGACTGGTGAGGTTAATGCACAATCTAAGAATAATTTGAAGTACAAAATGAGTAGACTCAGTAGACCCTGGGCAGTTAATGGACAGGAATCACATTTCCACTCAGTCACACAAATCCCTTGTGCCTAAATCTTGGCTTAGGCAAAAAGAAATAGTGTCACTATGGTGTACCACATTCCCATTCAGTCTCTATGAGAGCTCTGAGAGAGTTTCTTTTGATTAAAGATAAGACTGAAATTAATATATAGAAACTTCGTACATTTTGAATGTAGGAATTGAATGTAGGAATATGTTTGAATTCCATACAAGAATCTGCTTCCTTAGAGCACTAATCTTTCATTAATGGAGGCACCGAGGATATTTGGATAAGTTGCATTAAGCACATCATCAGATGTGTCTTACTAAAGCTTCTGAGAGGCAGAGCAAGATTCTTGTTGGTGCTAGTGTATTTTTTAAACACTATATTATATCATTCTTAACTTCAAATGTACTTCTGGTCAGGTAAAAATTATTTTAAGAAATATAATTTTGCATTAAGAATGTTTTTAACTCAAATATATTTTTTTCTGCCTCGGTACCGCCAGTTTGTGTTCAATTACATACTTTTGTTGAGACTGTAAAGTGTTCCTTCTTGAAAATTCTTGAAAACTGTGTAATGGGGACTCATTTCTTAAATTATTTTCAGTTTTTTTGTACTTTATTTGTGTCATAACTACAGCAAGGTAAAAACAAATATGTTTGATGAATAGTTCTCTAGTTAGCAAAGAGGTTTTTCTTTCTCTGTTTAGAACTAGAGTGACTGGGGTACTTTCTTGAGAATATCAAAAAGTTGTTCACTCATTTCAGAATTTTAATGGGAAAGTATCAGAGGAATTTTCTTTATAGTTATTACCTTCTTAAAGGAATGAAAACGATGGATTTCATGGACTTGCATGTTATCATTTGGCAACACTTGTAAAAGTATCATTGAACCTCATGGGACCTTGCCACTGCATATGGATCTGCAAATTGAACAAACTTTTGGCTATCTCACTGGCATGTGACTCTTATGCTTGGCAAGCAGAATTCTTGATGTTTGTTAGTTCTTCCTACACATGCATAATTAGTTGGGTAAAATTTGGGTACACATAAAGCAAGACACTGAAGTAAGGTGGCTGGAGTGTCAAAAATGTAAAAGCTTACAATTTAGTTCAGCTCTGAGGTTCCACATTTATCTTGCAATATTACATCCCATTTACATCATCTACATTTTTTTGTTCAGTAATATTCAGATTGATTTTATGCGGTTTTAAGTTACATAAGCATGATGTTACAGAAGTAGAATTTAAACACAGAACTAAGGCAGTAGAAAACAAGTTACCAAAAAAAAAAAAAAAAAGCTTTAATTATTCTCTTTTATTACTTGTTGAATTTTAATAGAAGAAAGCTAACATTGCTTCTGCATGTATAAATTCACAAGCAATTAACTGGAATTTATCAGCGTCAGTGTTGTGTGGCTTCTACTGACCTTAAGTAAATTGGCAGTTATGCTAGTTACCATTCGTAGCATTTCTGCTAGGGAGCATATCAAGCTCCTAAGCATGCACAGTGTGCATGCTTACATACACTTACGTATATATTTGTGTGTACACTTTATGAATGTTTAGATCTTTATTTAGGAAAGAGGTCTTCATTTCCCTCTCCTAATCAAAATAGTAAGCATCTGTGTTCCTTCTTCCCATCTGATTAGCATGCTCTCATCCGTCACTAGTCTTTGATATGAACATCAGGAAATCATGTCCTTTTATTTCAATGATAAATGTGCCTTTGTCATGAATACTTACAGGCATTCCAAGATTTACATCTGAATTGTCAAAGTGTAACTGCATGGCTTCTCTGATGTGTGACATTATTAGTGAAATAAAGAACTTTCAATTTTTTATGGATAGGCCTTAAATATTGACACTGTGAGGCAAAATTAGTTGTGATGCTGCAAAAATTTTTACTTCATCCACTGTTTTTCTAAGATGTGTTGTTTATCAACAAGAGACAATCAGCTGCATGAGAATCTCTGCAGACATTCCTACTTACATGTTCCAAACCTGTCTCTTCATGTTTCATTATTTAGGTCTGATGTCTAGTTAGCTCTTATCAAAACTAATACCATCTGAAGTACCAGGCTTCCGGTAGTCACACAACCAACATAAAAATTTCAGCCTGACTGATATTATTAAAGACAGTATCTCTTTCAACCTGGGCTTTGTTTCAGTGTCTAGATAAGTTATATCTTGGAAATTCATTTCAGTGAATGAGTCACTGCTGTTTCAATAGATAAAATACATCTGCAATTATATTCTGCACAATTTTAAATTTAAAATATAGCAAAAATACAAGTGTTTTGATTAAAGCTTTGGTACCATTCTTACCATGCCTTGATGCTACTCAGGCAGAAAAAGCTACTGTATGACTGTATTCTTATTGCTGGAATAGTACAGTAGGTTAAAATGTTTTATAAGACAAACACCTAGATGAGATTCTGTAAACTATTTTATCATCTGTTTGTAGCAAAATTTGAATGTGTCAGGCAAATAGGTAATTTAATTTTAGTTCCTGCAGAGAGCGAGTGTACCTTGAAATTTCTAGGTTTACTTATGCAGGATAAAACATATTTTCCTCCATTTTTTTTCTGCTCTTTCATTTATTGTATTGAGTATATCATGGTTGAATTAATTTCCTGTTCTAAGTGCTGAAATGCTGAAATTGAATCTTTGAAATTTATAGTTTCGAGATATTGCTATTTTTTAATATTTAAAATTCACAAAATAGTTGAGAGAGGAATTTAGAGAGGGATTTCACAAAATGATTTAAGGGCCCATGATCACAATCAGTTTATAATTGCAATATTCTGTAATGTCGTATATACAATACACTGCAATAATTAGAATTTTTTTCAACTTTTTAGTGTCGTTTACCTCAGAAACTTCTACAGCAACATTTCTTGTGTAGTCAAATTTTTTTGATTCCTATCTTGTTTACATAATAAAGTCATGTAAAATTGATCATTTAACTTTTATCTCTTTATTTGGAAAACACTGTTTATTTTAAATTAATGAAAATTACACACATTTCAGTCTTTCTGTAGAAGACTACTTTTGAAAGTATATTCTCATTTACTTGTTTCAAAAGGACAAATGTCTTGGATTCTTTTCAACACAGCCCAAGAAAGTGAAGTGGTGTTTTCTGGCACATGAAGGATTCCTGTGAGTTTTTGAGACACTGAAGCTGTAACCAAACTTGAAGAAGACAATGATGGCAATGAGCTTCTCTATCCAGAGTTAATCAGCTGCAGAATTTGTAAACTGCATGTGTGTCAAAGTTGAAAATGTTAGCACTCTGATAGAAGCTTGAAAAGGTTAGAGCTGATAAAAGCCATCAGCAGTTAAAGAAGGTGATTTATGGGAATGTAATGACACAAAATGCCTCATTTATCACTCATATATAGATAGGTTAAGGTTTCTGTGTCATACTTTAAAAACTTGACCACTTGGAATTGTCAAAATAGATACTTAATTGCCCATCATACATTTCAGTTCAAATTTCCTTTGCTTGAATTTTAGTGATTTTACTGTTTTGCTTCTCATATGGTTCTTTTTAAAGTAATTCATATTTTATATTTATTTCATATTTGTTTCAAATGGTATGCTTAGGGCTCTGTTAGAACTTTATTAGGTAAAGCTGTTGATTTGAATGCTATCCAAATCTTTTGTTGATTTACAATTTCATTCAGCCTAACTGTAAGGAAAATAACTGAAGGTTTTGGTTTTTTCTGTTCTATACCACTAATTCTCATCAAGAGTTTACAGCTTTCTAATTAAATCCTTACATTTCCTCTTCAAACTGAAATACGAGATTTAAAAGTGAATCCATCAACTGGTTTCCAGTTCCAGTCACTTAAGTTACTGTTTATCTCCATGCAAATTAAATTTAATCCAAAACTACCAGTACTGTTAAATGATCCTAAAACAAAATAAAGATGTTAAGAAAAATGCACAGTAGTATGCTATCCTTTTACTGACTTGATGTGAGGATAGCAGCAAGCAAATCCCATAGATTTGAGACTGACTGGTTTTATTGTAACTGTCCACAATTTCATCATAGGGCTGTAAGAAAAGTAAATGCAGACATGGATAAATACTCATTAAGGTGTTATCTATAAGACAATATTTGTAAAATAAAGCAACTATTCTAAAGACATTGTATTAATAGAAAAATATAGGTTCAACTTGCAAAAAAAAATTTTGATAATAAAATTTCTAAAGATTTCTTTTTCTTTACCTACTTATTCTTTTTAAACTGTTTCATCCTCCTATTTCCAGATCTTACACAGAAAATTCTGAACAGAATAATTTTAATTTTTAATATCAAAAAACTTACCTTTTTGTTAGCTTTCACAATTTATGGCCCCAGTTGTATAGCATTCTGTTTGTTCAGCGATGACCTTCCAGGTTCGATTTAAAAAGAAGTCGGAAGCATTTGTCATGTCTGCTCGATCTTGTCCAGAGGTACCTATTGTAATTATAAAGGACTAATAAGGTTGTTTATAATATAACAGTCTGACAACCCTAAAAAATCTTCGGGAGAGCAATTTCCCTTTTTTTTTTATTTTGTCTTTCTTAAGAGGAAAAAACCTTCCTTACCTTCTTACTCTGTGTTGCACTGCATCTTTTTAAATTAAGACGGGAAAGCATAAAGAACTTAAACCTTGAAAAACTTAACTTAGTTTTAAAAGATAAGCTGTATAATTTTCTCATTTGTAATGTCTTTTGGAAATACTCAGTACTAATGTGTCTGTAGTAGAGTTGTACCCTATATTTAATTGGTGTATAAAGAAGTGATGATGATGTACTTAGAAGCACTGAATTCCTTTCGCCATGTAACAAAATAAACCCACTTATTACTGTGTTGCAAAAATATGTGTTACATTAATATGAAGATCACTGTTTCTTAGGGGAAAAAATCCAAATTAAGACAATCCTATTTATTCTATTATGAACATTATTAATAAACTGCTGTAAGTGGTATCATAGTGGTATTTTTCATTATATGTCAGTTTTTTCGCAATTGACTTATGATCATTTTTCCCTTCGTATGCCTTTGTCTTGCTTCCTCTTTCCTTTTTCCTTCCCCATTTCAGCATCATCCAGCAATTTCACTTTTTTTTATAGACATATGGTAAACAAAAACCCAATGGAATTTGAATGTTTGACAGAAATGTTTACCTCTCTTGTATGGTATGTAACAACACTGGAGTATTGTCAGGCTACCATACATCATTTAAATACCCTTAGACAGCAAAGGCAAAATCTTGACAATTCAGTAATCTCATCATGTGATTTCAAGAAGGCTTTTTTTCATATCTACAATTGAGACAAATTTATGTTGTGTGTATTTATGGTTGTTAAACTCAAAATTGTCTCATTTCATTAATTTTTAACATTGTGCTCTCTTAATGACTATGAAGAAATGTATTAAAATGCCTTAATTATAGGGCTAGAAGAAGAGAAAGCACAAGTCTTTAGCATATGATCTTTCAATTGCTCACTAAAGGATAAAGAGGGCATTCAAGCGTGGTTTAGATAACTGTCAGCAATAATAAAATGCAAGGTAGTTTGTAGAGCCTTTAAAGACCTTTTGGGGAAATAGATTTAATTAAAAAACAATAAAATGGACTTTCCATTTCAAGAAAATCCAAAATGTTATAAAATTTCAGGATGCTGCTATATTAAGGGTAATGTATGTTTCCAAAGATAAGGAAAAATAACTGACAATACTCTGCAGACCACAAAGCTGTGATAACTTTATTTTGTGTGTGTAAATGTATGTCCTTCAGTTTTTAAAATACAGACTATGAATAGCACATTAGATATATTTCATGTTTTCTGAACTGTGTGATTTTACCTGTTTTGGGTTCTTTGAGATTTAGCTTTTAACAAGGGTGGTTTTAAAAAAAAAAAATAATGTGAACACTTAGTTTCTTAATGTAAAATTACAGTCTCAAAATTACCCTCAGAACAATAGAATGCCTATACTGAAGTTGCCTGTTTCAGAGTCTGTAGGTTCCCATTCATCGTAGTTGCCTGTTTTATATACAGTGGAAATACATTTTGAAGTATATTTCTGATTTCTGCTTTTTTTCTTCTCACAGAATCAAAAATCACATTTGCTTGTAATGTTTTTGGCTGTGTGGTGTGTTGAAAAGTTTATTCAAGCATTTATTCTGCATTATCAAGTTTTACCACTTCTGGCAAACTAGGAGCAACTTAACTTACATGAGATCAGCAGTGGTTTATAAACAACATTGACTGCTGTCTTTTTGAAGTTTTTGCACTTTTGCTGTGCAAAAGCCCTGTGCTTTCCTGAGGAAATTTTTAAAGTTTTTTTCTGTCGCTCTGGTGCATGCACTTTAATAGCTTTTAACCAGTTCGTTTGTTGTAGCAAAATACCAAATGAATCTGTATGAAAGTTGTCTTTGTGTAGCAAGGTGTTTTACAGATAAATCAACTTCACCAAAGTTAATTTTCAGCAAATGTTAAATCTCTTTTCAGTTTTTTAGTTGCACTTATTGGCCTGAATAAGTTACAAAACTTGTTCATAATGAAAATGTGACTTTAATATTTAGGGTCTAGTTATATCCTCTAGTAAATTTAGTTTGGATTGTTAATTCATATGAGTGTTCACTTTGTCACTGACTGATCATAAAAATGGAAAATATCCCTGTTCTTGGTGATTTTTCTTTTAAGAAAATTAAAGGTTTGTTTTCTGCTTAGTCACATACCTTGTACTGGAGCACAAATGAATAGCACAGCCTCTGTAACATACACTGGGCATGTGAGAAAGACAGCTAAAAGTGTACGAATGTCTGGCACTGTTCTGTACAAAAATGCCCCTCTATTTTCTTCATTGCCGGGTTTCCTGAGGCTTGAGGACTCAGGACCCAAGCTACAACAGACACATCCACGATTAGCTTTGGCATATTTTTGACAAAGAAGTGCCTCACATCATCCTGTTAGCAAAGTCCTTTCTGTTTTCAGCTGGTTGTGTATTTCTTTCCACTCATCCCTCCTGGTGTGGTTGGACTCATTAGTGTGATAATGTTTCTGTAGAATATGCTCTACTATCATATATATACTATATTCTGTTATCTGAAACTGATGGGCTCCTGCAGAATCATTGGTTTTGATCACTTCTGTTGGGCCTGTAAATTCAGTAGAAGCTCAGGTCAAATGTGGAGTCTGCTTCCTTTTCTTTTTTATTAGTGATAATGTTGTCTGCTTACCAAAATTTTGTGTGCTTGGGGTTTTATGACTTTGTTGCCATGACTCATACAGAGATGACTGTTTTTCTGTAGCAACTTCTGTAAACTTTGGTAGATACACTGATCTCTTACTGAGTAAAACTTATTATTGCCCAGCAGTGTTTTTTTCTTTTGTTAAAATCACATTTCCTGCATTTAAAGACCTCTCCTTACTGCTAACACTCTATTAAAACCAGTAAACTTTCTGTATCATTTCATTACATCAAAATGCAATGTTCAAAAGAGGAGTGTGCATGATCGGTGGGCTGAAAGCTTAATTTTCTTGTAGGGGAAACTCTAGCTCCTTATGTGTTTGTCCAATAGCTAGCACATCTAGCCTCAATACAGGCTGGGGGTTTCATGATGCAAGTAGTAAAATGGCCAAGATAGAATAATGGTCTTCATTTATATTGTTATGCGTAATGATTCTTAGTAACTGATTCTCAGGCATGTGCCTGCAGACAGTGGGCAGGGTAAGCTATAACAGCTGTAAATGTAGCTCTGAATCTGTTCCATTGTTGATCTCGTTTGTACTCGCAAGCAAATTACTTGTTGCTTCTATATTTAAAAATCACCATCTGTAAAAGCCTGATATTACATAAAAATATTGCATTAAACTGGTTTTCTTAAAACTGAAGGTAAAAGACACTTTAGATAGAGACATAAAAATACATTGTTATGAAAAATATCTTTTCTTGTAGCAAAAGAGTAAAGCTAAGCACAGATCTTCTCATAACTTTAATTTTCTTAGCACTATTTATAGGGTGTCAAGGAAGAGAAAAAGAATCCAGAAATACTATCTGTGCTTTGGCATAAAGCATTATAAAAACAACATAAAGTTCGGATATTTTTTGGCTTGTATTAAGGAGATAAAGGGTAGGATTCTAGGAAAAACACAAGTCATGTCAAACTACCACTCAAATCATTCTTCTCTGCAAAATGTCCAGAGGTGCAAGTTCAGAGAGAATGGTCTGTGTTCTTACTACTATGAAGGACTTCCCCATTTTGGGAGGTCACTATACTGTCTTTTGTGTCCTGTGTTTTTCTGCTCCTTCTCTGTGTAATCATCGTGTGCAGCTCTGAAAATTAATACCCTTGTTTGTAGTTTTTTTAAAAAATTTAATCACCACAAGACCAATAAGAGGTAATAGCACTACACCCCTTAACCTGCTGATCCTCTGCTCTCTCCTTGGCTAGAATTGACCTCAAATTTAGCCTGGGTCTGTGGAATTGGCATGGTAGGAGAATCCCCTTCTTGTGTAAATCTCAGGAAAACAAGGTGGATCTTACCTCAGAGTACATATATATGTATATGTCTGAATTACATGAATGTAACTAAAATATGAAATATACATATAATGTAATCTTATAATAGTCCTTTTTGTGTATATCAATATGCATATAGTTCATATTTGAACTAACAGTAGTTCAAAATTGTGCCTTACTGTTGATATATTTCTTGTATCTCCTCTATAGTATTCTCTTCTTGGTTTTGCTATGATACATGAGTGTGTCTGGACTGAAACTAGAAAAGTTGACTTTTTTTAAGAATGAAAAATATTAAGACTGTCATTAGTTGCAGAGAGACAAACAGAAGGTGTTAACATTGTGGGATGTTGTTTTACCTATGAAGAAGTACATTGTGCTGCATGGTTCTTTTCTATGACATGATATAATTTGTGTACAACATTGCTTTCAGTAGCTCACAATGCTTGTTTTAGAGTATTACTCAGATTTTATTAGAGACCTCTGAGTTTTGCATATTTAAAATTGTAGCAATAGCTAAATGCTGTGAAATGTGGAATGCAGAATCTTTTCTTTGCCAAATGTTCTCAAAGGTTTCAAAGAAGGAGCAGGGAGAAGTGAGAGAAGCTTGAAAGTCAAGTCTGATGGTTAAACTTTGACTATTTTATTTAGATCTTTATTTACCTTTTTATAAAATATAGAAGTTAAGCATAATAGATTTTTCTTTTATATTGGTCTCATGCAGCAACAATAGTATTACAGACATAATTTCTGCAGTAGTTGCTCATTTTAAAATGCAAAGTTGTAGAATTGCAGTATTATGTCACTAGAGACTGGTTTCAGTACACCTGCAAGTTAAATATTTCAGATATATTGGGAGAAAAGTTGTTTACTAAGTTGTTTATTGTCTAAATGCTACCAAATGCATATAACTGAAAAAAATTACCTTCGCATTTCTGTATCATGTGGCCATCGTGGGCATCTACAGTAAATAAACATATTTTTTAAATAGAATTAATCTAACCAGCAAAGATCTAATTCTTTTTGAAGTCAGTGGAAAAACTTGTGCTGTCCTCAGTGCAAGTAAGAGTAAAGTGGCTCTCAGTACTAGTTTTGATCTGTGTAATGATTTGGTGCGTTGAATTAAGTGGCTAGATAGAGCATAATGATGATTGTACTGAGAGTAAATTCTTACAAATCCAAAGAAGGGCCTCGAAGATGAAGAAGGGCCTGGAGTACGTTTCATATGAAGAGAGGCTGGGAGACCTCCAGCTGCTTAGTGTGGAGAAGAGCAAGATCAGGGTGGGTAGTACAGAGGTCCATAAATATCTGAAGGGAAGAAGTGGAAATATGGAAGCCAGGATTTTTTCAGTGGTGCCTAGTGAGGGGACAGGAGGTAATGGACACAAATTGAGATACAGGAAAATTTACTGATATGTTAGAAAAATCTTTTTTCATTGTGAGACCAGAGAGGTTGTGCAGTTGCTATCCCTGGAGCTATTCAAAATCCAACTGGACAAAGCTCTGAGCAACCAGCTGTAGTGCACTCTGTCTAGCAGGACTAGACAACCTCTAAAGGTCCTTTTTTACAGTTTTTGTTTCGTGTTATTTTATTTATCATTTTTTAATCTCTATTTCTTTTTTTTTTTTTTGAAGTCACAGAGTCATTGAAGTCAATGTTGAAGTAAATGGGAGAAAGGGAAATCTAGAGAGCTTTATTCCAGTAGACTGATTGTTTTACATTTAATGTTAATTTAACTAGATTAAGGAAACCTTTCTTAAGTTTTAAGGATGAAAGAGAAAACTAGGCTGAAGAAAAATAGGAAGATATTTTATCTACCTATGAATGTTCTTCTGAAGTCTAACTATAAGCCCTAAACATCAATACAATACCAAAGACTAAAATAATAACTTAAACAGTAGGAACATTACGACGGAATGGTGTAAGGAAGGTAGTAAGAGGGAGGTATTTATACGCCCTATTGGTCTGGAGTTTGGGGATCAGTTCACACAAGAGTACACAAATGCAGACTTTCAAAGTTAGTCGACAGATCCTAATATGTTAAAGGTTGTAATCTTTTGAAAGAAGTTGGTTGGCTTTCCTGTTGGCCCTCCTATCAACTTTAACCTCCAACCTTCTCCGGCATGTATCACTACAAATAAAACTGCTGAGGTTTGACAAGAGGATATAAAGTCACTAGGCCATCGTACAGAAATCTCTACATGATTTTCTTTAACCTAAAGCTTAAATGAACACTGCTTAAAGTCAGGGGTTTTAATAAGAAGTCATAAACATTCACTCATATCACTTTAGTTTTAATAATTACTGTTTTAACAGAGAAGAGAAGAAATATACATAGTAAATTATGTTTGACAACTAGAATTTTGTGGTTTTGTTATTGGTTGTCTTTAACTATTATGTGAATTGCTGTTCTTTAATGTGTACTTTTTCATGCAAGCTGCATATGATATCGATATAAACATGGCATTTGTATACAGTGTTATAAATGAATTTTTAGCTCTTGATTAAGGCAAACCAGATGACAAAAATAACTTATGTGTTTGTATTTACTACTCCTACTAATAATAATATATAACAAGCATAATACTGTTTAGATTTGTAGTCAGCTATTATGATTCTGGCTTTTCTTTCTCTGTAGTTTTTTGTGTGACTTTACACAAACCCTTTTAACAACCTAAGCATTTTGCCGGCCATAACTACTAAAAGTTTTGGATAATTATTCCACTCCTGCAAGCTGCCTGTAGTGTTTTCATTTTGCCAGAGCTGCCATCCACAATATTGCTGTGTCATAGAATCACTCAGTGGGTGTTATTGATACATACCATTACAAATGGTATTAATTCTTGTGGATGCCATATTCTTAAAAACATCTGATCTCTGAGCATAGTCTGCACCTTACTTCAACTGTATTACGATCCTAAAATTTTTTCCAGTTTGAAACCATACCAATTCAAAGTTAGGTTTTCTTACTTGTAATCTGTTACTTACATGAAAAATGTTATATGTATAATAATCCTCTTCATGCTTTTTGTTGCTTGTAGATTGTCATCTTTCTCATGGATATATTTTCTTTGGAGCACTTACTTTAAGAGCTGTAAAAGCCATCTCTTCCTTCTGAAGTCCTTCCTTTCTGTGCCCAAGTTCTATTCCTTGTATGAGCCACTCATATATTCATCTCTTTGTCAAAGTTCACTTTGCATTATTAGGAAAGTACCACTCTTTATTTGATGAGGTACATACATCTTCCATCCTTGGTTTAGCACTCTGTGGCTTTTCAGACTTCCTTCACTAATGTAACTAGTAGATACTGGGTAGCACTTTTTTTTTCTTTACCTAAATAGTTTGCTGTGCACTAGTCAGGTCTCAGTATGTCCTGCATCTTACCATTCTGATGATTCCACTTTGCTAAAACATTTAATTGGTTTTCATCTTTAGTTTGCTGAATATACGCTTATTACGTAAATGCTTTGCTGTTGTAGATGCACTATGCCATTGCCTGTTATCTGGGTTTGTGTTTCGCTTCTGCACTTGGACTATAACTAAGTGGTCCATAGAAGGTAGCTAGGGAAAACAAGCCTTTTGTACATCAGTTTACATTCATTATGTATATAGGAATATATTATATATAAGAAACCTGCTAGGCATTCAGATGTGTGAAAGACAAATACTGATCTACACATTTATCCTGGTGGAATGTGTAGCCAACTTCACATAGATTTCTGGTGCTGCCTGTATCCAGCAGTGGATGTTGTTTATCAAACCATACAGTATGTAAATTGTAGAATTTAGATTTCCTGGAAGATTGAAGACTGATTGAATGGAGTTAAGGGAAAGCTTGTAAAAAGTTAAATATAGTTAGTTATTTCTCTCTCCCAGCAGGATTTTAGATTGCATGAGTTAATATAATATCAAGAGGAGTATGTATAATTTAACTGAAAATGCATTGTGAGAGAATTTGGTCACACCATGCCTTTCCCCCTGCAAGAATCTTCACCTATTACTTGTATTTTCCTCTGCAATTGAGAAAAATCATCATGATGTCAGTCTGTGTTCCTTTAGTATTCCCCTTAACACTTCATACTCATCATCTTCAAAAAGTGGGGCAGGAAGCTGACTAGATAGCTACAGGTGGCTGCTGCTTGAGGAGAAAGGTAAAGTGAGTTAGCAATGGAGTCAAAATATTAATACATTAAAGCAAAAATTTTTGGCTTACTTTCCTCTTTGAGTCCACCTATATTACATTCAGAAGACTGTTACATAGTAGACTAGCAAACCCAGACTTTAAAAAAATAGCTTTTAGGTATTAAAAGTTTAGCTGGTACTAGCAGAGATTTCTGATGCTTCTCATACAAACAGCATCAGCTACCACATGGTTTATCAAAGCACATAGGAAAGTGTTTTCCACATCTATAAAGTTACAGGGTGGTCACAATAGGCAGGACACCAACACCTGCATGGCACTGTGAAGAGATTGCCTGTTCTATTAAGCTGTTACACTTCTCACTGGAAACTGCTGTCTGGACACTTTCACTGTAAGAATGTATTTGCAGTGGGAAAATTACTATAATCTCACCATACTCGGTTACAGCTTCAGGATCATCCTCAAGTTATGTATATAGAATGGGCAGAACCAAAATCTGAGTATAAAGTTATTAATTGTGGAGTTATTAAGATAACCATATGATATCCATAGGAGGTGTTCAGAGAGCTTTGTAATAGGCACAATAGCAATGATTAGAAGAAGGAATGCTGATCTCTTCATGCATGAAATAGTTTATCCCACTATGGAGCCCAGGAAACTAATAAAGCTTCTGTGGACCAAAGCCATAGAGACTTAAATTGACCAGATTAAGACATTTTCTAGAAAAGCTTTTTTTTCATTTTGTTTTGCTTGACTTAGGAATGACAATCAGAAGAAGCAAGGAGTAAAAAGAATAATCTCAGTTATTCATTAGAGTAGAGCAGTAATTATCCTTGCCTTTTTAAAACCACAATTTTTAATTGTTTAAAAATATGAAAGGAGTTGCACTGGGGTTTTTTTCAGTTTTTGCTGTGAATTTTAGTGATTCAAGAATGTTTGTCATTCAAAAAATGTGGGCATAATTTAGTCTGGTACTGATTAGAAACCTGGAAATAGATAAGCAGAACATAAAGGCATCTATTGCACGTATGTCTTGATAAGGTCTGTAAATGTTTCTACGTGAAACACACATGAGGATTGCAAATTTTCTTATTTTTAAAAATGTTTATACCATTTCTATCTACTCTTTTCTAGAAATGCTATTCTGTATTTCCCTATCAAATAAACTTTTAACAAAAGTAAATGCCGTAAATATACCTTGGAATACTAGACAATATGTAAACACTTCTCACATTTCTTCTATGTATGCTATGTATTTTTTCTTTCAAACCACAGTTCTGAACATTGACTCTGTAAATCTTATTATATGTTGTTTGTATGAGGATGAAAAAAAATATGATCTGCTATATAATTTAAAACTTCACCATTTAGTTACTGATATTTTCTACTGGATGTGAATACCAAGTTTTAGACTATCAATATATAATCCCTGAATATTAGTGCCACATAATTGTTTTAACCAATTAGAATGCAAAATCTGATGACAAACTGAAAACTTGAAAGAAAACTTTAGTAGGAACTAAAGATTTGAATTGCCTCTTCATGTCCTAAAATCAGTAAAGAAAGGGAATTCTTCTATGTTCATAAAGAAGTTTGAGAAGAAATTGGAGTGGGAATCAACTTTACTGTTTTCCTGCTTTGTATTACAACTATAAGGAAATCTCTGTCTGCTGAAACTTAATATGATCCAGTATTCATTTTGCAAGTTTTCATAAGATTTAGCCAAACTAAATAATAGTCATTTTGTGAAATAAGTTGATGTCATATCTGCTATTCTCATGGAAAAAAAATCAGGCAACAATCTTTCTACCTTTTGCAGATATACCCATCTTTTTACCTAGGACAAAATCACACCATACAAAGATCAAATTTCAGGCTTTCAACATAATTGTTTCCAAGTGCAAATGCGTTACACACTTATAGCAGTGAATAACTGTGCTGACTTTTATGTTAAAAACCTGCAAGCATTCTTTTAGCTTGAAATCTTGTATTCCAATAAGGATAACATATTAGCATTTACCATTAAAGATTTAAATTCTCATTGTCTCCTTAATTCAAAAGCAACAAGCGACTTGCAGCCTGTAGTCCATGGGATAAAATCACACAAATAGAGGGATAAAAATGCAAAATTGTCCTCACACATTCATAGTTTTCACATCTCACATTTTCTTCCCCTCAATGGTTAATGGTAGAAGGAGTAGTTTAACTGAGGTTTTAGTGCTCTTTTTGAGGCAAAGAAATCCCACCTTACTCCTAAATAATCCAGTTTCTTAAAGAGCAAGTCTGCAGAGAAGGAAATAGAAATAATTATGAAGAAAGCCTTTATAATGTGAATTTTAAAAATTCTATTTTCTGCTGTTATCTAGCGATGGCTTTTGGAATACAGCACCTCTAATATAGTTTTACATGATACATAATTAAACTGTGGAACTCACTGTGTTTGTGTTATTGAGTCTCAGTTTTCAAAAAGCAAGAAGAGTACTTAAACAACATATTATAGCTATTAATGATAACAAAAAATACTTTAATGTTACATGAAGTGAAATATAACTAGTTGGAAGATGTGAAAGACTTTTCAAAGAAATCTTTACTTTTCTTGCATAAAAGAGATGAGGACAAGATAAACTGAAGACGGTATTTTGGGATTTCTGTTTTGTTATGTTTTTGTTCTTTTGAAGCAGGCTAGTTACCATCCAGAATGAAAGACACAATGTGGAATACTTAATTTGGTATTTTATGTCATTATTCTCTTTAAATTTGATTATATAATTTTAATTATGTGAGTATGGGTTTTAAAAATATGTAATTCCTTAAGCAGTATGGATTAAGAGTAAATTGTCAACCTGGTTTTTATATTTCATGTTTGGAGATGTTTTGTTTGTGTGGGAAGTGGCTCAGGAATAAGCTGTTTCCCTCCTTGATTACACATCATCTTTGTTAGTGTTTACTATGTGTATTGAAACAACACCTAGAACTCCTAGTAAAATATGCTAGAAATTGCTGTAGAGCAGAGAAAGAGATCCTTTTTTGTATGGAGTTTAATGTTCAAGTATAATACATGAGTCAACAAATGTTTACAGTGCAGTGCAAAGAGGCAGTAAGATAATATTGGTCAGCAAAATATTCACTGATCTGAGTACATCAGAAGCCTGCTAAATTTTTCATGTTTTGACAGCTGAGATATTTAGGGGAAAATAACAGATTGCTTTTGTTAATGCTTTTTGAGAATTATTTCTAACCTTGAGAGGCAATTGGAGATAAAGAATAAAGGTGGTTTGCCATTTCAATGTGGAATTTGACAGCTTGCTAGTGAATGGAGAGAGATGATGGAAACGTGAAAGGCACATAGGTCTTCCTCTGTAACGGTTTTCCACTTTCCAGATACAAAGAAAGAAATTACATGCCCAAATAGTCACACGATTGTTTTGTAGAATTGTTTTGGATGGAGATAAACAGAGCAAACTGCACTGATCAAGTTCATGAAAAGGTACTTTGCTCTTATATATATAGAGGAAATTAACACTTCTAAGGGATCTCATCTGTGTAGATGAAATGAGAAAGCAGTAAATAATAAAATGACACCCTGAAGAATTAGCCAGATTTAAACATTTCAGATATGAGGACCTTCAGAGAAAACTCCAGATAAAAACTGATGAGAGAACTATAGATGAAAATTATCGTGTTGACTATAATGATTAAGAAAGAAGGGTGAGAAGAATAAAGCTCCACTTAGCTGTGTTGGTAATTACCTAATTGTGAAATACATAGAATAAGTTGGCAGGGTACAGGCCCTGGCATTAGTTAGAACTTTTATGAGACATAACAAGGAGAAGTGGATCTTATCTGTCATCCCGTATGTTACTGACTTGTGCACCATGAAAAGTGAAGAATTCAAGTGTAGCTTTGAGAGATCCCTAACAATTCTATCTCAAAATGGCCTTGTACCTTTACCAGCAATGAAATTTCCATCACTGTTGGTTTGATGATGTACATCACATGCTCATAATGAGTTAACTTCCAGATTCTCTGGGACCTATATTCTAAGTGGATTGCATCAGCAGAGAAATACCTCTTCAAGCCCTCTTGCCATTTTCTCAAGTTCATGTTTCAAGATTCTACCCATAAATGCAATGCCTATCTGCAGTTCCCAAAACCTGTTGAAATGCACTGAAGGAGTAAGGTAAATGTACTCACTGAGGTTATGCATAAGCTAGAGTTTCTAGAAAAGATTGTCCTGTGTAATTAAAGAGGCTAATCTCAAAGCCCTTGGGAACTTCCTTGAACAGCTGTAGAAGAGTTCTGGAAAATAATCTATAAGACATGTGATGGCAATTCTAAAACAAAACCCAGCAGCAGGAAACCCATTTTCAAAGTGAAGCCTTTCAGAAGCCCTGGGCCTGTGAAACGTAGACTAAAGCAGTACCTCAAGTCTAGGGGAGGTTTGCATACTCTTCTGCTTGCAATACAAGTGATACTAACTTGTTTTTAATTAAATTCATTAAAATTTGGTGGTGGAAAACTTGGACAAAAATAATTAAACTGTGTACCTTTGTTAATGAAATAATTTAATGTTCTAGTTGTTTCTTATTTTGGAGCAATTCTTTCTTCTGTGGCATATCCAAACTTTAGCTGTGATACCATCCTGAACTGCAACCTGCTGGTTAAATTTATGAGCCTGGGAGGTTATGTTGGTCATGGAAGATGCCCAAATAGCAAGAGAAATACTCTACCAAAACTGTACTGACTGTAGCCAGATTTGGAAAGTAATCATCTTCTCACTATTAGAGGCCTGGTCTGCAGATAACAAGTTTTTGTGTCTACTATCCTACATTACAAATAACTCATTTTGTTCTTTTCCTCATCCTGACGGTGGTAGTATTTGAACACCATATTATGTATTTGATGGTGAAACACTAGTGCTGCTATTTGACAGGGTTCTAGGCATTTTATTTTTATTCAAATATTTTTGATCTAAATCATGATGCTGTTTGACTCTTAGGCCTGAAGATAGAATGAAAACCACTTTGCAGTGTTTCAGAACTGAAACAGAAAATAGCTAAGAAAACACATACTTTGAGATTTAATGAGATAAACCTGATTTCAGAAACTCATGAAACCTTAAAAAAAAATTAAGGAAGGCAGCAAAGGCAGTACAAGAAGCTTTACATTACATTACAGCTGTTACTTGATCCCCTTTGTTTTCTGCATTCATAACATAGACTACCCAAAGCTTAGGACTTACTGACTTTATGAAGCTGCATTTCTGCATATGGAAACAATTCTTCTGGTACCACAGTGCATGCCTCTGGATTCTGATCTTTTCCAGATCAATAGTTAGTGTATGATGTTACAGGACAATGCAAATTCCATTGACTTCATCAAAATCTGTATGAAGTATATCTGTATGAGTATATCAGGCATAGTCTCAGAGAGTTAGTAACGAGGTTTCATTGTTGCCTTAGCAAAAGATGTGTGGTGCTTTTGTTTGTCTTACTAGCACACTCATATTAATGTGGTTTCTCAGTTCTCTTTGGGCTTTGGTAGAATTTTTTAACTCAGCATGACACACATGCTGATAGTACCAACTCTGTAAGTTTACTACTTTTACCAAGAAGCCCTATTAACTTGTTTCTCCAGTCCAGATACTTAAAATATTTTTAAAACTCCAAAGTACATGTGGGGTCTGACATGTAGAGTATCTAAATTTTCACTTGGAGTTTTTAGAACTATTTGCAGCTTTTAAATAGGTGTATATCCTTCACGTACTTTAAAGCATCACTTCTTAAATTTCTCTAAATACATGCAATGACAGAATTGCCACTTTATAAGAGGGGAAAAAAATGCCTTCTAATTTTGTGATCAGCTTCAGCTGGACGTGACATTCTGAAAAACTCATGCTTTGACTAAAATGGAAGCGGAAAAAACTTGCAAAAATGCTTACAGATCAGCATTCTTAAATAAGGATTTACAACATATGAAATTATTTTGTGTAAATAAAAAAAATTAAATCCAGACAAATCTGGGGAATGGCGAGAAGAAAGAGGTGAAAAAGGAAAGTATTGGGATAGTGAGTATATGAATTCCTGTTTCTGTTGTCAACAGGAATTTAAGGCATTCCTATTACAAATCTCAGACTGAGTACGTATGTGTTGTGAAAACAGAGCTAGTCTCTTAAAATTCAATGTAATTGACTCCTTTGATCTGTATATACTGCAATCTGGCTATTTTATGTGTGTTAGTCTCTGCAGAAGAAGAAAATTGGAGATTTTTTCAGCAGTTACCTCTCTTTTCATGCTTTGAGGTGATACTTTTCTAAGTCCTAGTTTAAGGCCTCCTTATTTAAAGTTTAAGAACAATACTACTATTATGGGAGGAAGAAGAAACACAATTTCCACGTGAAAAATAACATTCACTTCCAGAATAAAATATTAAGACAATAAAACACACATAATTGTTAGTTGCCCAGCAGCCTATGCAGGGCGCCTGAGCTAGAACAATAAAAAGTATGGAAAATGGTAATTTCTATAGCATTCTCTAGATGAAATAATTGCTTTTCTAGAGACAGTACTTAGCCACTAATTGTGTTGGGCTGGAATTTTACCTCCTTGTGTCAGTGATTCCTAATGGAATCTTTCCTCCTTTGTGATACCTGGTTTGCAAGACTTGGCGTCACAGGTACATCATTTTGTTCTCTAGGGATGACTAAGAGTCTAGTAATTAAAAAGTTCACAAGAAACCTTTTAACACAAAATTCTAAAAGTATCCTAGGTGCTAATAATGTGTTTGTGTACTCTGGGATTGACTGTTATTGTCAAAGCTTTGTGTTAAATTCAACCTGGTGATCTTCTGTTTCAGAGTCAAATTCTAAATTTTGTTTTAAAAGTTTTTACAAGAACCATTTCATTGGAGTTACACTATCTTGTAAACCAGCTGACCAAAGTATGGTGTCATAAATCCAAATATTGGTGACATTGGTGCTGAAGAGGAATCATTGAAACTTGAAGGAAAGTTATTCTGCAAGCTACAAACACACAAGCATGAAGTGCCCATGCATTGCTTTGTTGTGCTTGTAATTTGCAAAAAAATGGATGTTTCATGGAAAAAATTGCATCATCAAATTTTACATTTGAAATACAATTAATTTCATAAATCATATGGGTAACTTAAAGGTTACTATGGTAACATTATCATGTATTTTTCAGTTAGTTTAAGTAAGAACTATGTAATAAAGAGATGACTAATCATCAAAGTGCTGTATGCAAAATAGGTAATGTTATGACAATTTGAGGACTCTATTCAGCACACAGTGATTGGTTTAAGTGCCTAACTTAAGTGCCTGCCTTGCTTACCCATGATTTTTGTACTTAAGACATTTATATCCATATATTGGAATTTCTGAATGAATATTTCTGAAGTTTTAAGAGATGTAATATAATTATTTGTCTTTTATACCTGTATATTATATTACCTAGTGGATGCAGTACTAAGGGATGCGTGTTTTAATGCATCTAGGGTTTTTTTAAAAATGTGGATAAGACAGAAGTTTAATTCTGAAGATGGAGAATGAGCAGAATCGATTATGGAACAGGAAATTGTAAGAAGCTAAGAGCTTTATTTTTGTCTCTTCCAGGGTGCAGCTGTTGTGGGTTTGAGTGGAAGAGAAGTTTTGCTTCTTAAGATATGTGAATGCTTCATATGCCATTTTTAACCTGACAGGATTTACTGATTTTCTGTTTTAAAATCTGAAGTTATAGGAGATATAACTTCAAAGTGAATAGTGAATCAGAGCTATGTTTATCCCTCTTATATGTCAGAGTTTAAGTGCAATGTTTTATGTATACAGTCATCCTGACAGTTAAAAAAGCTATAAAGAAAAGCAATTATATAATTGCTTTAAAGAATTAAGTAGCACAGATAAAGGCTTTTAGAAACTACAGAGCAGTTTTAATAATTATATCACCTGAAGTCAAGCTGAAAAATTATGTTCTAATTATTTGCAATGAATAATTATCTATAAAGTTGTAAGCTTTAAAGATTTTATGAGAGAGTAGGGGAGTTCTTTGATTTATTTTTTTTCCCCCACACACACTAAAACAATACCCCATCATTTTCTATTTTAGCAGTTTTCACAACTTAAACATTAAATTCTTATTGTTGCTTTCTGTTATATTAGTAGTGTGTGTTTTGCAATTCTAATCTTCACGTTTTTCTTTCTTTATCACCGAAGCAGGCCTTTTGAAGCCAGGGAATTTTTCATAGCAATATTGACAGTGTTCGCATTTGCATGATGACAGCCAAGGAATGGAGCAGTAATTTTTGAAATTGCAGAAGTATTTAGAACACTGATAAAAGCTGAAATATATTTTTGATGGATTGAAGTTAAGCATACATGATTTTTCCCGCTGTCAAAAGGCTCTGAATTTAGTGAATATTTGCCTGCTGTGAGAATGCAAGATTAACATCACAACCATCACCCGGGCACCCAAACCCTGCAATTTAATAGCTTTTTAGGTTCTTTCCTTTTTCTAAACAGCAATTAATCTCATTTTAGTACAATTTTCTCGTTTCTGAAGTCGCTCATTGAATCGCTGTTTTGTTCATATTTGGCTTCAGCTCCTCTGCATAGTCATTAAAGTCCCAATTAATGTCACCTTTAGCTGAAGAGTACTCATTTTTATTGAGAAAATGACAGTTGCTGCCATGAGTAGTGCAGTGTAATATACATTAATTGCCCTGTAACACTGGTAATTACGAGTTTTTCAAGCCTCTCAGTAAACTGTCATGCCTAGACAAGACTGTGCTAAAATAGATTACTCATTAGGGAGACCTGTCCTGTTTTCTGGTGGGTTCTTAGTGTTGGTTTAAAAAAAATCTTGAGTTTTAACAAATAGTTGCCAAAAGCAATTTCCTACAACAACATGTCTGTGTTCGGTTTTCCAGCCATCACTTCAGCCTGCGGTCAGCAAACAGACAGGGTGCTGTGGACTCTAGAGATGTCAAGATTTTTATTTAGGTGGATCACAAGGATAGGCTTAGCAATGTGTAATTCTGTGTTTAATATAAATGTTATTAAAGCCACCTTTTTCAGTGTTGTGTTTGTAACAGGTCTACCTGGCATTTTAGAAGAGCAGTCAACATTATCAATATTTTATGCTCCAAAAGACTTTAGCACAGTGCTCCAGACTGTCCAGGCAGTTGGAATTACTAAACGTGTTCTCAAATAATTCTGTGGAGGAACATCAGGGATTATGTTTTATATTATGTGGAATAATTACTAGATCTTTCAGGAGCCATATGGTATTTCAAGACATACGTTTTAAAAAAACAGAAAAAATATGTGGAAATTATTTGGTTAATATTGTGACCACCTTGGCAAATGAGGCTTTGATGCATATATTGTTAGAAGACTCACCTGCTGATTGACTTGGGAAATGGTGGGAAGCAAGAAATGTATTTCACTGCTTTCTCTTTCTGTTGCTCTCCTATGTTATGTTTGTTTTTAAGGACTAAATAGTCTCTTTTAAAGCTCATTGCGGTGTTGAACTGACGAAAGAAAACCTTTGTTTTATCTTTGTTATAACACCTGCTTTAGGCAATCTGCTCTTTCATACTCTCTCTAAATGAATTTTGTCACAGCCTTTCATATTCTTCTGTGGTGATGAGCTAATGAAAGTAGATAGTACAATTTGTGCTGACCAGGTAGCAACTGCCAGCTTGCAGCTGAGAATAGTTTAAAGAAATAAATAAAATATAGTGTTATATCACTGATTTATCCATTACATAACATTATTAGTGAGAAACCTTGGTGTGTTTATCTGTTTGTGTTGGTGTGCATTTATCAAATTGTTTATGACAAGACTAATTGGGGTAATTGTAGACACTGAAATTACCTGTCAGCTATATGTAACCACACTCCCTTTCTTTCTGACAAATGATGACAACTGAGGGACCCCGTAGCATTACTCATGATGGCTTTTCGAGTGGTAATAAGGACAATAGGGGCCCTGGCTAATTTGACATGGACAGCCTTCACAACAAGAAGCCAGCTAAATGACTTGTCAGTAGGGGAAAGAAGTCAGAAAAGTAATGGAGTCCCCCATGGCGCTCTGACAGGGAGATGAGGCAATTTCAACGGAAAGTGAAAAGGCTTCAGTTTGTCAAGTATTTAGAACAATCAGAGAACAGCTAGAGGCTGGAACCTGACAATAAATTTGTGAACCATGGTAGCAGTTTCATATAGGTCAGTTATTTCATAATGGCTGTGAAGCTTTCAGAGGTTTCTGCTTTCGTAGCACACTTCACATCAGCCAACTGGTGCTTTGTCACCTTAAATTTGTGCTTCACTTTGCACAGTAGGAATAATGGTTAAGGTTACAGAGGAACGGCAGTGTAAGACAGCATGATCTGCAGACACCAATCTGTTGAAAAGTAAACAAAAATTTAGATAGTAATACTGTGATTGCATCGATTACAAGCTAGCGATGTTAACATGTTCTTTATGATTTTAGGCTGCATCCTTTTTACGGATAAGTAAAGTACTTGATTTCTCACAGACAAAACCAATAAAACATAAGTCTCTGATCCTATCCTTTCTCTCTACTGAACAGTTAAAACTTCTTCATGTTCATTACCTGATGCTTGTTCTTGAAATGTATTCTGGTTCTATGGTTTTGACATCTGAGACACTGTTACAGATGACACAAAAGAATTGTGAATTTCTTTTTTTTGACTGCTCAGCAGAAGGTGATTTTCCAAAGTGTTTTTTAAAAAGTCACAACCTTTCAGAATTAAATATCATTTCTGTGTCCTACTGATAAGAGGTCTTTTTATCTATGGCTTCAGGAGTCTGTTGGGTTGGTGTTGTTGGTTGAGGGGCTTTTTCATATCAATGGTTCTTACCTGTTTATTTTCCTTGAGATAAAAAGTCAAAGTATGATTAAAGCATTGTTTCAGTGCCACACTGTGCCTTCTGAATTCCTGATGCAGGCTCCTGAATTCTTTAAATGTGTTTATGAATTGAGCACAGATTTAGTGAGAAATATCAAGTTGTCCTTTTTGGCAGAGATTGTTTTGTTAGTAAATAGGATTGAATTTATTCATTTTACTGTTTTTCTTAGATTCTGATTCCTTCATTTTACCGAATGTCCTGTTTCTTGGAGATTTTAAAGCTAGTGTAGAGCTTTTTGTTTTCTCTCTTGCATAAAGGTCTTAGAATAGAAGCTTTCTGTGCCATATTTAAAAAGTTAAGACTGTTTTATTGACGTGTGTCCTGCTACTCCATCTGTATCCATCATCCTTACCTCATTTTTTCCAGAGTTATGCTCTTGCTCCTTGAATTTCATCACTTTGATTTGAAGGAAACTTAATTTAGGCCAGCCAGGAACTTGGCCCTTTATACCCAGTATCTGAACATTTCTTGTTTTTGTAGTGATTTTGCTGACGAAATATGCTGGTAAGTTGAAGGAGCTTGTCATTTTGCAAGATGAGTCATTGAGTCAGAGGTTATAAACTTATTTCCCCTGTCCACAAAACAAACAAAAAAAATACCTCACACATATGAGGTGATCTTTTAAACATAGTAACCTGAATCTCCTTTATTCTGGTTGCTTGTCCTGCGTATTTATCTAAGTTTGCCAAGTATTCTGCCTAGTTACTTTCTAGGAAGTTTCTCTAGCAGAACTAAAGAAATTATCAACATATGCTAAAGCATCTGTTAGCATGTGGGTCCATTGTTGGTCTTACTGTCAAGATTTTGGGATGTTTGATAATGGGATGATCTACATTGCACCAGACTTGGGTCATCAGATGGGATTCATCTTCCTCTAGAAGAGAAGTGGGTCTTTGGATTAATGGGGCTCATGGACAGAGCTTCCCCCGCTTATGATGGAGGAAGGGGATAAGATCAGGCTTGCCTGTGATGAGCTGTGGAATGGCATGTCAGGGTTAGATGGGCAGATTCTTGCCCGGCACACGAGAAGTTGCCCTCTAAATCAGGGATGGATTGAGTGTGAAGAACTCTTTCTGAAGAACAGCCACAAGCAGGTCAAAAGCTTATGGGTAAGAATCAAACACCAAGCAGCAAAGGGAATGTTGTGGTTGGTGTCTACTACAGACTGTCCAGTCAAGGGGAAGCTGTTGATGAACCCTTGTTGCTCCAACTACAGAAGGCATTACACTCACAGGCTCTTGTCCTACTGGGGGAGTTCAACCACTCCTACATCTGCTGGAAAAGTAGCACAGTGACCTGTAGGCAATCCAGGAGATTCAGAGAATGCATAACTTCTTGAGCCAGGTAATAGACAGTCCTACCAGAGGGGATGCAATACTGATGGTTACCAATGCAAGCAAGCTAGTCAGGAACATAAGCCTGGGAGTGGGATAAAGCGCAGCCTGGTATGGAGTGATCATGTGTTGGTGAAGTTTACAGTCCTGAGGAATATGGGCCAGGCAAAGAGTACTCAGGACCCTGAATTTTTAGGAAATCAAACTTCAGCTCTTCAAGGAGTTAGTCAATAGGACTCTCTGGGAAACTGCCTTAGGGGACAGGATGGGAGTTGAACAGAGCAGAACAGAGTTGGCAAATCTTTAAACACTCTTGCCATAGAGCGCAAGAGCTCTCCATCCCCTTGCCTGGGAAATTGGGCAAGGAAGGCAAGACTGACATGGCTGAGTGAGAACCTGCTGGTCAAACTAAGGGGCAAAAAGCAAATGCACAGACAGTGGAAGCAGGTACAGTTATCTTGGGAAGAGTATAGACTGCATGGTCGTGTAGGGATAGGGTCAGGAAGGCCAAAGGGCTGGAACTTTGCAAAGAATACAAAGACTAACAAGAAGGACTGCTACCAGTAAATCAGTCAGAAAGGGAAGGTCAAAGAAAGTGTGTCTTATGAAAGTATGGATTGTGTTTCAATGGCACCAGGAGTTTGGAAGACTTTCTCAATGTAGTGATAATAGCTTGATCTAACATGGCTGGCTAAAAAATATCACTCATAATACCTTTTATATCTTTCCTTCAATAAGAGATTTTATTACTAAGTTTGATTTAGGGGGTATTTTCAGTGCTTTCATCACATTTAGTTGCTGCTCTCAGAGGAAGAGGATTTCTTTTTTTTTTTTTAAATTTCTTTGAAAGCCATTGCCTATTTCATTTCTCACAAAAGATATTAGAACTTAGGAGGACTGACAGAAGTTATGCCTTGTGGCAAGAAACACCTATTTGAGAAAGAATGAGGACAATTTAGTTCTGATTGAGGACATACAAGAATATTTCATTATGCAATGGATTAATTTAGCTAAATATAAAAATCTCAGGATCAGAAAAGTCATGACAGTTATTCTTTAAAGTTTTATCTAGACAAGATAATATGTAGCAACTTGAATTAAATAATTGTACTCTTCAATGAAAGTAAAGGGGAAAATGCTGATTAAATTCTGAAAGGCGATAAACAGATATATACGGTTTTATATTGAATTTGAGGGAAATAATGGAAATTTTTTTCCATTTTCAGACCTTGAGTACTTATCAGGATTCTGTATTGTTAATTTAAGTATATTGGCATTATATAATGGTGCATGGTTCTATGTTAGTATATTCAAAAGTATAACATAAAATTAATGAAGAAAATGCTTTTTTCCATGGAAAGTTATGCAGAAATAGTAAAAATCTGGTTTTTTAATTCTTTCTCCATCTGACCAAAGTATAACCAATATAGCCAGTGACAATTCCTCCATTGAGTATCACTGGAATAGAAATGCAGAACAAAATCATTTATAACAAAACTGGAAAGAGTTCTGTGCCTATCAGTTGTATTTCTGTTACAGTAGATACTGCCACATGGGTTTAGGGGATGTGTATGTCATAGTTCTGGGTTGCCTTAAGTGTAAAGGCATCTGCAAATATAAAACCCTTTCCACCTATACTCTGCTCATTACTTTGTATTAATGAAATCAAAGTGGATAATAACACTTTTTATTTTTCATGGTTACTAAGTCAGATTTTTTTAAGTTCACAGCCATTGGGAAAATTTCCTGCTCTGTCCTATTTCTTTATTAAATTGTAGAAGGAAATGTTTTTACAGGAGTACAATATACCATGTTCAATTTGTAAAAGTAGAGCTCCCACATTAAAAAAAAAAAAAAAAGACCTTTATACTGTGTGATGCTAACTGCCCATTCTACATTCTGGCAATGTATTTATTTATTTTATTCCAAAGAAGCATCACTGCTTGTGTACTAGCAGATGTGAATAAGTGATGGAAAACCTGGGGCAGTATATAGGTTGAAATATAAACAGCTTTACACAGAGAGAAAGTAAATATAGTTGATATAATTCAACTATACAGCCAGGACTTTGTATGTTTTTGCTAAAAATTTTAATTGCAAAGAAATACAAATTATGTGAACTGCACTTCCCCAATATGTAGTCTTATTAATCCTCTAAACCCTCCAATCCACTAAGTATGATAATTCATTTGATTTTTCCATATGTGCTTTCGTTTCTCTGGAAACTAAGGAAATAGACCTTGAATTAAATAGTTACTGGTACTCTAAAATCAGAAGAAGCATCTTCAGATAGAAGGAAAAAACAACAAAAGTCACTTTTTCTGGTTGGTCCTCCAGTTCAAGATGTAGATCCATATGTTGGTGTGTTCTAAGCTTGAGTATCAAAAGAGAGTCTTTTTTTTAAATGGAAGGTAGTGTGACTGTTTATTTCCTCTGTTTAACCCAGCATTGTCATCTTTGGCTAATCCAAGTTGAACAGTTTACTTCTTACTCAAGTTTCCACATAAGTCTAAAACCCAGGAATGCAAGAGATAAGCATATATGTGCCAAAAATGTAGTTAGACTTTTATTTTTTAGATAGTTGAGATGGAAGAAATTTGTATGCATGTAGATACTTTTATTGATAAATAATGATGCATAATCTGTGAAATAGCGATACATAATCTTCACACTTTGTAAGTGAAAATCTGCAGGGGTACTACAAGTATCTTTCTTACATTATCAAGTGTAAAATCTGAGCACTGATCTGAGATTCTGGTAGTAATTACAAACTGGATCTCTAGGTCTCCCTGTCAATTCTACTGTACTCTCATTCCGTAATAGTCAAAAAGGGTGGATGGATTATGTTTTATAAAGAGTCCAGATTCATATGTAATGTCTGGAAACACATGTAAATATCAGTAGAAGATTGGATGAAATAAATTAATCTGATTAAATATGGCATATGTGAAATGTCTGACCTAGTTAGTGTATGCAGCATTAAACTGCCCTTCCAGCAGCTAGCAAAGCTTGGTATTCCAATACTTGGAAATAATCAATACACATACAATTGGAAATAATCAACTGCATTTAGGAACAATATTGATAACTAAAATGCCATTTGCTATTTTTATTTGGGTTTATTATATTTAGATTGTAATTTAACTACCATCTAATTAGTTTTAACTTAGTTCAATTGGAAGTAGTAAAACCTACTTACCTAATAAGTGACACATGTCATAAAGACACATACAACCTCCCTATTTCCTCTAGGTCAGTCATGCATGAACTAATGAACTGAATTTTTGTTTCCCTACGTATTTTAAGAAAACGAATGCAATTTAATTTGTCCTTTTCCCCCTCCCCAAATCAAAACACAGATACAAGCTTTTTTTTTCCCTAGCTGCATTCTTAACCGTTAAAATGTCCTAAAGCACTTGATCACGTTGCATTTTAATTTCCAAGTCATGTGTTGTATTAGTGAAGTGCACATGTTCCTGATTTCAGCTGGAAGTTCTCAGTCTGTTTAGCAGAACACCAGGCTGGCATGAACAAGGTCCTTGCTAGGTCAAAGGCCTGAAGTTTACATCTTTCTTAAATCTGACTTTTGTAAAAACGTAAGAAGCACGGGTCAGGGCAACTAGCTGATGGCATTGCCTCTTACAGCCACTGATTAGATTAGCCCAACATTTATCAACTACACAGAAACTAATATTTAACCTTTTAACTGAAAATTTTGATGTATCCTTATTTTTTAATGAGGATGTTTTTGTCCCAAAGTGTCTCTTAAAGCTTTAGTGCAGACTTTTTTCTCCCATTTAACTGACTAACAAGCTTTAAATGCTTTACAATTCAAAGTTTGGTGTTTATAACTGTGCTTTGTTTTGAGGGTAGAGGTTGAGTAATTTTGCCCTGGAACAGTGTTTTTCTAACTGTTACTATTTTATCTGTTCAGTTCTAAGATTTTGTTTGTGTCTGTTCCATTTACCTAGATCCCAAGATGTAATTTATAGTTAGCTTGAATGCTAGTTGTGTTTTTTTATTCTAAATCATTAACTGAGAAATATTTACAATAGGAGTTCTTGTTAGAAAATATGCAGTAACTTACTACTATGGGTTTACCTATCATCTGTCATTTGTATTGGATCTTAATAATCTGAGTTTTGAAAACTAATTCACATCTTTGCCAGGAGAATAGTTGCCCATGATTCCACGCCTTGCTATCTGAATTCAAGGTTTTCCTTCCATGTTGGAATTTAGAGCCCATAAGTGATATATTTTATCAGTTTCAAGTATGATCATCTCACCAGAGAGCTGAGGTAATCCCAAATTTACAGACTGTTTGGAATAGTTGCAGCTCTTGCTGTGAGAATGCAGCAGGAAGGTAACTACCATGATCATGGTCCATGCAGGATTATACAGTTTCTGCATAGGCAACAAGAAGATCTCTGTGCCACACTGAGGTGAGCTGCAGGCAGCTGGGGACCGTAGTCACTGCAGATTTGCGTTGGGATCTTCCAAGTCCTAGGACTGGCTGAAACAGATTACAGCAGTGGCAAACTGAGATCTAACACTTGAGGTATCGATAACTGAGATATAAAAAACCCTGAAATATCATTATGAGTGTTCTATTAGTAGAGTATTTACAAATAGCATAATGTCTACAAGACTAAATCAAAGCAGTAGTTCACAAAAGGGTTTTCCATACTGCTTTTACCTGGGAATGTTTCTATTAAATAGTAGCATTAACTAACTTTTGCCCACTACGTTGAGTTTTGTAAATCCTGACAAGTTATTGAGCAGCTGGAACACAGAATCTGGTACTGCCCTTTGACTCCACACATGCTACTTTGTGTTGCAAACATCAGGTGAACACAGATTTCCATAGGACCCCACATCTAGAGTACAAGTTAGGTATGAGGGACTCGACTAGCACATGGGAGTATTTGACCACATTTCTCTTCCATGTACTAAAGTGCACTGATAACAGTAAGGAGGACCATCAGTGGGCTAGAATAATATCTGCTGCTTCTCCTACTTAAAAAGAAGTATAAAAGCTCCAGTCTGAACAATTACTATCTCTCATTACCCTCTAAGTATCTGGAATGAGAATTTCTACAGAGGCCAAATTTCATAAAAGGTTGGTGTAGGACAGAGGTCTTTTTCAGTATTAGCAACATTCTTACCTCCTTCCTATGTTAATGTGATTGTCAGTAAAGAAAGACTCAGACTCATGAAATTTAACTAGGAAATGTACTGTTCAGTTTCTCTTTTGAGAAATTGAGTTTGTAAACAGGACAGAGAGCACTAATATTTCCTGGAAAGAAGAAAAAAAAAGTGGGGAGGTAGGGAGAAATTCCTGTTTATGTGCTCCTGATTTCTTAAAACCAGCTTTGAGAAGTAGCAGTATTTTCAGTCTGCTCTTCACTTGCCCTTAGTCTTTGTTCTTCAGCTCCATGCCCTAGCTCTAGCCTGGGTATTTCATGGCAGACTACCATATCCATATCTCTGTAAGCAAATTGTTCTTGTTATGGTCCCACTAGTAAAATCAGTTATCTTAGAGCAGTATTCCAACCTCTGGGGGTGGAAGAGTAGCCTGACAGCAGTAATGGAACAAATCAAGACACAACTTAATACCAAACATAAAAGTTTCATTAATCTGGAAGAGAAACAGCAGAAGAAAGACTTGCGTTTTTTATTACCAAGTCTCATATTATCTAATCGTATGTCAAAAATTTATTTTCCTGCTTAAATTAACCCTTTGATATAGCCAGATGACTTCAAAGTAGAGTTATTTTGACTCAGTTGAGTTATTCAAAGCAAATAATGTTTCTGAAAAACATTATTTCCTAAAATTAATTACATGCTTTGTAGATGTTTAGTCTTAGCACTTATTTTGGTCTCACTGTACATTACAAATTCAATTTGAATTTAATTTATTATAATTGTTAGCAAGTAAAATGCAGAACAGACAAAATGTTTAGGTTTAGTCACATTGTGGTTACTGGAAATTATTATACTGCATTCTAAATAAATTAAAGTAGTTTGAAACTTCCCAGATCCTGGAAATTAATAATCCTGTTTTATGAAAAAGACATATGATGAAACCTGAGCATAAAAAACGTGGATGTAATCTGTAGCGCAGAAAAAAGTGGTGGATCTTCACTGTTGTTACTGGAATTATCCAGTGCAATTTCAAGTCACAAATGTGATGGTAAAATCATAAAATAAAAAAAGTAATTGTCTTCTATCAGCTAATACTGCTGAGGTTGAAAGGTCTAGAGAGGAAGCCATGTGAGGAGCAGCTGAAGTCACTTGGTCTGTTCAGCCTGGAGGAGTCAGAGGGGAGACCCCACTGCAGTTGCAACTTCCTGAGAGGGGAAGAGAAGGGACAGGCACTGATCTCTGCTCTGTGGTGACAGTGACAGGACTGAGGAAACCTGAAGCTGTGCCAGGAGAGGTTTAGGTTGGATATTAGGGAAAGGTTCTTCACTCAGAGGGTGGTTGGGCCCTGGAACAGCTCCCCAAGGAAGTGGTCACAACACCAGCCTGGCAGAGCTCAAGAAGCTTTTGGACACTGCTTGCAGGCACATGGTCTGGTCATTGTTAAAATGTATACGATATGGAAGATACTAAACAATCTTACACTTTCCTCCTTAAAGCAAATAAAGTACTGTCTTCCAGCAGGCACTTTCAGTTGGAGAGAAGGAAGTGCAGTCTGCGGTACACCTTGCTGGGTTTGTCCTAATGTATCCAAGAGCAAGTGGGCTAAATATGAGCAAATACATTGGTTTTCTCAAGATACATCGGTGGTTAAACATCTGGGAGAAAGCTCTTTAAGCTTAAAGAGAGTTATGGCACATAAAAAAAAATGTTTAAAATTGTTGATTGAATCAGACTAACAAATTAAAAATCCTGACCAGGAGAGTAATAAACTCCTACACTTCCAGTTTTCCAAACTGATTAGTGAGAGCAAAAAACTATTTTGCAATGAACTTCAGTCAATATAGTGCAAGTGAAGAGTGGTTGATTTTTTACCAAGTTATAAATGTATTACAAAAATACCCATTTTAACGGTGCTTTCAGTACTGTTCTGTTCTTCAAAGTCAGTCATTCAGTAAATATACAACTTTCTTTTTACACAATTCAATGTCATTCTAAAGTCAGTTTGTTGTGTAATAAAAATTTTACTACAATATTCATATTGATTCTGCACATATGGAATCAACTGCTATACTGAAAATAACTTGTATTATCTGTTCAGTTTACAAAAAAAATAAAAAAAGTAGCCCAGAACAAATATTCACATTTCTTTTATATATTGTATTGAATTCCTAATGAGGCTGATTCTAAAAAGAAAGTATTTGTCCTCATGCAATTCAGGTAAATCTCATGAAACTATAATGAAAAGCAGTCACGCTTCACTCTGAAGAGGGAAAATTACTCCTGTTTATCATATGCTTTTCCTTAATCAATTTAATAAATTTACACTTGAAGTTTAGTGGAAGGGGTGTGCTGGGGTGGATCTTTTAATGCAGATTGTCCAGAAGGTAAAATGTTTGGATTAGAAAGCAGGGGTGGTGCACAGAGTTGGTTGTAATGTTACTTAGGTCTCACTATGTTTGCCTTGTCATGAGGAAAATCAAAATTTAGCCAAGATTACTTTAGTACAGAGATTCCATTGTAAGCATACTCTCTTCCACCTACATATACATTTATTCATGTATATGTAAGCATATCTATAACTGTGCCTGATTTTTATGTTACCAACAGCAATATATAAATCAGGTTAGTGTTATTCTGACTTTATTTCCTGGGAATCTTTTCATATATAGTTTATAAACAACTTTTAAGTTAAAAGACAGGATAGAGAAAATAAGTATTATAAGTTGAGGTTGTCTATCTGAAAATTTTTCATTTGTTATGAAGCTTATCTCCAATTTGGGGGTGCTGTGGAGGGGGTAGTTTAATGATTTGTCTATTTTCCACACTTTTAATTTGGATTGTTTTAATATATGGATCCATCTTGCACTTTTTGAAGTCTAAAAGAGGATAGCATTGTTCATGGACATCAAACTTGCTACTAATTTTTTGGTGTCTTTTAACATACCCTGTCAGCTCAGCCATTAAAGCTCAGCCATTAAAGCAGAACTCTCAGAAGATATATGCGTGCTTGAGTGTATTAACAAAGATAAGCAAGTACTAAAAATTCAAAAAGCTTCATCAGACTGTGACAGACATAAGTTCATTTCTGCCAAAACATTCCTTTTGGTTATTGGATATTAAAATGACCTGTTTCTTTGATTTCTTATAGTATTTTTCTTTCTTTTATTTAAAAATAATCTTTGTCACTCCAGAAAATTTGTTGAGGAATTTTTTTTGTTAGCTGTTGGGGGCAGTTTTGGACAGAGAACAAAGTTTTCCTGAGTTTCAACATTTCTGCTATAAAAGTCAAAGTGAAATGTCTGCTTCAGCTGAGAATATATCAATTACTTGAGTGAACTTGAAATGTTTTCTTTCCTGTAATTTTTAATAAAGCAACAACTGCAGTTGCTCTGTATTTAATGTGGATAGCTGTTGTGGCTTTGGAGAATCATATCCCCTCCTCCACTCTTTTTTAGTACTTCATTGGAGTTGAAGGAGTCTAACCACATGCCAACATGTTAAAAGAAAGGGGAGGTGGATCAGGGGGAATGCTATTTAATGCTGAAATATGTTTCAACAAGCTAAACTGAAAAATTTCTTCTAAAAATTATTTATTTTGGTCAAAAATTACTAAATTTTAATGTTGCTAAATCAAAACATATTTGAGTTATTTTGTTGGGATTAACTTCTGCATTAAAACTCTTCATTTTGAGTCTGATATCAAATTGAATGTTATGGGGTGAGTTTCCAGGTTTGCTCAGCCAAGTAGTGAATGGTACAGCTCCTTCTGTACTGCTTCTCTGTTGTCTCTACAGTAGGGAATAACAACTGGAAAAGTAACTCCCTGGGACCAAGCTGAGTTTTGAGAACATTACAAGAGGGTTTTCTCAAAAGAAAACTAAAGATCCACCTGAGATCACCAAGTCACTGATAACAGTAACTATAAAGAGGCATCTGATGTCATCCCTGACTTCTTAGTCAGAAAGACCAATAATCCTCAGATGTGATTAGCAGCTGGTAATTGCAAATTTTTTTTAGCTTTGAAAGCAACCTTTTTTTCTATCAAATTTATGGAAGTACAAAGAAGCATTCATTACCAACTGTTAAATCTGATTCTGACAAGTCAGGCATTGCAAATATAATTCATGATCAACTATTATTTAGTAATTCTGTATAATTTGTTTGCATCTCATCCCATTCCTTACATTGATGTTAAATTGTGATATAAAAGACAAGTAGAGTTGCTGATCAATGACTAAAATACATGCTGATATAATCAAAATGGCATAAAAACAGAGGATCCATTAAGTATGGCTCATAATGTATGCCAGAAATTAAAATAAACAACTGTGAGATGCTGTAGTGTCATGAGAGATTTCAGTACATCTGTTTACCTTCCATTCATGTGAGGGAATCATGAATGAGATGGAATGCTTCAAAACAGGAGAAAAAATCTCAACTATTAAGCAATACCATATCTTGAAAAAAGAGAACTTTTTGTTCATTAATGTTTTCTCTTCATTTTGAACTATTGGGAACACGTCGTCATGTGGGCCACCTTGTTTTTTATACTGCATCCTGGGGAGTGTCAGTTGACTGTCTTTGCCTTAATGGGCAGAGCATTATTTATGGGGTACATTTTCTTCACTTGTATTTGGAAGGTCCCTGTCATACAGTCCAGTGCCTGCAACTCCTGACTGAATGGTCAATATTTCTTCATTTGTGTTTTAGTGAGGTAATCAAAACCATTTTTCCCCCATATGTTGTGAAAAAAGGCCACATAATATAAATATTCCATGTAATATATATGTACTCACATCCTTAATGTTTACTTACTTTTTTTTAAGATACCATCTATTTTAATGGTTTTATATTAAACCTATAAAGTCAGAGCTATTTGCCTGTCCTTAATACAGTCAGTGAATTATATCTTGGCATAAAGTGATAAGTAAAGATTTTCATTCTGGTCTCTGAATTTCCTTATGTGGTTTGCCAGCCCTTTGACAATACCCTAATGCCAAGGGCTGGGGGGCTGTGGTTTAATAAGGACTAATGCACATGGCACGGCTTTTACAGTAGTATTATTTCTTTCAATGTATTGTAGTGAAATTGTATTTTAAAACCAGGCAAACTATTGATGCTTTTATTGAATTGAGTAATTTATTAAAGAAATATTTTAGTCTGTTGACATTTCATCATCAAATAACAGTAAACATAATACTCATTTCCCATAAGACCGTTCTTGAGAGCCAAATATTTACCCCTTACTTATTCTAAAGGTAACATTGATGGGGGAGAGGCTGGACATGAGCCAGCCATGGGCACTGCCAGCCCAGAGAGCCAAGTGTGTCCTGGGCTGCATCCAGAGCCCCGTGGGCAGCAGGGCAGGGAGGGGATTGTGCCCCTCTGCTCTGCTCTGCTCTGCTCTGGTGAGACCCCACCTGCAGGGCTGCATCAGCTCTGGGGGCCCAGCACAGGAAGGACATGGAGCTGCTGGGGTGAGTCCAGAGGAGGGGCCTTGAAGATGATCAGAGGGATGGAGAACTTCTACACAGAAAGGCTGAGAAGAGTTGGGAGCATTCAGCCTGGAAAAGAGAAGGCTTCAGGGTGACCTTATTGCAGCCTTCCAGTATCTGAAAGAAAGATGGAGAGGGACTTTTTACAAGAGCATAAATTGACTGGACAAGAGAGAATGGTTTCTGACTGAGAGTAGAAATACCTTTGGTATTAAAGAGTTCTTGCTGTGAGGGTAGTGAGGCACTGGAACAGGTTGCCCAGTGAAGTTGTGGATGCCGTACGCCTGGAAGTGTTCAAGGCCAGGCTGGACAGGGCTTGGAGCGATCTGATCTGGTGGAAGGTGTCCCTGCCCATGGCAGAGGAGTTGGAACTGGATGACCTTTGAGGTCCCTTCCAACCTAGATCCTTATATGATTCCATGATTTAAAAAATTGCTCTATGGGCAAGACAACAAAAAGGTATGTTTAAAGATGACCTTGTTAATGTAGAGTCAGAAATATACCAAAACAAGTTTGGTCTCTGCTTTGAAGTACTATTCTTAAAATTGGCATTTAATTTTACAATTTGTCAATTGTTTTCATTTTAGTAATGAAAAATCTTTGAACTATCAAGCATGTCTTCCTGAAAATCTCTTAAAATTATTTGTTAGAATCTAGTGAATATAGAAGTGGTTAAAGTACGTAAAATTTAAAACTACATAAACCATTTAACTGTATGAGAATTACTGATTTTTTCAGATTCATTTGGAAATCCTGAAATTAACAAAAGGTAGAAGATTTTCAAAACCATTTAAATGTTAAAGATATTTATTGTAAATTAAGAGTTTCATATTAAACTCACTTTTCTGATAGTACACAAAAATTGTTGAGTTTGTTTCTCTTGTTTTTTGGAAAAATCTAAAATACATGCAATTTCACTAAGCTCCGGATAGAAAATCAGGAAAAGTGGTTGCTTGCTTCTTACATAACTTGTCTTAGATCATTTATATTTCTGAAACTGCACTAACATATAAGTGCCATCATTCAGTATCTGTTGGATTATCATCAGCCTTAGTTGCAAGTTTGTTAGCAAGTGCCAGGTAATGCTGAGTGAGGATAATGGTTTAGCTCTCCTTTTCTAACATAGTGCTTTTGGGACCTTTATTTCAATTATTGTCCAGTTGTTCCACACCATACTTCTGGTTCACATATCTTTCTACATTTCTGTCTTTACAAAACAGAAAATCTACAGTGAGAGTATGTCACTTTAATCTCTTATGCTTCTTACTTTTTAGTTATCCCAGAAACAGTGTAATGAAGAGGATTCTTTCTAGAAACAATATATGAAAGTAGTTAGAGATGGTTCTTTCTTCACACTTTGAATCTGATATCTGACACTTTATAGCTCACTCTTACAATAAATTTTTTTGTTTTATAAGTGACTGAACAGATAAAACAAAGGAATTGAGCACACACTTCTAGAATAGCTGCTCTCTTTTTTCTCATTCAGTTGGTAGATGACTGTAAAGAAAATTACTACTGTATGTATGTCTGTAATTCAGTTTTAGACATGCTGAAGCATAAATTCACTCACCATACAAACACAAAGTTAAGAACGATAATAAAGTGTGTGCATAAAATGGGGTTTTTGCTGTCACATTTGATTCAGTTGCTATTGCTTTGTTCAGTTTTACTGTTAAATTTAGTTCTATTTGTAAGCAAAAAATGTTCAGCCCTACTAAGCTATTTTTGCTGCAGGCAAGCTTGTTGGGGGTGGCAGGGGTTGCATTACACTCCACCTGTCACACTTTGCCTCTGCCAGGAAGTTGGTTGATGGGCACAGCCTCTCCATTGAGAATTTTGTGCCTTCACTTGCTATTAGATTTTTTATGAACTGCTGTATTCGCAATGAGTCCACTTCTCCAGGTGGGACAGACATAATGAGATGGTCACCTGGTCCCAAGAACTTTTTATGACCTATGTACTTTACAACCAAGACCTTGAAAAGAATTCTTTTTTTTTTTTTTTTTAAAGGGGAGGAACAGAGTGTATGAAATGTGTGATTGGCATGGGTATTGCTTAAAGATAGTAGTAATTTTTTTTCCCCTGAAGATTAAGACAAAGAACTAGTGATGAAGCTATTACAGATTTCTGAGGTTTGATGGTGGTTTCATTCTTTCAACATACCTTTGAATGTTCTCTTTGCTTTAGGCCTGAGGATTAGGCAGGAGTAATCTGGATAACACTGAACCAGAAGAGTTTGAGGTAGTGGTATGTGTTGTAAAAACAAAAAGTGAAATTAGAAAAGTTGCAAATACTTCTTCAATTATAAAAGTTTTCCTGTCTTCCTTTATTAACTTCCAAGTATAGAGAACCTTTGCAATTTGAAGATGTTAACCTTGATAAAAATCAGACATGCCATTATTACTTACGAAAAGTAAATACTTAAGCTATGTCTGTGGGCAAATAAGCATGGTTCAAATTCATATTGTTGATTTCAAAAGGAGATTTCTTTTAATCTTACTTTCTTTAAACTCTTTCTTTTCCTGCATTCTGGATGACTTTCTGATATCTTGTTTTATAAATACATGTCATATTATACAGGCATTTGTCTTTTTTCCTTAGGCAGAGAAAAGACATTTGAGTCTGTTTAATTTTGCTAGCAGTTGTGATATCATTCCAGATTGCTTGAGAGAGCATTTTTTATTACTGGTTTTATGTACTACATTCAGAACAGTATAAGGTTTTGTCACTGTCTAATCCCCAGCTGTGATAAACACCGTATCTTATAACCTATTTGTTAAACATATCAAGTGGAATTTTAAAATAATTTAAAGGTCCCACTACTCCCACTGGAAGTTTTTTCTAGACCCAGTGCATTGTCTCCCTGATGTGTTGGTGGACAAAGATGATGAGGGGACTGGAGCATCGCTCTTACAAGGAAAGGCTGAGGGAGCTGGGCCTGTTCAGTCTCACCAAGAGAGGACTGAGAGGGGACCTCATCAATGTCCATCAGTATCTGAAGGGAGGGTGCCAGAGGATGGATCCAAGCTCATCTTCCGAGCAAAAGGCCAAGACACAATGGGCAGAAATTGAGTCAGAGAAAGTTCCACCTGAACATGATGAGGAGCTTCTTTACTGTGTGAGTGACTGAGCACTGGAACAGATTGTCGTGAGAGTTTGTGAAGTCTCTCTCACTGGAGATATTCAAGAACTGCCTGGACATAAACCTGTGCCATGTGCTCTAGGATGACCCTGCTTGAGCAGGGAGGTTGGACCAGATGACCCACTCTGTGATTCTGTGATATTTTTTTTTTATTATGTATTTACACAGTAGCAATTTAAATACAGTATCTGGTTTGGGTTTGTTTCGTTTTTTAAGAAGTGGAGTGTAGTTTGTAGCATAAATCTTGCATCTCCTGCAATATATAAGTAAGGTATTCTGCAATTGCAGAATTGTCCTTAAATGCCCAGGGGGGAAAAGATCTATCGTGTTTTATTCATAGTTTTTTATAGTCATAGGACAGACTTCTATGCAAAGTAAACCAAAATGAAAGCATTCAGATTATTTTGCCCACAGTGATGACATGTTTCTGCCTATATTACCTCACAGCATGTCACAAGACATCATTACGTGCTACTGAGTTTTATTTCATTTTTTCCAGAATCTCATCAAGTTGAAGTATATAAAAAATTAAAAAATCACTCAGTACCACAAAGCTCTTTAAAGTCAGATTTCCATAAATTTGCACAGTACTAAACATTGGTGGTGTTAAGCAAATGAGAGCAAATAAGTACATTAAAGTGGAAACATTACTTAAGCAAAGAGAAGCTGTTCTATACCATTTCTATCATTTTCTATGTGATCTGACTTAATTTTTTTTTTAATTAAAGAATGGTTCAAAAGTGCCTGTAGGTAATCAAGAAATTATAAATTAATTTCTAATTCCTTTTTTTGCTGGTTCAGCTGGAATTATAGTTCTCTTAATCTCCTGAATTTACCATTTTTCTGCTGTTGCCATAGTGAAATCAGGTAGAACAGGCAAAGCTGTACTTCTTCTTCTCTTTGAACTTAACTAAAAATAATGCTTAATCTATTGGTATGGCTTTAGAAATAGCTTTTAAAAATGTTAATGTGGATTTAGCTGTGGAAACAGATATTCTGACCTCAAACTGAAAGTCCTATTTGCCCTCAGCAAAAATGCAATACCTTTGCAAGTTTTCCTTTAGCAGTTCATCGTAGTGCTTTAGGTCTAGGGAGTCTTGAGGTAAAAAAATGTGCACAAACCTGCATCAATTTATACAATTTGATGTCATGTACTTCTGAGCAGGGAAGGACTTTAGGGAGGCTGGTTTTTGTGACTGGGCAGAAGATACCACACTATTTCAAGTGATAATCAGTTTGCTTCACTTAGCCTGATGGGAATAACTTTGTCACTGGGTAATTCTGCATAACAAAGACTTAATACTGAAAAGCTCCAAATACTGTTGAGAATTCATCTCATTTTTCAGGAGGATGGTGCCAGACTTGCTGGGTATATTTGTATTGGTGTGCAGTAATAGGTCATATCTAACTAGTCTGCTGTGCACAAACCTACAAACTACAAAGTTGCCTCCAACGTAGAACTACTGATTTTTAAAAATGTGATACATCAAAGGTACAGAAAGATATTTTGGAATCTTTGGCGAAAGTCAGTAGTTGATCTGGAAAGATCCTAGAGTTTGAAGTAGTTGAAATTGCATAAATGTTCTCTGAGTGTTAAATGAGGTGGAGCTGTTCTCTTTTCCCTCTTATTTATTGACTCTATTTTCCTCTTTTTGGTGTGTGCTTTTGGGGTTTGGTTGGGAGGTTTTTATCCCTTCCAGTTAATAATGATCTAGCTTGAACAGACAGGAATACCCTCACCTCTTTTGCAAGAGTGCCATAAACTGAGGGGACGGACAAGAATCCTTTTATTGTCTATATTGGTCTTCCATTACTCAGTTCAAGTTGAAGGTGTCTTCAACATATTCAGTAATCTGTACTGAGGTCGGAGCAGATGGAAGCCTTATGTCAGCACCTCTCCTTAAGCTGCATTATGGCTGTTCCTGACAAGTGGATTTCAGTGAGAGACAGCTTTCTTGAGAGGTTCCTGTGGAATTCAAGAACCATTTTAAACTACTAGCCTTCCTTATGTTTTGAATGCATGGTGTTTTTTGATATTGCAGTCACAAATATAGGACTGGAAAATAAGTACTTTAGGAAACAAAAATCTTACAGTTTTTGCCTAATAAGGGAGAGGGAGAGACAGCTGGTCAGAACAGATATTGATCTTATCATGTAATTTACTTACTCTGAGCTTTTATGCAATGTAAGAATGAAAAAACAGCCAAGTGGCTGTGCTCAGGTGGAAGTTAGCCAAGTCTCAGAAAGGTTGGTAAAACTCATTATTCATGACATTTCAAGCTGCTTACACAAGCTTAATTTATCTTTGAAGAGAAAAGTGGTGTTTATTTTTCTTTTTATTGTTACTTTTATTTTCTATTAGTTTTGCTTTTGTCTTAAAGGGAGCAGAAATTGAACAGGACTAGGAGCACAACAGGTCACACTTGTCACACTTGTCACACTTGAGAGAAGGCAGAAAAGGGAAATAGATTTCTTTGCTCATACCCAGTTATTCACTTGCTTCACCTAATAATGAATGTAACATTTAGTACAGATTGCTTTGGTGGTCTCCTAGAGTCTCTGAAACAGTCTCCTACTTTCACCATATGAAAATATCTCTTCTGTGACTGGATATTTTGCAGCTGATCATAAGACTTATGTATCTCAGGATGCTCTCCTTTTTGAATGACAACTAAATCCCAAATTATTTTCAAATATGAAGTAGGGCAGGACCAGTTTGGATTGAACAGACAATGGATATATGAATCAACTGAGAGACAAACTGAGGAGCCTCAGGCATTAAAAATAAGCATGTGCCAGACACGATTAAAGGTTGCCAGTGGATTCCAAAGGCATTGTGAATATTCAAGGTCAGAGGAGGTTGCCTTCCTTCTGGGTGGGCATCAGGTGCCACAGTAATGGGCAGCAGACATATCACTTCCTTTTTCATCTGTTCCATGCTTTATACACATAGGTGACTTACATTTTGAGAGACAGTAAATTTAAGTACAGCATCACACATAAAGTGCTTCTGCCTGTCAATTACGGGCAATAGCGTGTTTGGTAGTTAACTGCTAAGCAGCACTGTGTGGAGATACTCAGTATGATTTACTGTCTGGTCTCCTAATTCTCTGATCTGGGAAGTTGGAAGCACAGATGAGCTGTCCTCCATTTGTTAATTTGTCTGTTACATTGTTTGTTTTATTGCATATTTGTGTATAAGGATTTGAAGATACAGAATTGTCTAATAATTCATTCAAGATGTCTTGAGATGGCATTAATGCTGGCCCCAGGATTTATGCTCAGCAAATACTAAATACAAGAGTATACAGGGCCCTTATTTATCAACACTTCAGCTACCAAAATTTGCTGAGCAACCTTTCTGAATAGTTTGGTTCTGTTTTACTGTAATTATTAAACAAAACTCTAATGCTGTAAGAGCAGTTCTGCCTCCTTGGTTAAATGCACCTTTGGCATATCCTTTCTGGTGAGCACTGATGCCAGATAAACAGCTGCACAGAAAGAAAGGATTGCTGCAAACTATGAGGCACCCACAGACTATTTAGATATCATCTTGCACTGGCCTTAGGATGGCCTGTTACTTTCAGCCCTAAAAATAAACAACTGTTAATCACCTAGTGGCAACATGAGTTGACTAGCACTTGTGGCTTCCTGGACTTCAGTCTAACAGTACTCAAAGGCTTTTCTCATGTTTTCTGTCACCCAGGATAAGAGGTAGTTTGCAGCCAAGCATTCTTTTGGGAAAGCTGCTGTGTGTTTATTAAAATGTTTGAAATAACCTCAGTAACTCCTCTTAACTCTGATCCGCAACTTCAAATGTGCAGAGTCAAACAATAGTGGCCTTGCATCGACAGTCTCTGGAGAGCGAACTAATGGCATAATGTTTTCTAAGGGAAACTGAGTAACAAGCAAGTACCTCAAGAAGCAACATTCCTTGCCTGGATTTAATCAGAGAGTGATAGTTTCAGCAACAATATGTGGAATAGTTCTGCAGTGCAAGCAACCATCTTTGTTCCGTGCTTATTCAAAGAGTACCACCATTCTTGCTATGTATTAACTGGTAAATACGACTAGCACAACTTCAAACAGAAGCAACACTACTTTAGTAAATTAGTCCTCAAATTGCATGTTGGAGTATTGGAAGGGTGTTGCTGTTTTGAACAGGAACTCTTCAATGGGCATGCAAAACAGTGGACAACAATGTGCTAACCCTGAGTTATAAAAGACAAATACAGAATAGAATACTAGACTTGCTCCACCAGAATGGAAATTTTGAAACTTCTGAAAAAGATGTCGAAAGTTTTTCTCGTATTGTGCCTTTCAGATTTTAGGGTTTTTCGGTTGAGCTTCTTTTGCTTAGTTATGTCCCTCATCCAGGCTGCCTGAAGTCACTTTGCCCTGTATTGAAATGGTTAACTAATGTAGAATCCTTGTATTTCCTAGAATACTACATTTATCTCCAAGTTACCAAACAACATCCCTGGAACATTATCTATTATCTCTTTTAGCCAGATATTGGAACTGTCGTCCCAGGCAGCCAAAATGCATTGTTTTCTGAGGTGCATACCCAAGTGATCCCTACTAGAGCCAGAGAAAGCCAGTAGTGTGCACTCAAAGCCCAGAAGGCCAAGTACATTGTGGGCTGCATTAAAGGGTGGTGAGACAGTGGAGCAGATTGCCAAGAGAGGTTGTGGATGGCCTGTCCCAAAGAGTGTTCCAGGACAGGTTTGATGGGGCCCTGAGCAACCTGATCTCAGTGGGTGGCACCCCTGCCTACAGCTGGGGGCTTGGAACTAGATGACCTTTAAGGTCCCTTCCAACCCATACCATTCTATGATTCTCTGTAAAAACTGTGGCCATTATTTCCATGAAACAATCCAGCAGTATAAGGGTTAAAAAACCTCTTTTCTAAAATTTTGATGTGAGTATCATGTTAATTTTCAGTACATCAGCCCAATCCTACAGTGCAGGCATAGAGTCACGTTGTAGTGTGTCCTTAGAGCACAAAACATTAAAATCTGATTGGCAAAGAAAGCATCTAACTGATTTTTGAACATGCAGAGACTGAAAGTAAATCTCGTTATACTTTAGGTACACACAACCACTTGAGAGTTGAGCATCTGGAATACTGCTAATAAACAAAACAAACAAAAAAAAAGTATATTTTAGTAGATGTTAGGACATGAGCCAACAGAAATTGAGGAATTCAAAGTTCACTCAAGGCTTTCTCCTCTTAATGACAAGCTGCCTTGAAGCCAGTATGTGTTTTCTTTCTCACTCACTGCATCAGTCTTCACTTAGAAAGCCTTGATCCTTGTAAATCACTGTAGCCTTAATGTTATTTAATCATAGTTTTTAAAAGTTAATTTCCATGAGAACTGTATTTTTTTTAAAAAAGCCTGACTTGTCATTGAGGATTATAAAAATCCTTTATTTGCCTGGAGAACAGTACTCAGATCTGAATGAAGACGTGTAAGTGAAGAATGTGTTTCGACAGTTTGTTTATTAAAAATGTATTATGCAGCTAAAAGTTATATTGTATTTATAATATTTTAATGACAGTGACTTGCACAGTTTCTGGTGCAATCTATTAATATGCATTTAAAACTGCGCTATGGAAAATTCTACAGTATTTTAAATGCCCCCTTATGTCCACATAAATAGCACTTGATTTGTTTTTATTTTTCAAAATGCCAGAAGCAATTAAATCATATTACAAGCTTGATGAAATGCTGCTATTTGATTGAAGCTTTAATAATCTCATTGCAGAGGTAAAAAGATAACTAAAAAAATAAAAAAAGTTCATTAAGATTTAATCACATCTGAGTGAGGTGTAACTGGAGAGAGGCCTGATATTAGTTTCCATCCACCTTTTTTCACATGACAACTCTTAACTTCCACGTCAACTGCATATAATATCAGTTTCTGGCATTCGTGAAAATGCCTGCCTTTCTCAGCCCAAAGAAATTCCCACTTTTGAGTCAAAACCTCTTTGTAATTGGGAATCTCACAAAATATAAGTAGACTTTGATTTTTTCTTGTCTTCAGTAAAAATAAGACTTCCCCCAACTACTGTGGTAACATCAAAGCTTAAAGCAGATTAGGTTTTACTTGCTTAATTTTACCTTAAGCAGCATGAACTGGATGCCTGGATCCTTGAGACATATTATGCTGCTAGCATCCATGTGTGAGGCGTGATGTAGTATTTGTTCATGCCACAGACGAGTTTCCTATTATCTTTACAAGTATGTGATCAGAACTTGTTAAACTTTCTTGAGCCACATTTGCAAGCAATTTTTTTTTTTTTTTGCACTTGCTACTGTAGGAAGTCAGTGTTAAGTATCTTAAGGGAGTTGGGCGCAAAAATGTTGCAGCCTTATGGATTACAGGTTAAGGATCAGATTTTTAAAGCAAAAATTATCATTCAGTTACTTGATTTGCTAAGTACTGGATTTTTTACTCCAACCAGATTTGGTGAAATCAAAGTAATAAGGTGCTGTGTGTGTGTCACTGGATCACAAAATTGTGTGGAGGATTGGAAAACTGACAGGAATGATGAAACTCCACCGTTATCTTTAAATTGCATTCAGAGTTTTTAAAATGCACTGTCTTCATGCACAAGTACCTTTATTTGATTTTAAAACTCTGTCTGAATGAATGGTAGAAAAAATACCTTGTTATAAACTATACTGAATTAAGACTGCAGTAGCTGTTTAAGTGGAAAGTTTCTTGCTAATCGAAGTACATTTCTGAGCAGTGGCTCTTAAATGTTTGCCAAGATATATAATGCTGTGTCATCAGCAGTAGTACAGTGGTCTAGACATAAGGAAGTTGCTTGACTTATGCCAACTGACCTTATTCAAAAATGTGGTCTGTAGTGTTGCCTACTAGCCTAGCTCTGCCAATTTCTAAATTTCTTCCGCTGACACAAATGAGACTTCTACAAGTACACTAAAATAAAGCTGAGTGTCCTTAAACAGTAAACTTATTGTGTACAAGGGGAGTTAATTATTTTATCTTCAAGATTTGTTAGTACTACAGGTAAAACCTATTTACTCACAACTGTGATTCTGAAGAATTATATTAAATTGACTTAGAATGTAATAATTTGTTTGTGAACTTTTGTAATTCCCCTTTCCCAGAAAACAAGTAGTGCTGTGCAAATGGTAATACTCTGGTTTGCTCCATATTTAAAAAGAAAAACAAGGAGACAAAGCCAGCTTTTTAGCTGGCATTGAAAAGTGAGGGACTAGAAGCAGTCCTTAAAAGACACATTGAGGTGTGACCTTCATAATTAAAATCACCAACCAGGTAGACTGTTACACTTTTGTAACATGAATATTCGGCTGAATCAATTTGATTAAATATTTCTTTAAATGCTTGCCTATTAGAAGTAATAATTCATATGCCAGCATTTTCTTATGAGAGTCTTTTGGAATTCAAATTATTTACATTATGCTGAGGTGCATATAGAACATCTATAATAAATAGACTAATAATAAATGAAGTGAACATCTATATAAAAACAATTCCACGTTCTTTTACATTTCTGTTCAGTATCAAGCAGTGTGTTGAAAATGCATTTTTCATAAAACCACATGCAAGGCTTTGTGATGGTGAAAAAATCACAACAGCCACATGTCTAGGCAAATCCTTAGAAGCTGGTGTGGACCTCACACAGACATTCCAGAAAAAAAGACATTACTAGAAACTAGTTTCTCTTGAAGTGAAGTAGAATATGTGTGAACCTACTAGGCCACTTTGATAAATAAATAGAAGTCTTCTTTCTGTTCTAGCACAAAACTGGTTCAACTGGAGGGCAAGTTAAACCCAGATTCATGTTTTACTTTGTTGTTTTCTTTCCCCTTTTTTTTTTTTTAGTGATCCCTTAATTTGTTGTTGTTGCTGTTTTTTTTTTCTTAAGACAAAGAACCATTTGGCTTTGGGTTATCTGAATTTTGCCTTCTAGCTTTACAGTATATCTCTGTAAAACTTTCCAAGACAAAACTCAGTGTCCCAGGATTATCAGTCTACTACTTTAGCTATGGTTTTCTTTCAAAATGTATGTGATTAAACAAATACAGAGTTCCTGTGAACAAACTGAAAACCATGCAAACCTGACTTATTTAGAGCAAATAGTATTGTCAGAAAGAAATTTTAGCTAAAAAACTTGTTGAGACTGCAACTATATTTAACTACACTCGCACTGTATTTTTCTATCTTAAATACTTCAATTGGTTCTTTGAAAGACACCATGTGCTGCCTTTAGTACTTAGACTAAATTTAGTCATCTATATCAAGCCTAAATTAGGCCCAAAGCAATCCATGAGCTTTTGTAGTGCTGCTCTCCTCTTGCCATACCTTCAGAAGCCTGTGTGCCCCCCTTTGGACACTGTGTATTCTCACCCCAAGTGCAGCTGAGCTGGCTTTGGCTGCCTTGTAGTCAGTCACAACTTCTAATGTCAGAACTTAGCATTGACTAAACTGGGATTTGTGTAATGGTAGCTACCTATCTATTGGTTGATTTTTCAGTAAACTTATGCAACCTCTGTGGACGATTTTCACTTGCTATGTTTATTGCTATGTGTATTGCACTATGCTATGTTCTGAAGGAAGCTTGTCTCTGTATTTCCTCTTTATTATGTTTTTACTTCATGGAATCAACCAAACCTTAGTTACCTGGATTCCTTTACTAAAAGAAACCTCTAATTAAAGTAAAGTTCTAAAAGCAGTACTTTCACTAGAATAGCTAAAATTACAGTTTTGTGTAACTTTTGGACACATTCCTTCACACTTAAGCTTTTCACACCTAAAGAACTAAAGATGGGGAGAAGAAACACAAGCATATTTTCAGGGATCTATATAATTTTTCTAAGCAAGAAGAAAATCTAAAGGAGTCCAATAGTTTGTTACATTCTAAGGTTGATTTTCAATTTAAGCCTAAACTTTCTCCAGTGTGTCTTTCATATGAAATAAGATAACCTGGTCTTTCTTGTATTGATACAATTTTAGAACCAATTGGTACATTTAGAGCTTTTCTATGCTCTTCAGAGCTACTGAATGCATCCTCTTTCCATAGCAATACCAAGTATGCGTTCTGTCTTTTTTGTTTATTCTCCTGTGTAAACCACAGTCAGTCACTTAACTTGTTCAATGTTACAACTGATGCAAGAAATCAATTTGTAGCTTTACTTTGTAATTCGCAGCAGTGACTTTCATTCCTCAGGGTGTCATATCTCCACTTGGGAAGGAGTTAAATTTAAAAGTATGGTTATTACTTTTAGGTTACATTTCCCTATCTCATCCCCTTACACAAAAAGGTTAAGTGTCTTTTCAAATTAAGGCAGCAGTAATTAACCAGTGGCATTGTTTGTGGTTTGCCAACTCTGGGCGTTAATGAGAGAGAAATTAGCACTTAGCAGCAGGAGTTCCTGATAGTCAGGGGCAAATGCTTAATGTGCCAACAAGTTAATTTTTGTCTTAAGTAGTGCACTTAAGTGCAGTAAACAAAAGTGTGGCATGGGTTTTTATGTGATCATACACATGAGCTTTATGAAATAGAGCTGTAATAGAACGAATGACACAACAGGGTTGAAAAAGTGCAACCTAGACAGCACAGGGCAAACAGTTTTCCTGTAACACCACAGTCAGAAGCGGGGTTGATGGATGTTTTCATGCCAAAGATGTACTTGCTCCTGCCATTAACAGTCTGCAGATGTTCTTGTATATAATTTTATTAACGAATTTGGTATTTCTGAAAATAATTTTTTAAGCACCTCAAAAATTGTGCTTGAGCTGAGGTGATTTGCTCACAAGACACAAATGAGCCTTTTGAGATGTCTCGAAATAGTAATTTTATTTAAAATTACAGTCTCAAAAAATAACTAAACAAATTGCTTAAGCACAGTGCCACATGCATTTTATGGTGGATGGGGGATTCAGACTGCCACACAGCAAAAATGAGCCCTTCAGAACTTGGGTGAGCAGCTGCTCATTAGCATCAGGATTTTACCTGGCACACGTGCTCGTAATGAGTAACTACTTGCATACATTTCATACCTTCTGCCTTGCACAAAATAGCCCATTAGAAATGTAAGGTCTGCTCCCTTTCTTCTAAGGATTTTTGTTTTTAAAATAATTTTAGTTAGTACATAAGTACATCCCCAACTGATTACCCATTTCTATACTTGCCTGATGTGGAACAGATACATAGTCTATAAAGTAACAAAAGTGAGGTTTCCCCCTGGATCAGCAAACTGCTGGCTCTCACCAGAGGCTGTGAGCATCAGTCCTCGGCCTCACTTGCCTTGGCCCCTCGCTCCTGCTTGGGTCTCTGGGCTTATGGGTGCAGTGAGGTTCTGCATGTTTTGGCCCCACAGGACAAAAAAGCAAAGGACAATGGAAAGAAGTCCGTAGAAGGTGAAGTTGTTGGTCAGCCAGACAAAATTAGGAATTGGATATAGGCAGCATTGTCCTTCATATTAACCACTTTTTAGTCTGTACTATATTTATTGCCAGACATGTTAGGATATGTTACCTAGTACAACCAGATGTGTCAGAGTTTTAACCTTTCAGCTTTCAAATACCACCTTTCAGTTGCAAAAAGCATATTTGCCAGTGTGGCCTCATCTATGCTGAGGGTAATTTACTCTGCCACTGAACTGTGGCCACTTGGAGGTTGATGAGTAGTGGCCATAGACCAAAATGTTACAATGCTCTGCAGCAGTTTCAGGCAAAAGAGTACCGCATCTAATTGAAACTGCAGGAGGAAGCCACAGGGGTTTCTTCTTCCTTTGATGCCTATTCCATTACACAAGCACATCAAATAGAGTTTTCTCCACATTGTTGGAAAGAAAGTCAAAAGACAAAGCCAGTCTGGCACTACCCATGGCTTTGGGTAGATATTTAGGTTACTGTGCCTCCCCACCAGCACATATTTATTACAATTAAATGTTAACAGAAATTGGCTACCATATTGGTTGAGTCCTGAGTACAACACTGCATATAAACCATTACATGACATTCTATTGAACTTTTTCTTGTACAGACGGTACCTAACAGCTCATCCTGCACTGTTGGTTTTGGCAAGTTCACTACAGCATATAATAAATCAAGGAAAGAAAAAGCTTTTTGGCCTAATGTTGTACAGACTGCTGTAATGTTAGACTACAGAAAGCAGTTCTGTTTTTAGACATCCTTTTACTAACCCAACATTCATAATTTATGATTCCACTGTAAAATTCCTGCAACACTACACCAGAAGTAGTGCTGCCCTTTAATTAAGTGCTCTCAGTAGGAAAAACGCGAAACTGATGTGCAAAACATATCGCAGTACACAGTGATTGATAGTGATTACTTCTTTATGAACCCAGCCTGAAGGTCTGAACTTCCTGATGGGTAAAATAGTCCATGGGGCTACTTCCTGAGATTGCCTAGTGGGGATCAGTCAGAGTTAGCAATATCTGAGGAATTCCTGAGGCACATTTCAGAGCCATTACAACACAAACGTTCTGTTTCGTATGAATTGTGCTTTATGTTAATAATTACCTGAATAATAGCTCATTGTAGTGATTATATTTTAAGGATTCATTGTTATCTTCATGGTATTATCATTTGAATGAACATGTGTAAACTCTTTAATGTCTGCGCACACAAATCTAAAAGAGCAGGATGCATGTCAAAAGAAGTTTCTCTGTATATCACAGTTACTGAATGTTATTTAGTATTTAATACATAGGTTATTTTTTACTGACGTGCAGAATATTCAAAAGAAAAAACTGAAACTCGGATGTGGATTCTGTGAGTCTCTAAATAGCACTTTTATTTGTGGAATCAGGTACTATTGACATCTGTCAGCTGCACATTCAAAATTTGAAAGTTCAATGAAGATTAAATACTCCCTCCAATTTTACAGTGAAGTTGCCAGATTTGTGTTGGAATCACCGAGATGGGAAATTGAAATTCCCCTAACGCAGTTACATAAGTTCACTTTTTTTTCTTTTTTTTTTTTTTTTGTTTGATAGATTTGGCCCTGGACTAGTCATCTACTGGTACGGATTTATTGAAGAGCTGGACTGCCATCGTGAGCGTGGTATCCTGCTAAAAGACTGCTTCCCTACTGACATTGTGACTCTGCGACACAGCATGGCTCAGTGCTGATGTTGGGAGGAAGAGGTAAATCCGGAAGCAATTTTCTTTTCCTGCAGTGTAAACTAATGGCAGCATCTGCCCTGAACTTCAGCTGAACTCCTGCTGCCCGCCCTTACGCTACTGCTGCTTTACACAAACATATCAAGAGTTTCTGTTTTGCTTCAGACCTCTGTTGTGATCAGCCAAAAGAGACAGACACAACCCACTCATTATCAGCAGTTCTGTCTCTGTCAAACAGCTAGTTTCAAGATACTCATAATCTTCCTTCCTTCCGGATGGCTTCTTCAAGCATTCTAAACAAAGACAAAAATGCAGAGGCTGAAAGGTGGAGCTTCCAGTTCTTTTCCCTGTTACAGAGTCACCTATAAAATTAAGTGCTTTTTATGAATTCAATATGTGCAAGTGATGTGACTAAAACACCTACTGTGATGTGGAGAGTTCATGAAGACTGTTGTTTTGGGGCTTAAAACAATATAGTGCAAAGCTGGTAAAGCCCAAGTGGTAAGAGAGGATCATGACTGTTAAATTAAATAGCCAGATTTTGAGATAATCATTTGGTGTATGTGCTTTGTCACTATCTGATTGTTAAAATCAACAATGGAATCCCAAGTTAACAGTTAAAAAATAGGGGATTTTGAGAAGGGGTGTAAGCAAAGAACACAGGTTTTGTTTTATGTATATAAGCCTGGGAAGTTTGGGTGTAGTGTGGGGGAGATTTAGTAAGTATTTTAATGACTCAAAAATAACTCGTGTTTTGTCTTTTTCTCTCCCTCACCCTCAGGGAATCTATAGGAATTTTTCTTTTAACTGACTAAGGAAGGAATCTGTCTTTACTCCTATAGGTACTGTAGCAAATTTCTGTTGCACTGAGGTCCAAGAGAACAATGTGCAGGAGCTTTCTATGTGAGTTATTTCTGAAGAAAATATTCTGAAGTTTACTTACCATTTTTTATTTCAAGAAGGGGAATTAAAAAAAAAAGATAAAACAGTGCTTGATACTGGATCAGTTCCACAAGACAAATAAAGCACACAAATGGACAGAAGTTTCCTGTGTACTTGTTTTCTTGTAAGAGCCTTGTTTTTCTCTTGCTAGAACCACCAGGATCAGAAGTTCATTGAGGTGGGTGTTAGCCCTTCTTGAAGTTTTGGGTTCAGTCTCTTCCTTTTCTATCCACATCAACACTCAGAGGGGCAAGTTTGGGTGTCAGGTTTGTGCTCTCAGACGTTTTTTAATGACAGTGGCTTATTTGGCTTGACACACTTTAATAACTATTTCTAACTATTATTCAGGAAAGGACAAGATATTTTAAAATGTCCATGAGAGATTTGCATGTATGCTCATCATGTTCAGATTTTCTGAGAAGAGATATGGATTCTATTGTAGAAATAAAGGTCTGATAACAGTCTTCCTGAAGCACAAGTTGATGATATTTTCCAGAAAGAAAGGGTCTCTAAAACATTACAGTGTGTATTCATCACCTTTTTTTAGTTGAAGTGATACTCTGTGTGCCTGTATGTTTTCAAAAATCACGTGCAGACTTTTTACAATCTTGCCTTGAGTGGAAAGGATATTGATCCTATTCAGGAGTTCTTCAGCTGTAGTTTTCAGATGCATACACAGTATTTTTTTTTTTTATTTAGTTTTAGTTTTCACCTTAACACTTTCTGGTAATTTTCAGACGAGAGTTTATAATTTTGACAAATCTTTCATTTTCAAGAAAAAAATATCTTTAATCTTCTAGTACTCTTAACCTTGCTAGAGAAATAAACTAGTATAGCTCCACCATAGTGAGTTATTGTTATAACTCACTGTGTTATTGTTATAGAGATATTTTCCTGGGTTTGAGTGTGTTATAGTGAAGAGATTTTTTGTTTAAAAATATTCAAACACATGTAACTCATTTGCATTCAACTGTTTAAGGTATTGTACTGAGCTTATTTTACCTGACCAGCTGTAAGGATCTGCCCATAAAGATACACAGAGGCAATCTCTGAATGTACCTGCCTGATGCTACACACAAGCTACATTTAGGGTGTTACTCCCTCTGGGACTTTTAACTATGGTTTAGGTTAGTGGAATGTGTAAAATCAAGAAGAGAATAAAACAGAAGAAAAAACTGAGCATTGTCATAGTTGAAAATTCAGAAGTAATGGTTGTCTGAGTGAAATGAGTTTTAAAGGCAAATGGAACTTGTTTTAGCTACTGCATATGCTTTTGGTTGTATGAAATCATTTAAATCAGCTTTTATATGGTACACTAATGCTGCTTTTTCTTTTTGAATAAATTAAATTTATCTGCACAGATGTTGAAAATTCTGCTAACCTTCATCAAAGCTTTGCTTTATTTGTTTTTACATTAAACAAATTTATGTGGAGACACACAGGTAAATCAGTTTAGGCTTATATTTATTTATTCCTCTACCTAATGCTGTGACATAACAGGTTGGAAAGCAGTACAGCTGTCTTTAATCAAAGCTTTGAACTCATCTTCATATATTGCCCACTTAAAGAATCTGTATTAGGATGAGGATGAAATTAGCCACAAAAGTCTAAATATTGTACTAGTTTCATTGCCTGCTATCAAAAAAGCTTTGCCACTACAACAACTATGCTGTGTCACTATTTTAAATGCTGAAAGCAAAACATAAAAGAATATGACTGTTTTGTTATTATTGCTTGTATACTGCAAAAAAACCCACTCATTTGGCTATTTTCTCTGTTTATCAGATGTAAACGTCAACTTTAATATTAAAGAGGAGGCACTGCTGTTTGTTTGTGGGTTTTTTCTTGGTTTGGTTTTCTTGAACAATGTTGGCTATTAGGACCTTAACATCAAACCCAAATTCAGTTTTATGGAGTGTTCTGTCGAGTGTGCTAATGAATTATGCCAAGCCAGAAAACAGAAGTGAACATAAAACTGAATGATGTTCTCACTGGCATATATAGACTTGCAAGCATCTGCTCTTACAACCACAGTTATAAGGCCTGTTCTGAGCTTCAGGAATTGATGTAATTGTATTGAGCAGGGAAGAAAAACTTCCTTGTAAAGGAGGAACAACACAATGGTGGGTCGCACACTCTAGTGTAGGAAGAAATTGGAGGGTTTACCATTCCTATATTCTGGAGACACATTATTAGTATGAGTTTAGTAATCTTTTCCTAAAGACAGCTCAGAGCACAAAAAGTTTCATCTAAAGCTGAAGAAAAGGGACCAAATATCTTGTCACGCTTACCTCATTACATTAATAATACTGGAAGTTCATTAATAGTTTTCATCCTATTCTGTTGTATTTGCTCATTCAAAAAGTCATTCTTTCCTGGTGGTGGCTTTTGATTTCTCCACCATCTCCACTACTACAAAAGACTATTAATGCCTCTATCCATTTTCTGATCCTCCCCTTTTAATTTTCCATTTTATTTTAACCACTTCACTTTTATTTATTCAATATCCTACCATTTGCTTATGTGTCCTATTTGAAAAGTTTTCTGCTGCTCTCTACCACCTGCTTCTGTTTCTGTTACCACATCTGAAGAGTGCTTTTTCCATTTCCGTATCCATTTGAACTGGCCAACCATCTAAAGCAATTTCGCTCTTATTCTAATTTAAATAGCAGCTCTAGATTCCGGGGAGACTGTCCTCAAATTTCCACATGGCTTTGTAATGGGGAACTGGTTTGATGCTCTTCACACTCTTGATATGAAACACAGGTCATTTCTGCAGGCTAGGAGTATTCACCAAATAGAGCACACTTAGTGCAGAATAATCACTCACTTTTCAATTGAGAGTACAGTTGTACAAAGGACTAAGTTAGTGCCTCTGTGCTACTAGAAAATAGGCAAAGGAAATATTAGGAATTCAGCTGTTAAAGTATCTCTCTTATTAAGGAGCCTTGCTTTCTTTGAGTTCATGCCTTGTTTGTGCAATACTTCTGCTAGGAGACCTGTTGAAGTTAAAAGTTCAGCTTTTTTTCTGTGCCAAACTCTACTTGGTTCAGAGTGGAAAAGATGGTTTTCTCCCCATTTCCACATCACAGTCGATCTGGCAAGAGCTTGTACATCTAGGGTGTTGTTATTTACCAGAGTTGATAACAACCCCTCAAAGATCAATAAAAAGTACACAGAATTTAACTTGATTCTTGGTGTTGCTTCGTCTGATGTAGTCTTACAATAGATAGCTTCTTCTAAAGGTATCTTCTGCTGTTAGATGGTGAATACTGATCTAGGGTAACAGTTGTTAGAAACACAGGTTTGTTATTTCAAGGATGAGATAAATTACATTAGAACAAATGCTGCTCAAGTATCAACTTAGTATTACAGAAAAAAATGGGAGGCTGCTTGCAAAAACAACAATAAAAAATTCCTCCTATCATGTTATTCTAAGTCACAAAGGGCCATTTGTTGTGGATTTGCAGGTTATTCAGAAATAACCTTTTTATTACATTGACAAAAGAAGAAACCTCAAGGGCTTGCTCTTTACAGTGGTGTGATAGGAACCTAAAGTGTGCCTGCTGAAAAATGAACTAGCTAACAATGGGAGCTTGGCAGCAACTTGACCATTTATAGAGAAACCGTCTATCTAGTACGATCTGTATAAAATAGACCTCGCTTAGGTTAGGGAAAGGTCACAAGTTACACAAAGTTTGGAGAGTCTAAATGCGTTACTCAAAACTAACTCTCCTGTGTACAGTAAATATTAATTGAACCTGTATTATTAAAAACATGCCAGGATTCAAAAGATTAAATAAGGAAGATGTAATTATGAGCTACATAATAAACAGAGCAGTTTTAGTTCCCCTTGTATTTTTTACTTTCCTGGTATTGTTTCATATATGGCTGTTATACAAAGAGCAGCTGAGGTCAGCTACTATAAATTATGGGGTTTGTACAATAGTAATCTACCAAAATCATTCCAGAGCTGGATCAAAGAGCTTCAAAAAACTTTTCAAAAAATTTTCCACATAATAAAAAGAGTCTATTTTGATGCTCTTTTTTAATGAGGATTTCTTGGTTTAGAGTTGCGTATTCAGCTGCTTGTGTTGATATGATGATATTTGAACACACAGGATCAGCAAAATTTGTTTGCAGTCTCAAATAAGCATGAAGTGGTAATATCAAAAAAACTCCTTAAATACATTACCTGCTGCATTTTTCAGGCTAAGTTTTTAAGTTGATCTAAGTAAAAAAAAAATTGTTTATGTGTTTATTTAAGGAAGCCAGCAAGATTTCAAGTGAAATTTGATATTTCTTCTGTTTACAAACATACAATCCGTATTTGCAATGGTAACAATTATTGAAAAGGATAACAGTAACTCTTAGTAGCTCTCAGCTGGCATCGTGTCCCTGCATAAGATGCCAGCCTGCCCTTGCTTCTGGCCAGGCTTTCACCTAGTGTGAACAATCACATGTCATCTGCACAGATCCATAGAAGTGGCACTGCCGTGTCAACGCGAAATGAAATGTCAATGCAAGCGTATGGAGACAAAGTAACAGTATTGAAACCATGTCAGTGCATATCTACAGAGACCACGGTACTCTGTCAGTGTGGTTTTAGGAAGATCACTTTGAGATGTTAAAATGAAATGAAACTTAAGTCAATTAGGTAATAACAATGGAGGTTCAGGGATTAATTGAGGGCCTAAGGTGAAGCCAGTGGCCATTAACCCCAGCTAGTTATTAATTTTAGAGAAATAGAAATATCCTTGGCTAAGGTTATTGTCATTTTTGTTAGAGACTTAGGAGGGCTTACTCCCTATATTGTTTACATACCTTTTGCTGTTGCTTTTAATAGTGATGCACAAAGTGTGGTGTTAAAGGGCAATTAAAGGCATATTAGTGCAAAGTTAAGGTTTTTTAGAAAGTGAATCTACCCCATAGCAGACAACCACTTCTTTTTTATACAGACATTTAACAGACTTATATTGATGCCAGCTGTTTGTAAACAGACAGATTTACTATAATGTATTTATCTCTGAGGACTTGTGGAAGGAAAATAATACAAACATGGAGAAACATTCATTTACACAGCAACAACTATTTACATGGCCCAAGTATTCACTGTTCCCTTTAAACAGACATGTAAATTGGTGAAACAACAATATTAAATAATTATTTTTGAAAATACCTAAACAAGCAACAACTTAAGGTTATAAACTTTATGCAAATTCATTATTTCAGAGTATATTAGCATTAGAACACAAATGTGTAATATATTATTCTTTTATAATGTCAATGAGAGATTCTTGCCAAGAGCAATGGCTCTGGGGTTCCACGTGCTATACAACACATGAAATCTGTCTGGGTCTCTGTCCTTAGGAGAGAAGGCAGGACACTAGATCAAAGGAATGCAATTGTTTTCTTTTAAAATACTTATTTAGATAAATATGTGTGTATTTTTATATGATGACAATACAAACTAAATACACAAACATTATTTTTGCTATTAATAAATACCAACTACCCTTTCTCTTACAGAAGTCCCTGATAGATATTTGCTCAGTATAGGTGTGTTGGTGGAGGTCTTCAGGAAAGGGCAGTAAATCAACATTTCTTCCCGTTGTAGAAGGTGGTATCCTATGTTTAAGTGTTGGTGAGAGCAATGAGACATTTCTGCAAGTTGACAAGTGACAGTGATGTTGAGAGAGCATGGCATGGGAGAGGGGATGAGCTTCACCTGGAGGAGCCCAGGCCCAGCCCTGCTGAAAGCCAGCAGCTTTTAGAGCTTGACCTGGACATGCTGGGGCGTCTGTCTCCAGTGAAGCTGCACAGCTGTGGTCTCGCCTGCCAAAGTGCCTCAGGGGTGCTGAGAACATTTCTGAAGGGTCTTTGAAACTCCAAGTAGAAGAGTACTGTGAAAATGCAAGCTTTATTACCAGAAAACATCTTCCATTACAAATGGATGTATTGGATTAATTTTTTTCTTTTTAATTTTCTTTTGCTTTTCCATAGCAAGCATTCATGCCACACTCCATTTTGTATCTTGCCTCAGCATGATAGCTCCATAATGAGTGGAAAAACATAAAAATTAGTTTGATCAGTTTATTTCCATACACACTTTAAGCAGCCTTATATTAATATGTTTGGCACTGCATTACATACAAATGATAAAATATACTTAGAAAAAAATAGTCTGGCTACACATCATAAAAAAAGTAGGCACAGTTGAGTCTCATGACGTATAGTTTCATCCTTCCTCTGAGGCACAACTGTCTATACAGATCAGCTTAAATGTCTGTCTAATCTAGTCTTAAAAAACTGCAATGATGAAGATGCTTAGAAAGATTATGGGAATCCATTCCCCTACCCATCTTTATTTAGTTAGAAAGATATTTCCAATCTCACCTGAATCATTTTTGCTGTAATAAGCATGTTACAGCTCATCCAATTATAAATGCAGATGGAGAGTAAATCTGGTATCTGCTTTCTTTTTCTGACCTTTTTTGTATTTGAATATTGTTTGCTCAACAAAACACCACAAACTCTTCCAGCATTTTTTCAAATAAAGTTTTTAATTTTATTATTATATTTGTTAGTCTACATGTGTCTTATATTTTAGAAATCCATTATGTACTAGATTTCAGCAAATATGTTCCTTCAGTGACAAGTTGGTGTCTTCTGTTTAGGCTGGACACTTAAGAATGCCCACATCCATACTCACCACAAATCCATCATTTTTAAAATCCTATTATTCTTTTCCTTCTTGCATAGTCCTTACATACTACTTACTAGTGTACTTTTAGTTTTAACTTGCTGACTTCAAACTACTTCTGTTTAGTTTGAATTTTAATCTCACTCTTCGAAAATAAATACTTGATTTGATTCGCAAAGTTTTGAGTGTGTAATCTGAAGTCAGTGAGTAAAAACACTCAGTGTTTCAGGGTTATTACAGAGTTTGATGGTTAGCTGTCACAAATAAAATATAGACTAATGAGATATATCCATCATAGGACATGCTCCTAAAACTTCTGACATCAGTCTTCATAGTCAGAAGACACACGTAGCTTACTGTTCAGTTTGTGAAATAAAAATGTACTTAAGGTAAATAGTTGGAAAGAGTCTGCTAAATGTAACATGCCGAAGCAAAAACTTTTTCCTTAGGTGTATATTTGCCATGAAGGTCGAAATTCTCAATTCTCAAGTTGGCTTGATCATCTTAAAGGATTCTGTTACTACTAGTCCAGTTAGTCAGCTGTACTGACGAGCTCGTACTGCTTGCCAAAGAGTTGGGGGCTGCAGTTGAGAGTTGTTTTCCTGTGCTTTCCTTTCATCCCAGCTTTTCTGTAAGGTTTGCTGAAGACAGAGGAGAGGTTAAGAGTTGTTCGTGCACCAGCAACCCACAGACCCTGGAAGCTCAGTAACATTTTCTGGCATGACAAGGAATGTATCATAAGAATTCAAGATATTAAATGTCATAGATTGACTTTTGTCTTCCATTTGCCTAATCCATGCTGTATTTGGCTTGAAACAATCCTATCCATGTATGCCTTGCATAACTGTTTTATGCTCTTTGACCAGAGATAGATAACTTACTCATGGCTGATACTAACTAAAGACAAAGAAGAAAATAGAGTATCTAATATTTGGAAAACAATGGGGTACTTTAATTACACTCCAGATGAGGTGCCTGTTAGCTGAAAAAGTAACACTGAAGAGTGTATTTAGAGGAAAAATACGGTATTCCTGTTACATGGTGTGATTTTCAATTTCCCTGTTCCCATTTTACAAATTGCAGACCTTTCTCCTTCATTTGTCAGTTACTCAGGCATGAGAACTTACACAACGTGGTCAGTGTGGCAGAGCTCTGCCATGAGGACTCAGAAGCAAATTCTGTTGGATTTTACTCATACTTACCCATCTCTGCCCCAGGTATGCCTGGGGGAAGCTATGAGTCTGCTGATGGTTTTTTTCTTATCCTACCCAACATCACTCCACTGCTAGACTGGATCAGAGGCAGTCATCTCCTGGCATCTGTGTTCAGCAGCATCATGCTGATGGCTGAGCATTTACTCTCTTATTCTTCCACAGGGACTGGATTTTATTCAGCCTTATTGGTCTTCTGCTTCTTCTTGGCATGTTAACACGCTGTGTTTTCCAACAAAGGGAAGGTGTTTTGGTCTCATTCCTACTTCCTAGGACAACCCTTTAAAAGTTACAGTGACTTTTGCTAATACTGACACAATGTCCATTTTGAGCTGTTCGTGCTATGGCAGAAAGAAGGCAAGAGCCAGTACAGTGAACACCAAGTAGAAAAATATGTTCTTGTGGTTAAACAATTAGTTCGGAATTGCTTTACCTTTCTCACTAATGAAACTGCTTCACACTCAGAAAAAGCCTATAAGTTTTTTTTCTCAGTTTTTTTGGTGTGTTTCTAATTCCCTTTTCTTTTAAAAATTGTGCTGTACTAGCTNCTTTTTTCTCAATTTTTTTGGTGTGTTAATAACACTTCGGTTCTAATTGCCTTTTCCTTTAAAAATTGTGCTGTACTAGCTTTATTATCTTTTCTACATTCTTCCTTCATACACTGCTTGTGTCTGTCTGTTTCTTCTTCCAAAACTGCTTGCTCCATGTGCTAAGCCTGACTAAAGGTTTTTAGTGGCTGCTTCTGAAGAGAGGCAACCTGCAACCGCTGAAGGACTACAGGGGGAAAGTTGTCACCAGAGACTGAGGTGACAGCTGCTCTTTGCCCAGTCCTGCTTTGGACGACACTCTCAAAATGCCCCACCTTGCTGGGTCACATAGGTGGCACATAGGTATCTTGTAACCCACAAAAAGTTTCTTCTGCTAAATTGCTTTCACAAAAGGCATCTTTAATCAAAAGCCAGTGTGTTCTCCCAGCATACTCTTCCAGTCATTTCTATGCAACTCACTTTTTTTGCTAGTTTCCAGTTTCAGTAATGAAGTTTTCTCTTATTCTTTCCTTCATGCAGTTTTCACTGTTTTCTCTCATCTGATTCAAATTGCTAAATCTCCCCTATTCCCTTTCCATGTGTTTTTAATATAGGATTTTTTAAAATAGTATTCTTGGGGGCATAGTAGCCATCATGTTTACAATAGTGAGACATCAAAACTTTGATGCACACAAGTTGTGTCCTTAAGTATGTTAGCTAGAGAAATGCATTAGTGTGCTTCCCACTGATCTGTTAACAATGTGAGAACACGACTTCCTCTGTCTATTTAGCCCTTGGATGGCAAGTCAGTAAGTGATGGCTTCCTGGTGTTATAAATACTAAAAGCTGAACAGCAAAGCCTTTTCTGATTTCTTGGCCTCCATTTCCTTCAAAGATATCAAAAAGCATTTTCCTGAATTCTTTGGCGAGGCGTATTCAATGTGAATCAGGAGCAAAGGAAAACAGAGGAAAGGACCTATCCATGAGGATGAAATCCCAGATTTGAGTTCAAGCCTTGACAGTCCTCTTCAAGAAGAACCAAACAGTATCTCTCTGTTTTGATCAATATATTGTGTTTTATTATCTGGCTCTACAGAACTGAATCAGCAATAGGATTAGTCTTGACCTGGCTTAAGGTCTAAAAGCAGTTTTACAACATGTTTACGTTGTCTGCAGATGTACTCTTGAGTTCTCACTGTCTCTCTCCTCGTCGCTGCTGTGCTTTCTCTCAGCTCCACGGGTCCAGATTGAGAGGCAGCTTGTGAGACTGGTATATTTTGTTAGATGCATTTGTTTGCCAATGTACTAAAAGTGAAGATATTTTTATGAAATTTTTTCATTGCCTGGTTTGTTTAATCTTTCCACAATGATCTCACTTTGGAAAGTTCCATTAATTCATATGACTGGAATAATACCTTTGTGAAAAACTGCTTCAATCCAGTTTATGTCCTAAAGTTGTGGAGCCAGATCTCCTTCTGTGCTGTTAATTATCTTTCCTTCAGTGACTTAAGAACTATTTATGTATTTTCTGATCTACAATTATTAAAGCTCTGATCATGCAATATAAACGTCAGTGCTTGAAGAAGGAACAGAGAGCCAGTAGATATTTCTGCTTTGTATATGATCTCTGCAAAAATACTGAGATATAGATACAATAGGGATCTTGGCAAGTTTTAGATGTATCTGAGTGTCACAAAGTATGCTGAATGGCAGATGAGCACACTGATGGAACACAGATTTCTCAAAAAATAAGAGGTATCCTTGAGCTGATAAAAATACCACTGTGTGCCATTGTTCATTTAATGAAAGGAAGCATACAGTAATGCTTGAATCCAGTGACAAAAAGTTTATTATCAAATAATGCACCAAGAAAAAAAACATAATGGACACTGTCTCAGCTTCTAAGTTCCATGTACATCTGTGCTTCTATACTACAGCATTTTGGGTTTTTTTGGTTAAAATTTGTTAGGAGTTGGGTTTTTTTAATTGGTTTTGTTTCCCAAATAGTGTTCAGAGGCAATCTCACATGGCACAAACCAAAATATTTTCAGTTTGTTTTTGTTTTTTTTGTGAACTCTTATTAAAGGTGAAGTGAGGTTGCTATATACTGGATCTGAAGAGGATTTTACAAATAAATCAACACACACTTTTGTATTTTTGGTTGCCCCATGCAACTCAGTGCTGCTAGCAGCAATTAACAACTTTGATGTTTTAGGCTTATCTGAGCTCTGGAAAGTCTTACACCTATCTCTTAGAAGTAATTTAGCCTTACCACCGATGTTCAAGGGAGGATATTGACCACTTAATTTAGAAAGATGGGGACTACAGTTTCTAAGCACTGCTTGACAATCCATATACTACAGCCTACAAGAGACACCTTGTTGCCATATCTTCCAAGAGATTAATTAAGAAATCATGAGTGGGATTTTGCTAGTGCAATCAGCAGCAACTTAACTCATTGCCTCTAGGCATCACTTGCAAATTATTTCAGAGGAATCTAACTTAAGTCAGTTTCCAAATGCTCTTGAAAATCCCTATTCAGCTTTATAAGGCTTCAATTTGAAATTGAATGCAGCTGTATTTTCATTTACTTTTATCATAGACACAGAGAGTTACATGGATGTTTTCAACCAAGGAGAAACAACTCGGTTGTGTATCTGATTTTTTCCGGTATAAAGTTGTTTTGTTTTTTTTAATCCAAACTGTTATTTAGCAGGAGATGTAGTAGATAGTAAGACAGAATCCCAGTGGGATGTTTACTGTTAGCAGGGAATTTGGAGTGGTTCCCAACAGAAAGCTTTTGTCAGTGATGCATATTGGAACATAAAACAGGTTTTACCAACTCTGCAAAGCTACGAAGTCCAAAGCATGAAATGCTGTGGAGCTGAGACAAGCACCAAGCAGATGCAGCAACCTTGTGTTTTGTGGCTTAACTGCTGTGATAAAGACATACTAAACCCTTGTTTGGGGACCCCAGCTCCCCATGTCATTCACTACAGGAGCTACCACCTGAGCAGATGCATTTTAAACCACCTCCTGACTGAACAGCCACCCGAAGGTCAACACACTGACTCCAGCAAGAACAAGCTGGGGAGAGCTATTTGCAAATTCTTTTTTCCCCCAAAACAGGAGTCTTTGTAAAGGACAAAGTGGTGTTGTCATTTACTTACAATTCAAAGTCTTAAATGTTAGTGCCTACAAATGCTTTCACAATAAAGAGATGTGGAGAATTCCTCCAAAGGTGCAGAAGACACAGAGCCCTCTCTCAGTGCACTTTTGTGGAAAGGTAGGTGGTTACAGCACCTTCTTGGGGTCAGAAAGACACAAGTGGGAGTCCAAACCTGTGGGCACAGTTAACAATCTCCACTCTGATCTGTCAGTCATTCTCATGCAGGAAAAACTCACGTTTCGTGGGCCAGAAAGTGGGAACAAGAACATTGGGAACAACATCACAGTGTTATTTTGGATACGTCTTCAGTCAGTCTAAATCTATCCTTCATACAAAGGAGAAAACTAAATACATATTAATTCACTTATCAAAATGCAATTGTATATGAGGGGGACCACAAGGACTCTTTCTCTTCCCATATGTGTTCTATAAAGAAAAAAGTTTCACTGCACTTCAAGTAGAGATTGATTGACTCACCATATGTAGGTTTGCTTTTAGATTAACATGCAGTTGAAATCCAGCAGGGAAGTTGCTTTAACTTCTGGATCCTAGCCAGGAAAAAAGCCAGAACAAGGTGACAAGGTGATGGTGGTTCAACCAAGGTGCTCCAGGGCATGGGGAGCAGCAGAACTTCAGGCTTGTGGGGAATTCTGGGGTCAAAATCTGAGGTCTTGGTTTGTCCTGGGAAATGTTATGCTGGCACTAGGATCTGCAGGAATGGTGTTCCAAGTTTAGGCATCTGAACTTATTCCTTTTAGATCTCACCTTTAAGATTAGAATAGCAGAAACCAAAGATAAAAGCTAATAAAACAGAGGACAAATAAGACTGACTTCTTATCTCTTTAGCAATATAGAGAAACATTTCTTGCATGCTCAGCTACTTAATGTTTCTGATCAAACATGTTTCTGTAACCACTATGTATTTTTATAATATGAAAATCAAGTAGAAAAACTCAATAGAGAGTTTAAGAGATCTAATAGTCTCTCTAACTCTCAGCAGGATGTTCATTTTCTGTAGTCTTCTTCAATGGCACAGCCCAGCTAAACTGGTTTATAAACCTCTGAAAGTGCTTAACATCAAAAAAGTATGTGAGAAAGATAAGAAATATCCTTAACACCAGTATTGAATTTTCACCTGTTAAAGATGGACTTTTTCATGTTCATGCTTCAGTCCTCTGGTGGGGCCTTTTTAACTGATGCCAAGTATATACACTTTCACACTTCCAAGTTCACTCCCTTCTGGGATGTTAACTTTTAAACCAATACTTCTCTATAATTCCTTGTCAGCTATTTTTTTTTCAAACCAAGAGGTAAACAATCAAGTGATCCAGTGTAGCCTTAGTTCATAAATTTTATGCTGGAAGTGCCATGCACAACAAAAATTACGCTAATGAAGGCATTTAGGTACTCAGAAATGGGGGCTTCCAAGGTTTGCATTGAGTGGCTCTCCACGACAGCTGTTGGGGAAGGAGGACCCTTTGAGAGAGCAGCCCATGTCCTGCAGTAATCAAAGGATCTTGAGCTTCAGCTCCTACCGTTCTGTGCATTTTTTGCAGCTTTCCCACCTGCATCAGCTGCAGGTCCCGTGTGGTGCTGAACACCCCAATGCCTGGTTTATCACCCCAATGCCTGGTTTAACACCCCAATGCCTGGTTTATCACCCCAATGCCCTGGTTTATCACCCCAATGCCCTGGTCTAACACCCCAATGCCCTGGTCTAACACCCCAATGCCCTGGTTTATCACCCCAGTGCCCTGGTTTATCACCCCAATGCCTGGTTTATCACCCCAATGCCCTGGTTTAACACCCCAATGCCTGGTTTATCACCCCAATGCCCTGGTTTAACACCCCAGTGCCCTGGTTTATCACCCCAATGCCCTGGTTTAACACCAGAGCTCCTTACAGGAGCAGACCTTGCTGCTTTAACAGACAGACATTAAGATCAGAGTGGATCCTCTGTGGCATTTTCTGAGTGCACCAGAAGGCTGAACAGAAGAACCCAACTGAGACACAAACAAGTCTTGTATGGTATAACAGAATTAGCAGGAAGACAATATTCACTGTGTAAGGAAGAAAAAACAAAACAAACAACACTATAAGCTTGAAAACATTCGCCTCACTCTTCTGTGGTTTGAGATGTGAAGTCTAGCACGGCAAAACAAAAATCAGACCTGCTTTTAATCTGTGAACAGCTCTCTTGATGAAATCTGTCATGTTTCTGGCTTGGTTTTTTTTCTTGAGAAAAGAGCAAAAATGTTATTTTTCTTATAGNACAGCCCAATGCCTGGTTTATCACCCCAATGCTTGGTTTAACAGCCCAATGCCCTGGTTTAACACCCCAATGCCCTGGTATAACACCAGAGCTCCTTACAGGAGCAGACCTTGCTGCTTTAACAGACAGACATTAAGATCAGAGTGGATCCTCTGTGGCATTTTCTGAGTGCACCAGAAGGCTGAACAGAAGAACCCAACTGAGACACAAACAAGTCTTGTATGGTATAACAGAATTAGCAGGAAGACAATATTCACTGTGTAAGGAAGAAAAAACAAAACAAACAACACTATAAGCTTGAAAACATTCGCCTCACTCTTCTGTGGTTTGAGATGTGAAGTCTAGCACGGCAAAACAAAAATCAGACCTGCTTTTAATCTGTGAACAGCTCTCTTGATGAAATCTGTCATGTTTCTGGCTTGGTTTTTTTTCTTGAGAAAAGAGCAAAAATGTTATTTTTCTTATAGAATTTCCAAATGCTTTATCTTTATTAATGTTTCTATATGATATAGTTCATCACTACAGGCAAATCTGTCTCATTCATTAATTCTTCCATTGTCAAAACAGCATAATGAATAGTTTATAACATCATAAATCTTGGGCATCAATCATAATATAGAGATTTCCCATTATGTATAGGATTGTCTCTTCTGATGAAGAGACAATTTTGAAAGGCTGGTCAGGACTGTTCTTACAAGCAGTATAATATTCTGTATTGAAGCACTAAGCCTATTAATGGCATTTGAATTTTTGAGTTGCCTTTGTTGCTGATTGTGGTTTTCCAGATGGTAAGAAATTAATCACTTAGTTTAAATATTTTTTAATGCTCTTTCTGCAAGTCTCGTATTTGATGCAAGATTTGGCAAGTCCTCTGAAGTTTGGGTTCCTAAAGATACAGTCTTCTGTCCAACAAGCTCAAGGTCCCTATTCCGTCCCACTAAATTGCAAATAAGAAACAGAAAATCACTTGAAGGGACATGAAAAAAAGGACATAACAGGAGTGATTCATAATTTAATTTCATTTTAAAATGCTGAGCAAAATGTAGCTTCACTATCTCAGTCTTCAAAAGATCCAGTTCAGTAAATATGATCACTTCAGATCTCTGTAGAAAGATGTATTCATCAGCTGTCATTCTTCCCTTAAGCAGGACACAGAAATAGATTGAGTGCTGCCACACCTGTAACATGCATTTAAAAGAGTCATTGCCTTTTCTTTAACTTGAAAAAAGAGCAGAAAACCAAAACGAGTGCCAGAGTGCTTCATGTGGCTTTTTTCTTTCTTGATTCTTGTGCTATTAATGCTGTCATTTTTGAACTTGACTGGGGAAGGTAAAGAGGAAGCCACTTAAGCATTGCTGCATCTGTGTGTATTATGTGATCATTTAAAGGCTCTAAAAATGTGTGGATCCCATTTGTTCCATTGCACAACTATAAGTAGGTCTAACACCACAAAGCCAGGGCAGCTACAGAGCAGATCACAAGAGTGGGGGAAATGGGAAAAGCCAAGTGCTTCAAGGGACAGGCTTTTATGTTGCAAAGCAGTGTCATCTGCAAATATTTAAGTCAGAAGAAGGGAGCAGAGAAAAAGCAATGGGCTTCAAGTCTTAAAAAGTGATGATCAAAGGGGGTTTAGATCACAGGGAAGTATCGGGTTGGAATTGTGCAGTCCCATGTAGCAGGTGTTTGGGTTCTAGTGGGACAAACACCATCTTGGGGTAAATCAGCTCCTCAAAAGTGTGTTCTTCAGCTGCTTAGAGACACCCTTGCTTGGTCGGAGGTCACCTCTAGTCTGACCTCTGTGCTTTAAAGTTCTGAAAATAACTGATTTAATAAAAGCCAGAATAGCACAGCCAGCTCAGTAAGAACATTCTACCAGGTTAACTGCAATTATCTGTTTTAGACAGCTGAATTTGCAAGCCTCCTTCAGCAACCACCCACCCCCAGCTGACAGGCTGCCTAAAAGCCAGAGCTCACAGAAGCCACAGTCATCCTGCTCATTTTGAAAGTGTTATGAGAGTCCTGGGTTATGTTCACCCAGGAGTGGTGGGCTCTCATCATTGTAGAAATTGTTTTGTTTCCCCACTTCTCTTCCCTGAGTAAAGATGTTTTCCAAAGCACCCAAGACCTTCTCCAGGCAGGAGATAGCTTCCCATGCATAACCAGGCAATGTGATGCTAACCCACAGCGTTCAGCAGGGTGTTACAGCCGTGCCAGAGGAACACAGCACTCACAAACCTCAGCCCTCTAGGCAGCCTTCATTTTCATCTCAGCTTTCTCTCCTTTACCTGGTATTTTCTTATCAATGCCTTCTTACCAGCCAAAAACAGGAGCTGGAGTTTCTATCAGAATTATCACTTCAGGCACTCCCTAGATAATCACCAACCTGGCTGAACTGAAGAAAATGGATAATAAAGGAGAGCAAGGGTATAGTTGATTATTTATGTTTCTCATTGACAAAAATTGCAACGACTGATATCTGTCCCGTTGCTTTAGCTGATTTTGATCAAGACATCATACAGAATGACATGTTATGGGCTAAACTTAGAAGCAGTAACTGAGTTCTTTGTTTTGAGTTTTGTTTTGAATTTAAGTAAATACTGCGTTCTTTTCTTTCTCCACTTTTCAATTCTTGCCAGGCCATGTTCCTTCATTTGATATGATTTGCAGGTTGGAAAGGACATACCACTGTGGAGAAATGCATACACAGGGTTATGATTCCTTGCTACAATACTCTGCACCTAAGGAAGGTCCTTACAGCACTGGTGTTGCTATCCCTGATGCAGTACACATGTGCAAGGTATCTTCAGTTACCAGCACAGTATTTGTAAAGAAAAAGAAAGCTTCAGTCGACCTAAAAAAAAAGTAAGGAAGAAAGCAAAAACTAATGTTCACCACATGCACTGCCTTGAAAATTCAGATGAACTTTATGTACTTCTCTTTTTTTGCTTTGGAAAAACGTGTAAACCATGATTTTAAATAATTTACAAACTCCCCTGCTTTAATTTATTAACATAGGCTGACTGCACAAGTGCACTATTTTAACCTTAAACCAGAATACTAATAAAATCCCTACACAAAACTAGATATGTTTCATTTCAGCTTTTATTGTGCTATTATCCCAGTAGATCCCAAGAACATCTGATTGAAGTTACCTTAAAATTTCTGCACTTAGATATGGAACCAAATAAACTCCACTGATCACAAGAACCTTGAACTTATGGGAACTCAGATCTAGATCCAGGCTTTGCAGCTGGATTCCATCCCAAGTTTAAATGCTACTCAGAATCAGTGTGTTGTGGCTGCATACACAGTTTACAGGAAATGTTAATTCAACATTTTTGGTAGGTGTTCCATCCTTTAATTATTCCCAAATTTCTGCCCAACTCTTGATACCAGTACCTGAATTCAGACTCTTGCTTTCTGTCTGAACTGACTAAAGCCTTAGCAGACAGAGCACTTCACTACAGAATAAACATTGTGGCACTGATTTGAATCCAGAATTCTCTGAACAACTGTTTCACATCTAAGTAATTACACCAGCAGTAGTGAGGTTGCCTCCTTGTTTATATGGGGGGTGAGGGGGTGCTGTTGGAATCACAGCCCATGACTTTATCATACAACATGAAAAGCCTTTGGGCTATCTTCTCAGCTGGGATAAATAAGCAAAGCTCTATTGGTTTCTGGGTGAATGAGATTATAATTCAAATCAGAAGCATAGTGTTTGTTTATACCATAACAAAGTATCACAGAAGTGTGTATCATAAGCCTTAAAACACTGCATTCAAGGACAGTAAAACCCATGAGTCTGAGCTTAGGTTTCAGTGACTCCAGTGAAGTTATGCCTATTTATTTCAGGAGAGCAGTGCTGATGTGCACCAGCTGAGAATCTGGCTCTTTAACTTCTAAATGACAGCAGAAACCATTTACAGGAGGAGGGAGAAGGGGCTGGGGTGGAAACCAACTTGAGTCCAGAGCTGTACGGCTGATAAATGCGTATCAGCCATCTCCTAAAACAGGCAGGCCTGTTTCTTCCTAAAACGAAACTCCAGAATTAATAAACATGTGCAAAAGAATAATACAAAAGTTATGTTTTCTCAAGGAATTTCCAATGTGTACACTATGCTTCACATTCCAATACAAAGCGTTTTGACAGTAACATTTAAACAGTTTCTTGTTTTATGTGCTTGCACACACAACCCTTGTGATTCAAAACAAACTGCTGTATAAAATGCCTTTCAAAACAGCCTATCCGCTCACTTAAGCTGACAGCCTGTGCTTACCTAAAAACAAAACTACCCTTTCTTCCACGCACCCCAAAAGCATCCCAAACTAGCCAGCAGTAATAAATGTAAAGGACAGCTTTTCCTGCTACCACATCCACACAGCTCATCCCAGTGGGAGATGATCCCATACATAACATTGCTGTGTTTCACAGTAATTATGTCAGAGAAGTCACATGTGGCACAAATGGAAAGTATACCAAAGAGCAGAAGCATATGTTCAAATAAACCTCTGGTTATGTCAAAACTAATAACTTGTTTGCTGTAGTGGACTCGACAGTAACAGCCCCAATGAGCCTAATGACTTTGCTGCCACTCCTTTTGCTCCTCATTGAGCAGGCTGGAGCTGGTTTTTTTTCAGGGATCATGTTTATGCAATATGAACATATTGTTATTTGCTACTTTCTACATGATCATTTTGGCATTCTTATGAGAAGATGATGATGGCTCTGTCTAAATGTTTGGGAGGATTATCACTGACATGGGAAGTTATTAGGTTTGATGCAATATAGAGAACATTCACAGTCAGAAAACAGCATCTTTCATTTTTAGGAATGGAGGTAATTGTGCTTTGTGACAATGCACATCCTTAAGATGTTATGTATCATTGCGTACTTAAAAAAGCAGTACACTTTTTATTGATCTTTCCATTTCATTTTGATTTAAAATGCAGATCTTTCCCTCCATTGAAATCTTAGCATTTTTATTTTAAAATGTATCAGAAAAAATCCATTTCAGACATATGCAGCACCGTAAATTACTTTTTGTGGTTGAAACAGTATTCGCTTATGTCACGGGTTGAACATCCTCCTTTATTAGAATGCTATTTATTGCCACCAGCTGCAGTGCTTAGCTAGGAAAGTTCTTGACACCAGCCATTGCTTTTCAGCACCACTGCTTCCGGCTGCTAACAGGGGCTTCTATTGCCAAAGGCAGCCACTCCTCTTAAACTGTTCCTTCTGGTATACAGACAGCTCCTGTCACTGTTACCCAGAGCAGAAGCTGGGAGAGAGGGATCAGATCTGAACCCACTGCTATGGAATCTCTTAAGCTATAAATCTCCCATAACTTTGAAAGGCCTTGCCAAATACCACTAGCTTGAAAGCTGTCACATGTGCTCAGGAAATCTCCCCATCAGTAATGGATTTTTTTTTCAAAATTAAGATGCTAGTTCAGCTTGTGAACAAAGAGTGTCTTACATAACAAGCCCCAGATTTAGTAATAGCAAGAGGATTCCTTATCTATCAGCTATCTAGCCAATGGTCTCTGTTTCATTAGATTTTCAAGCAGGGAGAAACCAGACAAAGGTAATTACTCTTCTTCTGTTAAGAGCTGTTATTATTCCTGCATGAACAGCTAGCACTGCCTTTTTCTTTCTCCTCTGCCTATGGCAGCCAGGAGAGCTAAACAGGAGCAAGGTAAGAGTGGCAGTGTCAACAGCTGTCCTACCAAACATTAAGTGTACCTCATACAGTAAATCTTCAAAGCAGTAGCATGTGTTCTGCTCCTGTGTATGCAAATCCTGTTATTTTATTGGTATCATTTGCACACATGCCTTCTTCACAGCTGAACCCTTGAAAAGCCATTGCATATAATTGGGCTCAACTAAGCAACAGAGGCAATCAGTGACAGGAGGAGACTGAACTCCTTTAACATGGAAAGAATTCCTTTCCTCCCTCAGAAAAAGAAACACCCAGTAGGTCAAAGAGGAAGGTTTCTCTGCAGTACAGCACAGACAAGCCTGTTATACAGATGCCTGAACCACTGGAATCTACAATTAAAAAAAAAAAAGTCAAGCCCCCGAGTCTTCATGAACACAATTTTTCCCTTTGTTTAAATAAAGGAATGAGCAAATGTACATATTTTTGTCTATATGTATGTTTAAAAACCCTAAAACATTCAAACTAAATTCTTTGCAGGGTTAGGCTCTGCCCACAAGATAACTTAGCTGGCAAACATTCTGAAAATTTTTTTACTCACTGTGAAAACTGATAAAAGTAGGTGGCCTGTTCATCTTACAGACAGACTACAAAAAAATTTCATTCTTCTGTCCATAAGGAAATTCCTTTTGAGATTCAGAGAGTACTAGAGACATCTGAAAGATGGAGTTATTTATGGGTCAAAATACAATTGCTCTTTATTTCTTATCTTTGTCCCTGCAAATAACCCAAAACCGTTGTTAGCAAATTACTTTCTCTTTCATATCTTTAAACTAGAGATAAGTATATGTTTCCACTAAATGACTCATAAACTGGCATAGCAGTTTGACTGTAAGTGTTACGTGTGACTGAGCAGCCTTCATAAAAATTACTATTTCCTTTGCATCTGTATTCTCCTTGGGCCAGGGTTTAGACCATACTGTGCCCCACACACTAAATTCTCATATAAAGCCACTTCCCCACCACTGGAAGAGGTCTGCTCCATTACACCAATCCCACTCTAGCCTTTTCTCTGGGAAGTGCAAGACAAGATATGATAATGTAACATCATGAAGAATGGATGTCTTAAACAACTCTTCTCTACTCCAGCTGGACTGCAGCCAATTCAAATGGATGAGCGAGGGCCAACAGACATATTAAGGCAACCCTGTATTTAAAGCTAACTTATCCCCTAAATGACCCTTGAGTCAATTTATAGATGTAGAGTCTGATGTACAATAGAGTTCAGAAGTACTCTAAAGCCTAGCTTTGAAAATGCCTTGACACATTCCACTGGGAATACTCCCTGAGAAGGCAGGAAGGGGCGAAACATAGAAGCTTACTTTCTGTGCTTGTCCAGTGTCCTTTTTGGTGATTGTTTTTTGTTTTTTAATTTCTTTTTGTCACTTCGTAATTAAAAAAAAAAACAAATAGATGGATGGATAGATAGATAAACAATTAAATTGAAGCCTCCCAATTTTAATTCTTACTACAGGTTAAAAACCATAATTAATCCCTGCAGACAAGTTTCCCCCTAAGGAGTTCAGTAGTTCAGCAGTATAACTCTTCTTCATCCCTACAGATGCAAGAAATACCCAGCTGCACTGTGCACAAGCAGCATCCCTCTTTGCAATGGTGAGCAGTAGGACTCTTAGCTCCCCTCCTCCTAAAGCTCTTTCGGCAAGAACTTGCCACCACCTTCTCCACTAATGATTTTCCACGCTGTGGGGTAAGTAAGGCAAGCAAGCAGAAAGAAAATATGTATGAGTGTTCATTCCCTCTCCTTTCTTGTACCTGGATAGTGAAAGAAGAGGCAGAAGAGGTGTCCAGAGTACAAATTGCACCAATTGTGTCTGTTTAGTTGGCTGCCAGGTTACCTGGCAGTAAACTCTGTAGGATGTTGCTCTTGGTCTCCACAAAACTGGTACTGCTGGAAGTTCTGAGCATTTTTTCCTTCCTTGGTGTAGAGCAACCCTCCCTAGTACTTGACTGGGATTGGGCTTTTCCTAAGTTGCCCTATACAGGTTTCATTCTCATTGCTTTAATTTCTATCTCACTATATAATTATCAGTTGACCTAGATTAAGCTCCCACGGAAACCAAACAAGCTTTAATCAGCTCTCTCAAGTGTCCACAAAATATAATTTCAGAAACAACTCAGATTTTCAGAGCAAGTTAATTATAAAAACAAGCTCACAAAAAATTTTGAGTAACAAAAAAGACATGCAGATGCAACACCAACACCTTATGTAATTTTTTTCTTTCGTTTAATTAGGACCATTGATATTTTTATGCCCTAGCTTCTTAAATGCATCTTGAAACAAAAGTTTCTCAAACATGTGGACAACGCATATAGCAGATAGCAAGTCACTGTTGCAACTGAGAGGAGGGAACTACCCAGCATTAAAGTGGATTTATATATACTATGGCAATTTCAATAAGTTTAGTTACATTCCTATAAATAAAAGTTATAGTTATGACAATCAGAGAACTCTTTGTTGTCTGGTCATTAATTTGTCTTGCTTTCTTGTTGAAGAATTCACAATTATCCACAACTTTCTTTTCCATCTTGCACCATTTCCCATATGGACATATTGCTTTAGTGTTTTAAAACTTGAGACTGCCACTGAGCACTGCCTTAGGAGTGTGAGTTACATAAACATCAACACAAGGCCTTGGTGCAGTAGCACAAGTGGCCAAGTGTTGACTTCCATGCCACTGACTCGGGAAGAGTCAATAACAGCCTCCAGAGCAGTTGATTTACAAGCCAGAATCCTTCAACAATCTCTGAGCTAAATGTAAAGGAGAAAGGGGTGAAAGGCTATTGTGGGTGCTCCCCGAAATGCAGCTGGTCAGTGTGGCAAGCAGGACCCCCTCCTTTCACACATTGATCCCCGCCAGCAGCAGCAGTGGAGGATGGCACCTGACCACTGGGTAAGGAAACATCCATCCCATTCATAACAGCACATCAGTTGCACCAGACATTAGAATGAACCAACCACCCCACCAGTCTGCAGTACTGAGCAGTACAAAATCCTGAAGCCATGAAACCTTCAGCTACCTTGTACAGGTCATTTTTATGCTGGTGTTTCCAAACACAGGGAAGTAGGGCCAGCTTTCCACGTGCCTGAAGCAATCCATATGTATTACCTGAGAGGCTTAACTGAGCAGCCTAATTTTTAGATTCAAGCATCCCAACCCTCCAATTAAGTCACTGTCAGAGAATTTCCAGAATCTTTTGCAGTGGCCCATATTTAGCACATTTATAACTATCCCTAAAAATTAAGCACAGGAGCAATTTAAAACTAATGGCTGGATTTTCAACAGTAAGTCAGAGGGATGTACTTCAGTTTTTGATTGCCTAACTTGAGAGAGTTAGATGGTCGTGTTTTCATAAGGGCTCATCATGTACTTTGAAAAATATTAAGCCTTATTTGAGAGGTCTAATTACTAAAAGAAAAAAAAAAAGATACATTGAAGCAAAAAAAGTTCCCACCTACTGTAAATACCTTTTTTCAATTCACCTGGGGATGGCAAGTTTGTCCAGTTGCTTTGTGACAAGCACATGAATGGGGCAGACAGACCACAGTCACATGCTGTTGAAACCTCATGGCTAGCAACATGCCAACAAAGGCAAGAGAAGTCCAAGACATCAGTTACTCAAACCATATAAAACCATATAATATCCAGGTATTCCTTAAAATTCTAGAATCCAGAACAAATTTTCCACTCATGGGAACTGGTAACCTTCCATACTCAAGCAATCTAAACAAATGCCTGAGTGCATGGGTGATCAGTTATCTGTAGAAGAAAATCATCCTCAGGGAGTGAAGAAATAATTTAAAAGACAAAAACTAAAAGAGAAAAAAAAATAAAGGAAGAAATGAAAAAAGACAAATGGAGGGACTTCAGAACAAAAACACAGTTTTGCTATCTTCATGGAAGACCCTAATAAACTGGGCCAATAAACAGACATCTAGAGACACTACTCAGGAATGGTGAGTTTGTTTTGCCAGAAAAATGCATAGATATTTTACTTGAATCCAACCAGAAACTAAAAATTAAATGCATGCGATAATACTACAGAGCGTCTGAATACTCTTTGGGACTGTAAACTTACACATTGAAAAACTTGTGTTCAAAAAGCATTGCACAAAACTGAGCTGCAGCACCAAAGAGCCGTGCACAGCATTCACCGCGAAGAAGGACAAGTCAGCGTTAATGGGAGAGAGGGACCGTACTATGGGAGCTGGCAGCCAAAACCAACAACCCTGCTTTCACTAGATCTCAAAGAATAATATTTAATTTAAGTACTGGCATTATAGAAAGCCACAAAAAATGAGACTCCCAGCACTGGAAGTGAGAACATATTTCATCTCCAGCCAGAATACTAGATCCGTTCCAAAGCTGAGTTACTGGAAGTCTCCCATTGTCTCCAATCTTTTTTTTTTTCCATTTTATATCTCTTTTCTTTTCAAAAGAATTTTGAAAGTATTTCCCATGTAACCCTAAGAATTAGAAATACAGAATATATACATTTATTAATTTCAAAATATAAAATATAAAATTAAATTATCTCTAAAGACTTATATGTATAATCTAATGTATACTATACTTAGTATACACCACACTGCTGAAATAAATTAAGCAGAGTTTCAATTAATATGTTTTAATTCAATTTCTCCAGTATTCCAATACTCTTCTGGGAAAGGAAACAAAAAGAAAAATGTTTTTACAAATCCTCCAAGTGCTATTCCCATACTTTAGTAAACAAATGATGTTATAATTATTATTTTGAGAATATTACTATTCTGCAAGAAAAGCATAACAGATAGAAGATTACTTAATCCTTAATATTAGCTAAACCAAAAACACTGCTAAATGCAGTACTTTATTAGCATAAATATAGCATTTTATGTCTTCTGACAAACTTGTACTAGATTTTTATTTAAAGAAAAGAATTTCTTGATCATTCTAGGAATACAAATTGTTATTTAGAAAGCAAAGTGTCATTGGTGTACTTCAAAATGTTCATTAACAATCGTAAGCCAGAAGCAGTCACCAAATAATCACGGCCACGAAAGAAAGCTGTGTACCCACCAGGCTTTATTAGAGTTGCAAATCACAAACAGTAGACTGATTCCCCATTTGTGGTCTCCACAAACTTTAGGAAAAACAGAGATGAAGACATCAGTGAAACACAGTAATATGCTTCAAGTCTTTTCAAAAGGGTATTTCTATCTAAAGATCTAAGGAGCTATTCAGCAACAGCAAAACACAAGTTCATTTTCAGCATATGAATAAGCACTCTAAGCCAAGTAAGAAATACAAAAACCTTTTTAATTTGTCCCACAATATATTTACTCTTTTTTCTGGTTTGGTGAATACTCAGAGTGTGGTATCATGAGTGCTGCAGTAAAGAGGCTTCCTTTAGACTAGCCCAGAAAAATTCTCTAGCTTACTGCTGCAATAGGCTCTACAAATAGTTTACCCAAACCCCGTCCAGGGACACCCTTTGAAATGTCTCTGTAGAAGTAAGAGCAAGCGAGGGGTCTCCCACTAAAGCACATGCATTGTCCTGCCAGATCCCAGGACACAAGTGATGGGTGTTGGCCACCCCACTCACGCAGGCTGTGCTCACCTTAGAGCTGAGGTTCACTGAAACCTGCCTGGCAGCTGGAAGCCTGGGTGGGATTTTCTCCTGACCTTTAAAGCCAATTGCCTGCTACACTTCCAGCTATTTACTGCTGCTGCAGGGAGGAATGATATTTCCTTGTAAAAGTCCTTCTCCGTAAGAACCGAGGTCTGCATGGTACCAGCCCTCTGCTGAGAGCTGCAAACACTCATGTGTTAATTGCTTAATTGCTGCCCTGATACTACTGGGGGGAGGTTGCCCTGAGCTAGTGTTTTATAGAATCAAGCCCAAGGGTTGCTGCAATAACTAAGAATAAAGGGAGTCCATAAATAAAGCCCTCTTCAGACAGAGCAAAGAGCTATTTAGTTCAACCTCTCTCTGAGAGGCTAATGGAGTATATTTGAGGGAAAAGCATAGGAACAAAGCTTACTGTAGAACACAGGTATATAAAACTTCTTTCCCTACAACCCCTAATGCTTTCTGCAGCTTAGGAGCCTCCTGAGCTGAAAGGAATAGATTCTTCTCTTTTCTTAAATCTTCCAGGTTAAAAAGCAGGCGGTAGTAGACCTGCTTTCAATAAAACCAACACACAAAGGCCCTGGGTGCTGTGAACCTGACAGCAATTTACAGCCATTTAGAACAATGAGTGAGCCTATTGCCAATACACACTAGAAGAGCATGATAAATGCAGAGCAAAATTTAACATTTCAATCTGGATTATTAAAGAAAACGGTACTTCATCCATCAAATTTATATCAGTCCTATCTGGGTATTTATCAGCAGAGTTCTGTGCTACATAAGCAGAACAACAAAGGCAGTGGCAGTAGCCCCATAAGCTTTGTTGTAAGCTTGCACTGTGGCTATCTGTGCAGAGGTGTGCTTAGCACAGAGGAGCTTTCACTGCCATGTAACTCCAGCTAGTCCTCAGCATCCATCAGGCATGACAAGTTACTTTGTAAAATCAGGTTGCTCTTGCTAGTGCATGTTTCCATGAGCATAAGAATTAAACCACTTCTGAAAGAACAAAATGGCTGGGGTTGGGCTTCAGGTGTGTGACAGTGCAGCCTGCTGTCCTCTCTGTTATATGGTACACTCTGGGATGTGTGCTTGGCTCCCTGCAATACACTGATATGCATATTAAGTTCAGTATTTTTTTACTAAGAATAATTTACAGGCACTGTATTATGTCCTATTAGAAAGAAAAGCCATTGTATTTAACCATGAATATGCTAGGGAGTTAATTTTAAATTCCCTTACCGTACACACCACATGATATTTTTTCAATTAAACTGATTCAGTGTTGGAATAGAGCATAACTATGTTTCCTTGAGTACTCTCACAGGCAGTTGAACATCTGGAGGTAAAAAAAGCAACAATACAAAAGAAGACTTGCCATACAGGTTCTTCATATCAAGCTGAACAAAATTCCATAGTCCCTACATGCTGCTTGAAAGTAGATATCAAATATCTCTGAGAAAAGTAGCCATAGGATTTGAGACCATGAAGACAGAACAAAGGGTTATGAAAATGTATAAATATGTTCAGAAGGAAATTCTAAGGTGCCATTGTAGTCATTTGCAAGATGTGTTTCTCTTCTGGGTTCCAGTCTCTGTTGCTTTTAGTGTAAAGTGTATGTTACATTTTTGCTACTACTTACACTGTATGCATCTCAAGGGTTTGCTTATTCTTAATTAAAATTAGATTAATGAAGTTTAGCGTCAGAATTTTTAGTGTCTTCCAAAAGCCACTGCTTTCAGGAGGAGGCCCACACCACAACAGAAGTGGGAAAAAGCATGAAGAGTATAGGGAAGCAGGGAAAAAGAAATTAAAAAGGAATTATCTGAATAAGCTCCTATCAGCTGAAAGGCAATTAAGCATTTTTCATTTATTGCTGTTGTCCACAGGCACCTCCCAAAGCTGTAGCTTACATTCATTTTTTTGCATATTTTACACATAAAGTAATTCTGCCTCAACCACTGTTGACTTGTGCGAGTTGCTCCTGCTCAGCACATCACCGAGGGGTCTCAGTGACCTTGGCTGAATTGCAACGGGGAAGTTTTACACTGGTGAGTTGTTTTGGAAGGAAATAAAAGTCATGAGTTAACATTTTTGCACTGTCAAACACCCTTCTATCCTTTCTCATCTCTCTCAGTTTTAACGGGGGTGGTTAGAATAATCGTAATTACAGCTGTTACTTCCTATGCCCTTATCTTTATGTAGGTTCCTGTGTATAAATGTAACTCTTACCTGAGATGGCCTTGGGATTGTTTTCAGAATGAAAATAGCATTTGAAATTTGGGAGTTTACTGGGTTTTAAATTTTCCTGCAGAATCAGTATCCAGTGTTCACATATCTAATATATTTTGTTTTACTTTTTTGTTGAACGTTAATGGATTTTCAGGAAGGAACCATGTAGAGACTGTAATGATTAGTGTCATCTAAGGGAGGATTTGTGTAAAAATAGGCTAATAATGTAGCCAAGTTAATTCAGGTGTCAGTGGCCAAATGAGACATAAAACCTCTGAGCCCTCACAGATGATCAGTCAGATCAACAGCTCCATGATGCTGTTTCAGAAATACCTTGTTACCCCTTTTCTGCAATACATTTAGCATATAGACAATTAAATAAAGCACTTTTATGCCGGTTTCATCTTGATATTTGATTTTCAAGATTCAAGCCAAGCAGTTACCCATCTCTTCCAAAAGTGTATCTGAAGATGCATTAGCAGAAGATCATTTAATCAAGCAGCAGCAGAAAGATATGAATGCTGAAGTGAACAGCAGTTTGCAATTGTTCCCATGTATCCAAACATTTTATATGCCTCATACACTGAGACTAATTGGGACAAAATTTTGAGAGTGTTTGCCCAAATTCTACAGTGACATGAAGTGAAATGGCTTGTCACTCTGTGTCAGAGCCAAACTCACTTTTGACTGAGGACTGACACTGTGCCTTTGTATCATTAACAGTTAGGAGCTTCCCACACCCTATTCCTGGATATATGATATTGTATTACAGAAATGGCTAAGGCCCCCCATTTACAAAGGCAAGCAATGTAAAATAAGTTTTGATTACACCCCCTTTCCACGACAGCAGCCTTCTGGAATGCAGAGACCCCATGATGGAGAAAACAAATAAATGTTAAACAAGGTGTACCCAGGGAGCAGGGTCATGGTGTGGTTGGCTCCTCTAGTGGTCATTGTCCAGTGGAAGGATTGTTGATGCTGTGGCATCCGTGAAAGCAAAGTATTGGTTTGGCCAGTGCCTGTAAATTAACTCCACTTGCACTTCAGATTCTGCAGCCTTGAAATGCAGCTAGCTCACTCAGTATAAAAATACAGTGCTTGGTTCAGTTTATCATTTTAATTTTAATTTTAATGGACCCAGGAGATGTATTATCACTCTGGAAAGAGACACAGGGGCTAATAGGAGCAAATGTCTTGGTCTTCCTAAAGTTCTTCTGCAGGTGGGGTACAGTTTCCATCTTTTGCTTGCCAGGATAGGACTGAGGGCTCTGGTTCTGAGGCTCAGGGCAATGCCCACAGCATAAATGGATGACAGGAGGATTTGGCTCAGCCCTATTTCATAACAACTCTTCAGAAATTTTTGCTTGGTTCACATGGACTTTTCAGCAGTGTGATCCTTAGTCCCCAAGAATAAGAAGCCTGTGGGAGTGAGGAGGAAATACAGACGTTCTTCCCAGACCTCTTTTGGACAGAGCCCAAATTCTTCAGTGTAGGAGGGCTATGAGGTTGAGATTTGGGAAAAAGGTTCTGACAGACACAGCCAGCTGGAAAGAGAGTGATCCACATGCACAGTTCCTTCCAAAGATGAATCAGGATGAAATGATTTTACATGTTTTTTCATTGTCCTTCCCACCTTGTAAACATTCCTAAAGCCTGTTTGTAAGCCCTGCATAAAGAAGTGCTAATATCCATATGTCAGTACTGGAAATAGTTTTTCCCACACCTAAAGAGCCAAGTTCATCCCATATGTAATTCCCCTCACTTTAATAGCTTTGCAGGAGGAAGGATACAGGCCCAGTAAGTCCACCCAAAAGCTGCAAAGCTGCAGATCCTGCTGAAAACAGCTGTCTACCTTGTGAGGGGGCTGAATCACCACAGATCTCAGTTGCTCAGGCCTTTGCAACAGATTCCTCCTCACTTCTGTGCAATTCTGCCTGCAAACCTCTAAATTATCTGGACACCAGCTGCTCCAAAATCTTGAAAGCCTCATAATATGAGATAAGGACAGAAGAGCGCCCCTTGCTCTCAGTTTCTAAACTATGTCCATTGAATGTGTATCTGTGCTGTAGTTACACTTTATTTATCCTACTGCAAGGCATTTCTTGATTAGTTCCAATATCCAGGAAGAATTTTTATTTTTTCTGCAACATTTCTTGATTTTCAGAAAGGAACAATGAGTATTCACCCTTCTTTGCTCTGACAGTTACACACTAGAACCAGGATGTAGGTCAGGGTGAACCAATGCACCTAGAGGTATTAAATTGCTGCAGTGTCTGGCCAGTAAATCTTGATCTTGTGGTCAGGAAAAGCTGAATGCCAGCTTTGCAGTAAAAATTGACCAGCAGGGAGTTTCAGAGAAGCTAAGGGGGAAATTTTCATAGGATCATGAAGGAATGTTATTTAGCAAATTCTCTTCTATTACAATGATTCTGTGACCCTGGCGATGCCTTCCAGTCTTATGTTGCTATAAATACCTTGCCTGAGAACTAATTCCTCTTGACAAGCTGACAGAGCTTCAGCACACAATAGAGCATGCCACCAGTTAGTTTATCTTATGGCTAATATTAGGATTTGATTTTTGTTTTCTATTACTGTTATTCTGGACAGCAAGGTACTGTTTTTAATATTACCTATTGAAAATTTTACTTAATGAGTAAATAAACTTGCCGCTCCTTCAGCAACAGATGCTCTAAATTAAAAGACCTGAAAGGAACATTCCTATTCTTTAGGCAAATAGTGCATTCTAGGACCCTAAATTATAAATGTAGTTATAAATACGTATACATTTCAGTTAAAATAATTTTCTTGGGACAGAAGTTCACCCTTACAAGAATTATAACATCAGACATCACAATTAATCTTTACCAAAAAAACAGTAGAGGACGGGTCTTCAGAATGAATGTAGATTAGTAATTTTAATCACACTAGAGCTTTTTAAAATTTGCTTTTGTGATGGAATAAAACATGAGACAACATAGTTGTATGAAAATTATTTTCCATGAGCTGTGCTGAGAAAGAGATAAACAAGATAAATCTAACATTTTCTTGGATATTGAAATATAAACTTACAAACCTATTGCTATTTCCTGGCAGGGAACACGAGGAGGGAGAAACAGAGAAGTTAAGGTGAAACTATCTATTACTAATTTTCTTCTGCCCAGATTGGGTCATGAGGAAAAGCCATTTTTGCAGCCAGCCTCTTTTATCCTGCTCAACGAGTAACACCTTTCTCTCTTCCAGTCTGTTGCATAGCACTCTGTGTGGTGTGAGATTAGGGCTTCTTCAAGATGTTCTTTGCTCTTCTCATTTTTCCTAATGCGACAAGGCAGGGGGTTGTCAGAGTTTTACCAGGCAATAATACAACTATTGTTTTACTCTAGATACCCAAATATCTCCTTCTCAGCATGTTGTGACACAAATCCCTTAGCAAAAATTTCATTTTATTTTTCTTTGCTTCAGCTTTCTAAAAGGTATCCATAAGCACCTAAAATCCTAATCCAAAGGTCACCTATTCTAATTTAGGCATCTAAATTTGTTCTGCAATTAATGCACCCTTACCATCATATCTCACCTACCATACATTTGTCTCAGGATCCTCCTCCTCAGCATATTTCACCTAATTCTAAGACAAATTAGTTAATCGAGTGGACTGCAGAGTAAAAGAAGGTGACCAGTACAGATTAGATGTCTGACTTTTAGACAACTAAAATTTAAAAATACCAATACCAAGCTTTGTTCAGTTTCTTTCTGTGAAAGTCTTCATATGAGGTATTTTAGATTCTAAACTGAAAGATCTTTTTCAGCCTAGAACAGACAGATGACAGCAGAAGACATGCCCCTTTGCATGTGTCAGCAAGGATTCCTTGCAGTCAGTACCAGTCATTTGTTCAGAATGAGGAGTAGTTTTGCTCTAGACTTTCTCTACAGCCAATGAAGAAAGGCAAGTACCTCAAGAGTAGTGTCTCTGGATGTGCCTGCCTTTCTCCAGTGACAACAGAGGAAAATTGAAGCTTCTACAGTCCTACCTTATGTACTTCAGTTAAATGACGGGATGAAATTATGTATATCAGCTGCAATGCTGGGGCCTCTAGTAAATTTGAACTCCACGTTAAAATCATGCAAGTATAATATAAATCATATGTGTCAGTTGTGTTTGTGCAGGGGTACGTGTACTTCATGTATGCATGCACAGTTTTTGTATGCTTCTACTACAACAAAGTAAAACAACATGGTAACATTGTCTGTGAAATAGTGAAACTGGTTTTCAGCCAGATGTGGAAAACCTTTGCATGCAGACCTCAGCTTAAATTATTTCTTAGAAGTGAGCTTTATCCAGTTACACAAAGTGGAAAAATACTTCAAGAGCCAATCAAATGCAATATTTCATTTTCTGGTTAAGTACAATTATACGGTGAGACCATTTGACTCGATAATAACAATAACAACAACAACAATGATAACAGTAACAATATCAATAACAGTAATAATGAATAAAGCAGCCTCTGTAAAAATTTGTTGCCAAGTCTATTGTTGTCAGTAATATCTAGGATCAGAAGTGGTTACAAGCAGTGGACACAAAATGAAGTTGTCTGATTTTGACAACAAAATATTCTGCATTTAACAAAGGCATATGTTTCAAACTCAAATGACTTCAAATTAAAGCAAAAAATGTTTTGAAGTGTCGTCATTTGATAATTATTTGCTTTAAAATAAGCAACAGATTTCTGTTAATGGGATCCACATCTTTAACCAGTGAACCCACAATGTGACAAACAAAAAACAACCTGCACTAAAATATAATTCCAAAATAAATTACATCTAGCTGTTTTATTGTTGTTGTTGTTGTGCTCTGTTTTCCTTTTTTGGCCGCCTGTAGAGCTCCCACAATTTTTTCATTGTTACAATGACAAATGCTATGAGAAAAGACCTGGGCCACTGCCAGAAATCTACTCTAGACTTCAGTATATGTTTCTGCTTTCAAGAGTCAATTGTTTTCATTCTCTCCCAGGGGTCACTTGCTACCTTATTACCAGAAAGAATGACCCCTTGACAGCACAATTGAGATCCAGAAACCCAACAAAACTGTAACCCCTCCAGTGGCATCAGAATTGTAATCAACAGCAGTGGGTCTGGAAGACAAATGTACTCGTATATGAGGCCACCATCTTAGAAAATGGCTTCTCTACTTGCAAAGAAACCTATCTCTATTTGGTTTCTTTTGATATTTTTATTACCCCTTTCTTGTAACCTTTTCAATGCTAGTGCTCTCAAGGCAGGAGTGTTTTCACAGCGTTGGAATTACCTGTGCTCATTTTACACAGTTTGCTGCCTGTTCCTTCTCTTGCAATCTGTGCTGTGAAACACATGACTAGAGATGGGAGCTCCCAGTCATTATAGATCTCTTCTCTTATTCAGCTTAATTCACTAGCAGAATAGTTGTTCCTTCAGTATCCTTATTGCCAAGTAAGAAGCACGAGTACAGAATCTCCAGCCTTGAAACCACAGAGAAGAATGAGCTTGAAATATTAAGGAGAACTTTACAGAGAGTATACCTTGCCCTTGCAAAGGCATGCACTGAAATAGTGTTATACAATAATATTTCTCAAATATAGGTATTACGAAAAGTATTAAACTTATTTGCTGGATCCTTTTGCATACACAAGAACTGCAAAACCAAGGTTATTTCAGATAAATACATATAAAGATATTCTGCAGCACGAGACCCTAGTCTAGTTCTAATATTGTACATGTGGAACCCTGACCCAGAGTCCTGAGGTTACCAAAATCTGTGCCTTTAAATTGTCTAAATGTTTGGGGTTTTGTTTGGTTTTTTTTAATGTTAGCAAACTTTCAGAAAGTCTTGGTGTGAATTAAAGCTTGAAAAGTTTCTTATTCTGATGATTTTATTACCAGAATTACTTGACATGTGCGCTAGAAAGAATTTTTTTTTAAGACCATCCAACCACATGGTAGAAAACAAGGTACCCATGAACCAAAGCACTGCTCCCAGATGCTCTGCCATCTGACTATCATTACACAGATATTGGGAAATACTTCAGATAATTGTCGGAGAAAGTTCCTCAAGATATACAAGGATAAAAAGATCTAAAAACCAGACAAAAGCAGATAGCATGGCAAAACACAAGCACACAAAATCCCACTGCCTTTAAGAGAGATTTGGGTGAATGCAAGAATTGGCAGAGACAGGAGTCTTCAAACATCATCATGGCCTGAGGTACAAAAAACCTAGCCACGGAGTTGTGCTGAGCATGCGCTGGGAAGAAAAGAAAGCATGAGGTCAAAAAGGAAATGTTTTTGTTTTCTTTCTCAGACATAAGTCATCACATTTTACAAACAATAAAATAAAAGGTATTAGGCCCCTGAGTGATCCCTGGAAGGAGCAGCAGTTGGCCAGCTTCGCACCTTCAGAAGAGAAGTAGCACAAATAGCAAGAATGTGTTTTTTCCTAAACTGTCCTACCAATGAGATGTCACTATAATGCAGAGAAGGTGCCAAGTCCTTGCCCAGCTTTCCCTGCTGAGGCACAGCAGTTCTGCTACAGACAGGCAAGAGGGAGGAGGCTGTGAAAGTGGCACTTCTGCCCTAGAAGCCAGGCTGTGGTCTCTGGTAAGAGCAGACAAAGTAATGTTTTGAATTTTATGTTGCTGCCTTACAGTAAGGTCTGTGTGACTGAGCTCTTCGGCTGTCAACAGTCACACTGTTGACAAGGCAGAGTTGTCTTCTCTGGCAAAGAAACAAGCAGAGTTGCTTCACACCTGTGTTTTACTTCTTCAAATCAAAGGGCAGGATTGAGGCCCTAATTAATAACCAAAAGGGGAAAATTGACAAGTGCTTCCTTTGGCACTAGTATCAAAAAACATATGGCCTCTTATTTTCTTACATATTAGGTCACATCATTTAAATTTCTATCAAAAAGTCCAGAAGCAAGTTACATGGATTCTCTGTACATGTTTAAGTACCATACATTAAAAATAACATGCTGAAATAATTCTGTCAAAGTATGAGATCTACCTGACTGATAGAAAATTCTTCTATAAAGAGCTGCTCTAAGCTTCCCTTAAACAGAATGAAGGAAAATCTAAAGATAATAATGAATAAGAAAGTAGCTTCTTCTGCCAGACCCATCAAGTTAAATGGCTCTTTGTATTGTTCAAAATGTGTACAATATTGTGTTCTGTGGCAGAGGGTAAAGAGAGGGAACTTCCAGTGACGTTTTGATGAAACAACAAATAAAAATAATATTTTGACAGAGAGAGCTCATCCTATTAAAAAAAAAAA
>VYXF01011282.1:282178-284678 GCA_013397295.1 Polioptila caerulea
CGGCCCGGCCTGGCCCTGGCCCCTCCCGGCCCCCCCCCCCGGCCCTCGCTAACCTGGTCTGGGGCAATTTTCTCTCCCTCGCTCTCTCTTCGGCTATGAGTGAAAGGTGGGGAGCGCGCGGCTCCCCCCGGCATCTCCTCTTCGGCCCTGCGGTGCCCGCTCGCCGCGACGGGCAGGGCTCGGGCGGCAGCGCTGCCGGAGGTGCGCTCCCCTCCTCTCTTCGCCTTAAAGGCAGCAAAATCTGGAAGAAAAATCCCTCATTTATGGTGACTACAACTCCCAACGCAGACCCGCTCGGCGAAATGGAAATTTGGGATTATAAACATGTGTGTATGTAAACAAAAGGTGTTTCTTCTGTTACCCTTCGTTTCCCACAGCATAAGCAATTTTTATTCAGACTCGAGTATTTTCTTTAACACTATACCGCTGTCAAAACATTATTCCCATTTTGTTTGCTTTTGACAGCTGAGCAGTTCTTAAAAATACCAAAATCGGAACCTTCCACGCTAAACAGAAAATCTCAGACAGAGAAATCTCTGCACGATATTGTACCTTGGATTTCAGCATGACATCTCACGGAAAGCACAGCCCAAAAGGGGGAGAAAAAAAGAAAGAAAATAAAAGACAACACAGCAATGCACATGTTTAGTTCATTATAAAAACAAATAATCTACTATGGCTAAATTCTTCCCTTTTTCCCTGTCCTTCTACCAACATGATTTCTGACATTTCTTCTCAAATTCTAGAGAAAAGATCTGCAAGGAAATAAAGTACTCTTTCATAAAAAATAAAAATAAAAGCCTCCCCCTTAAAGTGCTAACACAAATAATCTTGCCTTCTTAAATTCTGCATCCACAAAAATCAGAGAATTTGGAAATGGGCACCCAGGCTGTGGTCTTCTTATGCGACTGAAGGGTCGATGTGATTTTAACCAGGACAGAGAGCATCAAAGCCGAGCAGAGAATTATAATCTAAATTTCATATGAAAGCCTTATAAGAGACGCCCACAAAGCAGGACCTGATTGCTAAATAAATCCTCACACCCATTCTACTGGCATCCTCCCTTCTGTCACCAGCAGCGTGGGTCCATTTACTCAGCTCAGAAATTAAACATTAACTATGAGGCTGAGCTTCCTTCCACATGTAAAGGGTAAAAGTTGTCACTCAAAGTTTTTTAAAACACCCTGGCCAGTTGGAACGATGAGAAGGAAGGAGGAGAATGGTTACAAATTTACAGATGTTGAAGTTGGAAATTTTTGTTTCCTAGAAAGTTTAGTTCATTACAAGTCCTTTCCCAGTCCCGTCCTCCCAGGAATAAAGGCAGAGCTTTCCCCTGCTCTTTGCGCCCCATCCCACTCTTGCTGACTTAACAGTGCCACTGAAGAAGGTGAGAGGCTGCTTTTTCTAACATTGCTCATTGCTCTGCTCTTCCTAGTTCAAACTCTTCTTTAGTTGCTTCAAAATGCCTGATGCTTTTGTTTAAGAAAAAAAACCCAAAAACCTTTAACCACGATTCTACTCCAGATATTTGGATACAAAATGTCAAACCAACATTTTTCTGTCATTAGCTGATGGTTGTTTTGGTTTGGGTTTGGTTTTTTTCCTGAAAACAGCTGAAGACAACAAAAGGAGTAAAATCATCTCAAAAGCTAGCTTATGCAATTCTCACATAGGAAAAATTCCCATTGGAGTCAAACCTTCTTTTCTCCTCCTAAAACTTCTAAACCTAGTCCTGCAATAAAGCCATTCTTTGCCTCTGAGCTGACTGGCTGGAGTTAAGGTCTGCTGTGGTTATGGATGTACGCACACATACATGTACACACATGGCATTAGTCATCTGACCTCTGGGCCTTCACAGCTCCAGCCCAGCTTCTGTCTTACTAGTGGGTAGCACAAGTATTACACATACTTCCGAAATGCAAGCTGGTGAGACAATATTTCAAATTTTGTTTAATCTGGCAAAAAACTAATATCAGTAATCAGCAGAAATATATAACCTCAGATGGTGTTTCATTCAATTATTCTATTAATGCGATGACAAGCTTGTTTCTGATTTTTCCAGCCTTTCTTCTCAATGCTGACAAGAAATATGTTTGAGACATCTCTCATGATAACCTCAGACCCTCCTAAACATGATGAAAAACACAAAAGCCTAGCAAAAAATCAAAAATGAAATATTTATTACCGCATTTTGTGACTTAACACCTTTTTTTCTTTTTAAAACATAACGTCACAGTCCTCATACAAGTATTTTAATGTAAATTTTGACAAAGCTTAAAGGTAACAGCATTTTCTTCTAGTGAGGAACACGTGCTGAGAAAGGAAGAATTCATGGACATACAATACCAATTCCACAGCAGATCTGATACTAGCAAAAACATTCTTTTTTTTTTCAATTGAGGTAAACACATAGAATATCTAACATGAAACAATTAATAGACCGAACTCTGTACGAAGTTTGTTACAGTATTCTCTTGCTTTTTTTTCCCAAGCTTTGAGT
>VYXF01011282.1:289678-298139 GCA_013397295.1 Polioptila caerulea
CACTTGCTTAGAATCTGTTTCTCTACTTACCTTTAATGCAAAACAGTGGAAGCCTGCTGAAGTGCTATGTGTTTTTTCTTAATGAAGTAAGTACCTATTCTGTTCCTCTCTAATTACACAAAGTTGTGAATCTGGCATTTGTGACTTAGGGTATTTATGATGAAACTTAATAAAACTTATAAAACTACTCTCACTCTTTTTAGAAAGAGTAGGGAAATTCTGGATATGGCTTTTCCTATTTATGTGTACACTGTATTTTGCTTAATGTTTTGCATGGTTAGTTGAGTTAGTGTTTTCCCCCTTTTTACCTGTTAATGAAAAAGAAATTTAATGCTACATGGGAAGAGTTTCCCAAAGGTTTAATGACCTTTTCAAAAACTTTTAAAGTGAAGCAGCAGGCGAAATCACCATCAAGTTAAAGCCCTTGTTAGTGACAACAGTCATCACCACATGGAGAACAGTTTTATCCCACAACCTCATGTAAGGAAACCACAACTCCCTAGTATGCTGAGGAAATGCGTATTAGAAAGTGGAATGATTAACGTGGTACCAGTTGTTGTGTAAAGTGTTACATATTCTAAATGCTTTAATAGAAACGTAGAAAAGGTATTGTTATAAAAATCATATGTTTCACTGGGAGCATATCTGGTGCATTCTTAAACAAAAGTAATAATCTTTTAATATTTTCTGGCAGTACGGTACCATGTCACATTAGTAGCATATTGTGAATAGTCAAAGCAAATGAATGGATACAATGAGTTTTACAGCTCGCCTTCCAGAAGTAAAAGCAATGCATACACCAAGGAGTTGTGGGTAGCAAGAAAATGAGATTGTCCTGCTGATTGGATGCAGACAAGCAATGAGTAATTCAAGAGCTCACAGTCAAACAAACTGCTTGTGGCACTACTACTTGTACCCAATTACCAATTCAGAGAGAAAATAAAAAGCAGTTTCAGTAGAGTCAGGGTGGGAAATCTCCAATTAGCACCAATTAGCGAAGTTGCTTCCTACAGCGGAATTCTGGGGACATAAGAAAAAAAAAATAATCTCCCAGAATGCCTGGTTGAAGCATTTATTTACCAGGTGATGGGACTCCTGAAGAATAACTTGATGAGGATTTGCGCCTGTGGGACTTGAATACAGATACTACTTGGAACTTGCCTGCTCGATTTGACTGGTCAATCATAGGCTGTACTATTCTTCTTCTGGCATTAATAAACCTGCAACAGAATACAAAGAATAGAAGTCCTTTCATCAGCTTGCTTCTCTGTTTTGAGAACACCTCTGCTTTAAAAGTGACAGGATTTTAGCTTGCTGTGGAAATGTGTTTTGCTCCACGTTGCTTTTTTAAAAGAGTATAATTTCACTCCAAAGGATTTTCCTCTAAGTGCTCAGAAATTGTAAATGGTAACACGCTTATCTTACTAGCCAGCTTAAAGCTGGATTTGCCAGAAGGCTTTGAACAAGCAAATGCGACTGAAAACTTGTGTTAAAAGACAATTGTTTCTTTAACTTCTTCTAAGTGGCTCAGATCCTGGTTAAAGTTCACAGGCTGGGAGACTTTCTTTTCCCCTTTCCATCTTAGGGATCCCGCTCTCCTTGCAGCTGGCCATAAATGAGGACCAGGCTTTGCCACTCCGTGCTTTCACAAGGTATCGTTAGGTCAGCAAAGCCATCAATTAGGCTGTCTGAAGTTTTATCACCAGCGCAGCAGCAATAAGTGCCGGCCCAGAAAGACTTCTGCTCCTCTACAACTCCTGCAGTTGGAGCCTGTAAAGGCGAGGGTCGTTTGGAGGTCAGTGCCAGCTGGGGGCCACCTCTGTGTCCAAGCGGGGACACCCCGTGCAAGGCGACCGCCCGCCTGCCCTCAACTCAGGCACCTTTCAACTCGTTAGAAAACTCCAGTCACAGGTACATGTGGTTATTATTAGGCCCAAAATAACTTTTTTCTCTTTTTTTCTTTTTTTTTTTTTTTTTTATCTCAAACTGGGGTGGTTGCCGAGGCTTTTGAGCACTGGTAAAGGCAGTTAGTTGGCTGTGGAGCCTGGATTTAATTTTGCTAGTAATCCAAAAATAAGTGCTTGCATATTTCTTATTAGCTTAATGCGCAGCAATCCACATCAGCACAAGCTAAGCTAAATTAATTTCCCTAAAATAATTTCAAAACTTGCCTATTTACAAAATATCTTTGAAAACAGGGCAATTTTCTATCACTCGTGAGCCACACTTGTTTTTGTCCCTCCTCTTTGTGTTGGAGAACACTTTGGAGCCTTCGTGCAGGTTTTGTGTGCTATTTCACAGCTCAGGCTTTCGCCTGGTGACCCTTAAGGAGTGCTAATGAAGTCGAATACTAGCGTTTAATCCTCTTCAGAAATACTAACATGCCCATCATCCAAAACAGCCTCCAATAATTGCCATTGGGCCCGATCCAAGGCCTAGCAAAGTCTTTCAGTCAGTTAACTGAAAACTAAGTTCATCTGCTCATTTAGTAAATTGCTAGCCTTTATATAGCATCAACTCCGCAAGGCCTTTTGTCATGCTTCCCTCACTCCCTCCCACCCTCTGGTTAAATTCCTTGGTAGATAATAAAGGACGGTGGCACACCTTCGATTGCATCTTCTGTAATCACAGTGCTGGAAATTTCATTAGACAGATGTATAAATGCTACAAGTAACACTAAAGGGCTCTTTTGCATCTTTCTGTTTACATCCAAAAGACATTCTTTATTCTTTAGGAAAAGTACCATTCAGTTGTCAGAAATGTCATCCTGCCTCAGAATTAGTCATGACTTCAGCTATTAAAAACTCAGACACAGTCAATATATTTGTTTATTCCCTTCTGACTGTGGCACAGTGAAGGCATCACTGCCAGTTCTGTGATTTTGAAGTGTGTTTCCGTCCTCAGAGACAAAGGTCCCCGATAGGACTTATTTGCTGAGTTACTTTCCAGTAATGTTGCTGCGCTGACCAAATGGAGCCTGACCTGAACCTCCTCCATCCAGCATGCCTTTTATCAGCTAGAGTTAAGGCCAATAGAGATTAACAGGAAAGCCTGATAAGACTGTTTTCTCTTCTCCTATGAGCTTCTAATGGTGTATACAGATGGCAAGGTTTTAAAGAATGGAATGAACGCTTATTTAGGCCTGTAAAAAATCACAGTAACACCCCCACACACACACGCACACACTTTCCATCTTACTAACCCCTTTTCTTCAATCAGGCCACTCTTCAGGAAAACCAAATTGGTCTTTCGTTTTTTTTATTTAAACCCCAACCACTTTTATTATTTACATCTGGTGGTCCCCTTATTTATGTCCCTCTCCACTTCCCTGCACACACCCCCCTGCTCACAGGGCTGCGAAGCATTATGGGCCTTGGCTCTCAGCAGGAGAACTCCACACTGTCTTCAAACAAATAATTAAGGGGAAGGTTAAAGGTTCACCCAGAGGTCATATCTTTGGATATTCCTCAGAAAGTTTACATTAGTAAGAAATGGGTGCCCTCTGAAGTGTTCTTTCAATGGGCTCGCACAACAAGGCAGAGCATTAAGAAAATCCTACCTCCGTAAGGGTTTCAGGTAACATCTGCTCTACCTCTGAGCACAGAGATTGGGATACTGTGCTCCTGCCTTACATATTCGACAGTCTCCACAGCCTAAGCCTTTGGGACGGGTGTTGAAAACCCCATCTTGCCCGGCCATTCACTCCCAGAGGAGTGTGGCCTTATTTTATCCTGCTGATGTGAATAAAGCCAGTTTTTCACTGTGAACTCTACCTAGAGGGAATTCACTAGTTGTTTTGGAAATGGGAGTTTCCCATTAAAAGTGAGTCCTCCATATTTGTTTTGCTCCCCCCCTCCAAAAAAAAATATAAAATAATAGAAGTCATACAATTTGTCCAGTTAAAACTTGTGAAAAATAGCTCTTGGGTTTGATTTCTGATTTCATTATTTCTCCGTTTTTCTTTTGCACATTTGCATAACAGCAGATGCAAGCAATATCCTCTAGACCAGCAACAACTTCATCTAGAGGGAAGATACACTTGATGTATACTTGGAAAGATATAGGAGAACAGGCTTTAGTCACCCAAGTAATTTTGAAATTCCATTTCTATGGCTCCTTTGAAAAATCTTGTTCATAAACAGCATCAGTTATACCCATCAGTGGGTATGTCTGAAAAATGACACCTGAAATTATTTATATTTGCAAGATTGCAGGTGCAAGACAGACATACGTTTCAGGTGAAGCTAAAAATCGAATCCTAGTTTCACTAGCAGTAGCTACATCATGTATTGCATTAGCACAATTGGTAGACAAGGGTATAGAATGCAGTGTTTGTGCGTTATTATTTATTCCTTATAGTGCCCCATAAATATGCACAGTGCATAATAGAGACATAGAAAACAGAGTCCCTGCCCTAGCCTTTACATTTTTTGAGGGCTGTTTTTGAATCCCTCGGAGAGCCATATCCAGGGCCAAAGTAAAGCAAAATACAGCCTTTTGCACAGCATTTCAGTTTGTGTTGCAGAAACACTCTGATATTATTTAGGCACAAATGTCTTCAAAAGGCATTAAGAGACAGGTGAAAAAAGAGAACACCAATGCCACTGTTTTCAGCATTATTTGGAAGCCCATAAAAGAAGAATTCACAGCTCTGCTCCTGACACTAATTGCTTACCTTGTTCATACCCTTCACCCAGAGGCCAAAGATTGAATGGCCTGAAAAGATGAGTAAAATCTATCAAAAAGACATGGACTTCTTTGTTACCCTGCTGTTAATAGTAATTCCTATTATTTGGATGATAGCAGCAGTTAGAGGACCCAATGAAGCTCAGTCTTACTCCACCCCATGCTTCATCAGCACACTGTCCAAGAGAACTCAGAGTCTGAACAGATTTCCAGGCAAAGCCTGGGGGAGAGGAGAGACACCTTCTCCCTGTTTGCAGAGGGGAACAGAGACAGAAGGAGATTAAGTGACAAGGCCAAAGTCATACAAGAGATCTTTGGCAGAGCCACACACCCAACATAGATTTCCTCAGTCCTCTTTCAGCGCTCCTACAATCTGCTATCCATATGCTATCTTTCCTTTGTTCCCCCAGCTTAACAGTCAGGCACACTGGCAGGGGACTGCAAAGAGAGCTCACATTGCCACTGTTTGTGCCTTACCTGCTGTGTAGATAAAGAGGGGTCATCAGCCTCCAGGGCTGTGAGGCAATACCTTCACAAACTCTACATTCATATGGTACTTGGTCCTCATTCCAGAATGATAAATGAGGTGTGTAATGTTGAGAAATACATGTCATTGACATAGCAGGCTCAATAAAAAAACTCACTCCCAGCATTTTGCAAATGACAGATTACCAACCTTGCTTATTCATACAATAACCATTTGAATCGAAAGGTTTTTTGCATCTTGTGTTTTTTCTTTAACTGCTAACTAAAGCAGCACATCTATTTCCTACGGACAGGATCTGTCTTTCTCACACAAGTAGTACCGGTTACTTTTGCGGGACAGTTTATGAAAGCACAAAGGAACAAGATCTGGCTCAAAATGTACAACAATATGGACTTTTAAAGGAAGAGATTTCACTTTTATCTGCTAACAGCAAAACCCAGTAGAGCAGCAAAGGTGCACTAGTGAATATGCAATGTAGTCTGGTGATTTGGTAGCACTAGTCCTAATTGGTTCCTACCATTGAAAATTAGCATGACAATATAATCTAAATATATGCATTTAATCACATCTCTTCAAATAGAGACTTGGTTTTCTTTGTCCAAAATAAATATGCATTCTGTACTTTATAGGAAGCCCTGTAATTAATCTTCTTTATATATTTATCATACTTTATTTTAAGTCATATCAAATGACATTAAACTCAAATTCATATAATACATGTTATTCTTATAATAAAATCATGTTCTGATAAAATCATAGAGACATATTTCTGCAAAGTGCAAAGAGAATAAATAGCAAATAGTGATCTCTTAATCTCCTTCTTCAAATCTGGCACACTCAAAAACAATTTTGTTGTTCTTTCCACCGCCTTTTTTACATATACTGTACATATATTTTGAAACACCGTGACCACACCATAACAGAATCGCCTTACTATTAGTTCTTGAAATGAACTGTTAGTGACTGCACTCATTGGCAATCAGAATTAGAAACATCTCCAGCTTCACTTTATGGTATTCATGGAAAATCCACTTTAAGTACGTAGGGTCACAATAGGTCTTGTTTCAGGAGGATGAAGTACATGAATGCTTAGGAAACTATAACTCGTTCCCAACTGGGGGCCTAATCTGAACTCAGGCAGAGAGTGATATTTAACTCCCATCACTTGTCTGTATGTCTAATGTCTTCTCTGAGATGAACTGGTGCCAAACGGAACCATTCCTGCTCCAGAAGCATAGACTGCTCCCCAGGAGAAACTGAGGAACAACATGGAGCCAGCACTTACAATGCAAAACTTCAGTGTCAATCTTAAAATATCCATTCCAGAAAACGAGCTGCTAAAATATTGAATTTATTTAACAAACCAGCCACTGCATAAATCGGTTCTCAATTCTTTATGACAAAATCATAGAAATAAACAAATTTGTGAGAAGAATTCACAATCAGTTCTTTAAAAGGATTAATGAAAAGGAAAGTTTTGACTCAGTTTTAGCCCAAGACACTCCCGCTCTTAGACTTGAAAAGGACAGAAGTACTGAATGAACGTTGTCCCAGACTTAGTCACAGAAATTATAAAAATGCAAGTAACGACAACAGCAACACTGATTTGGGGTTAGAATTGTTTGCTATCTGTCATCTGAATAAAAAAATTAATTAAAAAAATTTTTAGGCGCACAGGGGAACACTCTTGCAAGATTTTTCAAAAACCTGCCAAATGTAGATGAGAAACTCAACTCTTATTAAACCTACATAAATGGGACCTGAGCTTGAAGAATAAATGGGGTCTAAGCACCTGCTTCAATGTTTTTGCTGAGTAAGAGTCTAAGAATGCATTCTAAAAAGTAATCCAAATGTTTTCACCTTGGACAGGGAAATAAATCCTTGCCTAAATGATATTTCAGTATTTGGACTATGAACACGTCAGTGTTTAGCTCAAGTGCATATGCTACACTGATCCCTTGTTGCCCAAGAATGCCCTAATTTTGAAGGGAAAATAACCAATGTAAGAGTCACAAAATATGTTTTCCTAAGTAACCTAGAAAATTACTTCTTTCCCAAGCAGAAAAAATAATTTTAGAAGTCGTGAGCTGCTCAGAGCAGTCTGAAAGAATGCATTAGAAAAGACTAATTTGCTCAAAACACTTTTATCAATATCCACCCCCTGCCTTTACAGCAGTCTTTGTCTATCACCTAAACTTTTATCTGAGCAAGTAAAATCTATTTATCTTAGTTTATTTAAATTCTCCCTCCACTATGTATTCTAAACTGACAGAATTAGGTTTAGGCAGTATGTATATGTACAAAAATAGTTGAAAAAGTCCTTGTTTATGCTTCACTGAATCTATGCCACACCTGGTTACCAACTCATATTTGCAGCATTCCTTATAGGAAATTTAAAAAGCTAAGTTAGTCACCTGGAAATGAGCCATCTAAATAAGGCTTCCCTAAGTCATGAATATTGAGAAATGGAGTCAGTTACAGAGATTGCTTTTGAGAGGAAGCGGGAGGGACAGGCCGGTTTAATCCCTGGCAAAGCTTCACCTAGTTTTGGACAGCCTTGCTAAAGAAGGGGGGTTAAGGGCTTTTTACACCGACTTTCTAAAGCTTATTCAGACATCTCACATCTGTCAAAGGTGTGATTCAAAGGACCTCAGTCACCATCCACGTTTGGTGAAGACTCCAGAAGATGACAGAGAACAACTTGGCTGGGTGTCTGAGGGGGCCTGAGATAGGTGCTAACTATCCCAAAGACTTCTGCCTCATCTTCTATGTTTATGTTGGACCTCCTAAAAATACCTCGTGCCATTTGGAGCTGCCAGTTGTTGGAAATCATGGTTTTGCTCGTCCTATAACTGTGAGACTGTCCTAAAAAAATCAGAAATTTAAACCGCTCATCCCAGTGTTTACTTTGCGAGTTTTTCAATCATTGCGCCACATTTTTAAAACACTCTTCTCAGCCACAAGATCTAGAAACTTATTTGGAAAGATTCTCACATAGCCATTGTCTCCTGGAGCCGGGACCTCGAGTTAACATGAAATAACTTGAGCCTTGTGATAAAATCATGAGAATTGGCAAGACGGGCATCTATTCACCTCAGAGGAAAATCCGCCTCGTTAAACGCGTAACTCTCGGTTACCAGATTACTCCTTGGGAGCGCGGAGAAACGATTTGGCTCAGCCGAGGAAAGCCGCGGTGGCTGCCACGGGCAGCGCCGGCACTGCAGCACGAAGCGGGGAGCAGCCCTGCCGTCGCCCCGGGACAGGGCGCGGGGCCTTCCCCGGCAGAGA
>VYXF01011282.1:305215-342715 GCA_013397295.1 Polioptila caerulea
AGAGGACCTGTATTCCTTTAGTTCAAGAGACTAGGGTCTATAAAAGAACATATATGAAAACATCATAATGTGAAATTCTACAAATCTGATTGCTAGGACAAATCTGATGCAAAGATGTGCAGCTAAATGGGTGTTTACACTTCATTTTCAAGTGAAGTAAAAACAAATAAAAATTGGAAAGAGAAAATATTTTGGGGCATGTTTTGCATCGAGACCAAAAGCCCCCATTTAATCCTTCTGCCAAATTTATTTCGAGTGCTACCAAGATCATGCTTTGTTTTTTTCCAATATAACACAGACCTATAATAACTGCTTAAGCATGCCATACAGTATTAATCTTCCTCATGAACGCTGTCCCAAACCAGTTTCCATGGAGAGAAATTAAGAGGTATGTACAGGCAGAGGAGAAAATATATGGCTAGCCAATGATACAGAAAGCCTCTTTAGATACAGAAAGGCTCTTTAGATGGGAGCTGTGGTAGAAAGGAAGTATTTTTCAGCTGAGATTGCTGAACTGAGGGGAGGACAGCACTAGACAAAGTGAGAAGAGAGGAGAATGGGGGGGAGAAAAAAGGAGACATCTATGCTTAAGTATGTTTCATAATTTTTTTAAAGAGGACGATTTTGAAATTGATCCAGAAAAAGAGGGAGGAATGTTGCTGAAGTGCCTAAAGTAGGAAGTGATTTTTTTTTAATGTGTGTATGAAGCACCCACATTTGATACATTAAGGGGGGGACGAAGAACTGGATGAGTCCTGGGAAAAGGGGACTGACTACAACTGTCAAGGGAAGAGAGGAAGGCAGAAGCAAAAGAGACATATTCTTGAAGTGGGAATAGGAAGAGGGGTGGACACTGGAGGTGTGAGAAAAAGAACACTAGGAACACTAGGAAATACATATGGGTTTGGGACAGTGAGAATAAATGTGTGTGGAGTATTGAGAAGTAAAACCCATATTTAAGAATGTTTGATAAAGTTGATCTGGGTTCACTGTCAATTTTGTTTGCCAGGTTATAAACCCATATATACAAAATGATAATAAAACATGAACTTCATTTAGACAATAGTCTGTTTATTGTAAAATTGTTAGCCAAGCAATCTGCAGTAGCTGCAGCTATGGCTTGTTCCTTCTCATAAGTAATTTTAACTCTAATAGTCATAACTGTGAAGCTTTCCACAGTATTTTAAAGGGATACTTTCCTCCCAGTTCTTGAGTTCTGTTTTGTTTAAATGGACTATGTATCCTTTAACATGTAAATAATTTGCACTGAGAATCATCACAACACAGCTACACTTTGGAACAGAAGATGTGAATATGGTTCTCATAAACCTCTGCAATATTTGTTAAAAAATCCCCCAAACAAACCACAAACCCAAAATGTAGCTTTGAATAGTTTATGATTATCTATAATCAATATCTTTCTCCATTATGCAGTGCAAGGTACCAAGTCCTGAAACAGTGTGCATCTCTGTGAGAGGATGGCCTCTACATGCCATCAGTTGTTTAATCCTCTCTGTTGTGTGTGGAGCATGAAGTAGGCAATATCTTATGGCTGCTTTAAACACTGCCTGCCTACCCTATGACTTTTCAAAAGATTCCGGGATGATAAGGAGCTTGATTTCTCTAAGCAACAGTTATTCAGGCTGATGTCACCTATTCATTTACTGGAGACCATACAAAAAATATAAAAATAAGAAGACTCGACAGTTGGACTTAAGTGTGAAAGGGCATCTACACTATCATTACCATCAAGTGCATAAAACCTGAGCTCAATGTTGGCCTACTTAAAATTACTATTTTGCTGTGAAGGGTTGGCAAAGTAATTTATAAAATGCTGGGGTGAAAGTAAGAGAAGTCCAATTAAAACCTTTTTCTTTTCTTTAAACGAGCGTGAACAGAGTAGGACTGTTTGAGTTTGAACCACTTATTACCTTTGTACATTTGTCTTTCTTAACTTCTATTAACTGATTAGATTTCCCTTAGAAGTAATTGTTCATTGATAGATAATTGTATCATTGTGGCTTCTTATTGGGGAAAAGTATTACATCCACACACTTAAGACAGATAAAACCAGATGGATGTATCTGCCTGTCCATCAATCTCTACATTCAAGAAGCCTTTGGGTATTTTTAGAGAATTTAAATCAGTTGCAAACAAAAGAGGCATTTTAAAGAAGGAAAATACACTTAATTAAAAAGATGTCAAAATTATTTTATTGTCAACATCCACAATATCTGTGACACGGTGATGTTGTATAACTTGAATACTAGTTCTCAGAACCATAATGAGTAGCTATTAGAAAAAGCAGGGACTTATTATTAGTATCCCCACAGAGTTATCTTCTAAATTATTTATACATGCAACACTTTCACGTAATGGCAGTTTTAAATTCAAGCAAACAAAGCAAACCACAAATAAAGAGAGGGGAAGAGTATTGTACAGAAACCTTTTTTGAATATATGTAGTTAGAAAGGCGAGTCAAACAAACTAATCAGATTTTGTTTCCTACTCAAATTCTCATGAGATTTGCAATAGAGAGCATCAAAGCTTTCTGGGGTTGTGTCACCTTGATAAAGGATTGAACAGCACTGTATCTGTTTTATGTCTCACATCTAAAATGTAAAAGAATGCAACTTTATTTGTCTGGTGCAAGTTTGCTTATTGTCTTTGAAATTCCACAGCAGACCCTCCACAAAAAGCTTAGCTATCAGAAGGGTGCAAATAACACCAGAGCCTAGTGCTCTCTTATGTTCATCCCCTAGGTTATGGTGCTAGGTTTGCATAGGAGTTGGGGGGGAGAAGCAGGGGAGGATTGTTGGTTTTATATAAACTTAGCGTTGTGAATTACTTATTCTGCTTTCCACACACGCTTTACTAATACACAGTGTAATGATTAACACTTCAGGAGTCAATGATTTTCAGAAAAATTGAGGTGGGATGCCTTTTAAAAAAAAAACAAAAAACAAAACCCTTCAGCCAAACTCAAGTCTGCTCAGTGCAGAGATAATTTGAGTTAAATTGAAGAGAAAATAGCTCAGACTGAAGACTGTAATGGTCTCCTTCTGATCTTAAACTGTTTGCATTTATGAACATATAATGATCATCCTGTTCACTTTCCATTAACCAACCTATGAAGTTTTGTCTTAACCATCAAAACAAATTCAAGCTGAAATCGTGTTCTTATTAGATTAATGAGCATCTACATTTAGTTACTTTAAAAACAAATTTCTACCCCACAAAAAGGAAAAACCCCAGCATATTTTTCCCCTTGTAATAGAAGTACATAGCTAAATACTCTCAGCTTTCTGTTAGTCATAATAGAAGCAGGTTTTAAAAGTACCCAGTTATTCTGAGTGCCTCTTTTTCTGGGCATTTGCTTTAAGGTACCCAAAATAAACACATAATGAAAATGCTAGCCTTCTTTTTAAGCAAAACCACCCTTATATGTGCTAAAGTTATTTGCCTTATGCTACTTCAGTTGCACAACAGCCCCCTCATTGATTACCGTCGAGTTACATTAGTTTAAAATTGGAGTAACTGAGTAGTGGATCAGGTCCTATAGTCAGACATATGTTTCCCACTAGATAATGGCTACTTATATATTTATGAATTTTAAAATGCTTTTCAATTCAATTATCTTTGTTACTGTGCGCAGGAAGTAAAGAAGTAAATTGCAACCAAGCTTTCAGGGATTTAGTCCCTCATGAAGGGCTTGTATTTTAAGTGTCAGGAGAGGGCAACTGTATAGTGCCCTGTACATAATAAATGACATTGTTGAATATTCTTAATGTTTTTGTGTTTGTGGTTTTAGAGAAAGAACTATTACCTGTTGATATGTAAAATATAGTAAAGGATACTATCCTATCATGTCTTTAACCAAGCTGCACAGAAAGTTTTAAGGAAGTTCAGAATATTTGGTTCTCAGATCTATTCTGTTCTGATCACCCCTAGAAACAAAAAGTACTCACAAAGTGATAAACAGCTTTCAGGCAAATGCATAACTCCAGTGTCAATTGGAGTTATGTGCAGACACTCAGAGCAGAAATAGTATATAGCTCTCCATTCCTGAACATGACAGTCATAATAAACCTTAACCTCAACATTCCCTGCTTTCCTCAACCACAGCTAAAAATGCTACACACATTTATACCATCTAATGAACCAGACATTAAAAGGAAACCACAGATCTATACCAGTAGATTATCAGGAAGAGAAGTGTGAAGTGAATACTGCTCATTACAGTATCATGGTAGTTACAAAAAGGAAAGACCTAATAAATCACTGTTGTCATCCTTCAGCAAGAGTAGGGGATAGTCTGCCATTGGAGGTCCCACCAGCTGCTAAAATAACTGCTTATAAAGTGGATATAGCAAACATATAATGTAAAATCCTAGGGGACAGAAACTCAGACTCACCATGGTGAACCTGTAAAAGAATTATGGATGTTTATTTTACTCTTCTTTGATGGCAATACAAAGGAAGGAGAGACTATTTGAGTGAATTTTGTCTGGATTTTAAATCTGTTACCTACTCTCTTTCTTAATGTCTATAAACCAATTAATAGTAGATGATGACTGATTATGAAAAGAAGGGAGAGGTATAAGACTTGCTCTTTCAGAAGCAAGTAAATAAAGAAAGAGTAGGAGTGAGTGGAGTTTAGAACTGACTCCTTTTCCACCCACACCTCCTTGAAGCCAGGGAAACATCCAGCACTGAAATGATCAAAACCTATAGCAAATAGTGGTCTGTAATGAATACGTATCACCATAATGAGCAAACACAAAGAACAAAACTCTGCTATTGTTATACCTCAGAGAAATATTTCACACTATTCCTACAGTTTCACTAATAACCAAACCCCTAGTCTACCTGCTGCTCAGTTTCCTGTTGATTAATAATATTAATTATTATTTCTTCCCTGTCTCACCTCCCATTTTCCTTATTTTGACATGATACATTTTCTATTGTTTTTGAGATAAATTGACAATAAAGGGCACAAAAATATTTAGCTACTAATATATCCATTCCTCTACATTGCACAGGATTTACCTTCCTCTGATTGAAATTCTGATGCTGGCTGAGGGCCTGATTGCACTAACTACAATTACTAGAGGCTGGTTTACAATTTGTTCTGTAACTGTTATTCACACATAACTTTTCAAAAGTCTTTCTAAGATTATTTTTTTTAAAATGGGGATAATTAGACTGATATTTAAGAATTCTAATCTCATATAGATGCACAATCAAAACATGTATTTTCCTGTGAGCTAAAAATGTCTAGATTTCAGTTTTGATTCTCAATGTTATTGTTCCTGCAGAATGTGAAATGGAACATAAAAGAGTACTTTACCTCATCATTTGAATTGGATACATTTTTTTCTCCTCTTTTTTTCTCTATTTTTGAATGTTTAATTGATTATTGTTGTCTGGGTTTTTTTGCTTTTTTTAAATATTTTTATCTTGTTCTCCTGTAAGTGTGGATTTACTGCTTTAAAAGAAAATCTACAAAAAGAATATTGTCCTCATTTTGTGCTTTTTATTTTGTATATTTAATTCCTAAATAAAAATAGACATTTTCAATTTCAGGACCCAGTCAGTTAGCTGTCTCTCTTAAGGGACTACCAAAGAGAATAACAACTAATTCTGACTGTACGATTCACCTTTTTTTAACAAGCCACGAAACAAATGCTGGTAATTGACTTTTGGCAAGTACTGATAGGAACTGGACTAAGAGCTGAAATTGCAAATATTTTGGCATATGAAATACTTTCTTATCCATAAGATAAACCTTTTACCAAGTGGTAGATGGAAAAATTACAATGTCCTCATGACTGTCTTGGTTAATGCCTCCCTCAGAAAGGGAGGAGGAAAGAAAAGGGTTTAAAAAAACCCAATAAATAATCTTTTACCTTTGCAAACAGAAAAAAGAAATGCAATTCAGCAATCAGAAAGAAGAGGAAAAGAATGCCCTCTGGAAGTGGGCAGGCAGAATATAGAGATACAGAAGGAATTTATTTCTAAAGGGTGCACAAAAAAGTCATAGACCTGAAATGACTGGTTCTTGTTCAAATACATTTGTGCGCAAACCCACATTTTGTATAGGGGAAGCACAACTTAAATCAGAATATGGTAGAATGTGGTATCTCCATGATCATGTTTCAGTACAAATTATTAGAATCCCTGTTTTAAAAAGGAGAAGAGTGTTAATGTAGACTTCAGAAATTGTGGCAGTAGGCAATACAACTTTTTGCACTTATGATGAGAAAATACTTAAGCTTTTCTGCATTTTGTTTTGCTACAGTTCTATTTAGTTTTAATCCAAGTCTATTTAAAGGGATTTCTTTTAGATACATTTCCTATTAAGCAGATCAGCTTGAGATTCTTTGTAATGTGAGGCTCATTTGAAAACAGATGCCATTATCTGTCTGATGAAGTGAACACCATGGAGAGGGATAGCAAAGTCAGTTCACTTTGGCTTCTAGTGAAAGAAACAAAGGCTAACAGAAGAATAAGAGGTGGAAGCGTGCTGAAGTGGCACTTGAGGACATGGTTTAGTGTTGGATATGGTGGTGATGCTAGGTTGACGATAGAACTTGGTTGTCTTAGAGATCTTTTCAAACCTTAACAATTTCATGATTCTATGATTATGAGTGTTATGATCCAGCAATTTTCAGGGACCTAGTTCTAGGCCGTCATAGGAATGGTAAGTCTGATTTTCCTTGGTTTTGTGCTATGTAAAACCTCACAATGACAACAAAGTCTCTCTTTATTTACTTTGGGACAAGCAGAAGTGTCATTGGATCAGAACCTCCCAAAATTTTGTATCATATGGGTCCCTTCCAACTCAGAATATTCTATGATTCTATACTTTACAGTATATAAATTGCAGGCACAGTAACTATTGGACCTTGGAAGAAGGTACAAGTAATAAGCATCATGCAACCTCTTTCTTTTTCCTTCAAATAAAACAATTTTATGTTTTTGCTTATAAATAGACAAATTGATTAAAGCAGTTATTGTTTCATTGCCAGGTCATTTTTTCTTAATTTTTAGATTTACAACAGAAGTGAAGCATGCATGCCAGAGCACCTTCTGATTTATCTGACACTGATATTTTTTGCTTAATTTACAGTGGATGGAGACAAGAACATTTATGCCCTTTTCTGAGCATGCCAGTGTAAGCAAAAAGTACTGTGTTTCCACTGAAACAATTCATGTTACAGGTAGCTTGCAGCCCTTAAATGACTGTTTCTTGGAAGTAAGTTATTGTGCAAAGTCAGGGTCAGAGTAGAGTATTACAGACCAAGCATCAAGAACTCACGGGGAGGGGCATTGCTGGAGAGAAGTCTGTGGGGATAATTCCCCATTGTATTGTCTCCCTGGTGGTATATCCTGCATTAATTCTGTACATGCTTCGTTTAAAATCACCGCATACAGCAGAGACAATTCATACACCCCAAATCTGCTGGATTGAATGTTCATAAATCTGTGCCCTGAGGTCAAGATAAAACACCTGTGTCAGGTACATGTTTTGTAGTGTGGCTTACAGATGGTTCTCTGTGATTTCATGTGCTGGTGAACAGTAGTGAAGTTTATTATGCTGGCTAAGAGTATTGAGGGCTGTAGTGGTACAGGTGTTACTGTAGGTATTTTCAGTTATTTGTTATTATCTCCATGTCACGACACATGAAAAAAAGGAAGACATGGACACAAACTGCTGCAGTCCTTGGTGGGAAACTGCCCTATGTCTATGTGTCATCCTGCAAAAGCTGTTTGAGTAAGTTATTTCAAATGTTATTTGAGGACTGATTCAAAATTCAAAATTGAAATCTGTGGAAAAACTCCAGTTCACCTCAACAGACTGCAAAACAGGAACAGGGACAATCATAAGGAGAGACTTAAGAAATAAAACTTCTTTGAAAATGAGATCTTAATTTGTCCCAGCCACTGCCTCACTTAGATTACCTACACAGGGACACGGTGTGACTTTCTGGGAAAGTCAGAGAATGAAGCAGCAAAATGCATTTATATTAAGGAGAAAAATATTTGTTTATGAAATATTTTTATGTTGTGTTAATGCTTTTCCACCTAACATATTTCAGTGAGATTTTCTAATACGTTTTTATCTTATGCTATAATATGTTGTCACATAACACAAAAATATGTTAGTATGATATTCTAAGAACAAGATTTGCAGTTTTTCACCAGCTCAAATTTTTTTTTTCAGTGTTTCATTACTGTTTGAACACCTTTGTGGGAACACACAGTTCCATCTCAGAGCTACATTCTGGTATATGGGTGCTGTTCAGATGCTGAATCCACTTCCTGACTTCACTATTAATACTTGTTGTCAGAAAGGCTGTGTAGACTATTATAAATTGTCAGGTGATTGAATACTTTAGATTTCCAAAGCTATCCGTGTACATAAAACAGATATGTGTGTTTTATTTATAAAAGTATGGGAGGGTTTTGAAGTTGACCCATCTACTACATGGATGTGGCACACAGTAGGCTTTGCATCTCAGCTGGAGCTTCTAGGAGCCGCCTTATTATGACTAAGAAGTCTACAGATTTGGTGTCCTGAACTAGTTCTCCAAAAGAGGAAAACCAGAAGTTTCTGAGTAGAGTTGTAGGAAATATCTGTAGTAAGCGCCATCAAATAAAATTAATATAATGCTGGATTTCAGCAGAAAACACGCACCTCGGCCAAGGTTCATGAAGTGATTTTTAACTCATCTTTAATTTTGCTTTACTATCATATCATATTTCAAATCTAAAGGAATTGTTGTAGCCAAACTGACGCTCAGTCCACAGCAGTGTTTCTGGGTTTGTCTGTGATTATGTTTAAGCTGGAATTTTGACATACACAAATAAACAGAAAGTCGTGTGGCTGAGGAATAAAGTTCTTCCTCAGAACTGCTTTTATGCAAACATGACCCTCCAGAACCTCAATGAGCCAAAGACTGTTGAGGCTTGCTCTCCCTGATTTAGCAGTTTACTTAAGCATGTGCCTGTCTGTAAGCATATGGATAACTTCATTAACATGACTGGGAGTTAGGCAGGTGCTATGACAGCCTAATGGAGTTAGGCCTGGTCTGAAGAGTGAGTTCTGAGCGTTTGTTCTTCAATAAGTCAGCCAACAGTCATCTTGGCTTTTGCTGAGCAGACAACTTTGTCCTTTGTTATGAGTGGCCTTTGACTAAACTTAGCAGTAGGATACTCAGCAAGAATAAAAATTTTTGGTTGTACATAAAATTATATTATCTCATTGTAATTAAGACCATAGATATCAGTCACTAATTTTATTTTTAAAAAATGCTAAACTAATGATTCACTTCAAGAAAAAACACCTGTGAGTAAGATGGCATCTACATCCATAAAGAGAGTAAAATCTGAGAAATGAGGGATCAAGAAAAAGGCTAATGATATAGGAAATAACTGAGAAAAGATCTTATCTTGAATCAAATGAGTGGCTTTTTCCTGAGTTTGCTCCCCAGATCTGAGTAGCAAGAACTTCAAAGGATCAACCGTACTCCATTTTTCCCTCCAGAAAGCAATATTGTTCTTCTGTGTAGAAGTGAACTCTAAACTACTGTGCCTTCATTTCTCTCCTCCTGTTACAGCTCTGATTGAGTAAACTACTGAGTTTCAGTAGACACTGAAAAATTAAAGCTGAGAAAAAGAAAGACATCCTGGAAAACATACATGGACAGAACTCACCACATTCAAAACCTTCACAAAAGAGTACAGTGTTATGGAAGTTCCACATGGTTTTAAAGTTAATGGAAAAATCCTGATTTATTTTTCAACATAAACCCTAGAAATATTCTCAGTGTCTTCCAAAGCACTTACTGGCTGCTTTACAGGACACTCTGCCCGTCAACATATAATATATTCATTTTTGAGATATAGCGTTGCTTTTAAAATGTAGGTTTTGTTTTCTTTTGCGTTGTTCCTTCCATGTAAAATGGAATATTCTTCCTACAGAGGGAAAGTAGTCTTTATTAAACTTGCAGGCTTACAAATGAACAAGGCCAGACAATGTAAAGAGCTGAAGAAACTTTTTTGGGGGTTGATTTATGTTGAAACAAGGAAGTGAAATATAGCATATTTTATATTGTCTGATAAAAGATGGTTTATAAAAAGCCCTTCAAAATGCAATGTTTTGAAAACCATAATGAAAAATGACTTTTTGATAAGTCTTGCCTCAGTGATGGTCGTGGCCAAGAAGAGACTTCTACTATAAAAGTGCAATACAGAATTTTGACTTGAGAAACTCTATAAGGACTGTGTTTTACATCAGTCATTGAATTTAGGTAAGGAATCCAGAAAAAAAAGGAAGAAGTGATAGAACCAGCATATATCAAAGAATTATTGCTATCTATTTAAGGCGAGAAACACATTCTGGACTATAATTTTCCTGATACTACATAAATGCCCCACTCTGATGATCCAAATTTTTACTGCCTTTCTGCTTTCATTGCTATTTTTTAAGATGAAACATAGTAATCTTCTATTTTCTCCCAGTGCTCAGTTTCCTCTGGAAATTTCTCTCTTTCATCACTGGTAACATCGAACTAACAAGTTCACCATTCCAACCTTATTCTTAAGGAATACAGCTGAGCTTTCAGAGAGGTGTAGAAAAGCCCATCATTCTGGATTATTCACTTCTGAATACCAGTCACTAGACATGACTGTCTCTGAAAATTCTGACTTGGGAAGACTTTTGCCAAGCCAGCATTCCTGATTCTTCATTGGCTCACATCTTGGATATATACATCATTTAATACAAATCCAGTATATGATGGTCTTAATAGGTATTGGGCTTTTGTATTCCCTGAGTGTAGTGTTGATCAGTAAGGTGCAAAACATTCACAAATCAGCTTTAGTCACATTTTTCTAAGCAGAAAGGTTTTATCAGAACATGTGGCCTTTAGGGATCTTATGTTGTTCACAGACTTCTATTCTTCCTCCTCACTTATTTTTGATGCTAAGTGGTAAGAAAAGCTAATTATACTTTTACACTGGACCAGGTTTCACTGGATGTAAATCACTTTGGTTTAGTTATGCTGATTACTATGATAATGTTAATTTTTGCATTCTCACTGTCTTAGAAAGCACCTATCACACCACTGCACTCCTAGGGTACCTCAATTTCAGCGCCTGTAAATGCTCAGGTCCCAATAAGGGAATTCAGGGTTGGCAGGAAATTTTCTGATGCACTTGTTTCCAAATGGAAAGGGGACAACTTCTTAAGAACATATTGACATCATGTTCCCTTAAACCTCAACCCAGACCAAAGCATGTGCTAACAATGGTTAGGAATTTCCTTTTTATCTAACATTTCTCCACCAGCAGTACACCTTGAAATAATTCAGGCAGTCTCCATTGAGAACATGATTTGAAACTTTTGAAAGTTCACTTGCTGCAGTAGTCTTGAACTTCATTTCAGAGAAGAGAAAGTGTGTTTGCCCCCTTTTTGTGAACTCTTCAGAGAAATAATGTTCAGTGTAATAAGCGTAAGCCTTGCTACCTGACAGGAATTTGTGGCAGGACCAGAAGCAGTGATCAGCTAAAAATGTTCAAATTGCATAGACCTGTGTCCATGCCAGGGATTAATTTGGCCATTAAGTTTGGACTGTATCAGGATTTTAAAAATTCAGTAGAGCTGTGTTGCTTTGAAGCCAGGGCCTTAGATTTGGGCTTTCCTTTCCTGTTCTAGGTCAAAACCATAAGTAACTGAAGCAATTTAATACTATAACTAGTATTTTTACAGCCACAAGGGCCTAGTAAGGGTGTGGTATTTTCTCCCAAGTTTTCAAAACATCTGTTTTTCTCTGTTTACAAAATTGCAGTTGCCCTGACATCTTCTAAAATGTAAGCAGGGCTGTTGGTTTTCTTTTTTTTTCTTGTTTTGTTTTGTTTGTTTTTACCAATAGATCTTTTTGAAAAGAAAAGCCTAAGTGTTACATAGAATTACAGTTCTTAAATAACAAATAGTACTGTATAAGCCTCTCTTCCTGCGTGTTTTCCTTAGTAGTCTGTGGGAGAAAGGGGAAATGCAAGAATTCAATGAAACATAAGCAGCAAGTAAACCTTTCTATCCTCTCCAATTACACAAAAATAGGAAGGGAGCATCATTTTCAAAGGAACAAATGTTACACAAGACATGCCCTTTAAATCCTTTTTAAGGTTCTGTGACCTGTAAAACTATCTGCAATATCAGCAACAGAAAGCTTTGCACAGAACAAATGCTTATGTTTTATGTGTACTGTATTTGCTAATCATTAGTTCATAAGCAAGAGCAGATATATAGTGTGCTATAAATAATGGCGGGAATGTAGAAGTGAATTGATCTGTCTGGCTATCTAGTAATACTGCTGGCAGAGAACCAGTTTTGAATGGCTGCCAACTACCATAGACCCAGCCAGGGATTTGTCTAGGGGTCTTGCCCTGTCAGGCAGAAAACAGTCTTAAGCTGAGCTCCCAGAACTGTGAGCACCGCCTACTGCTCAACAATGAGCATTTCCTGCAGCGTCCCCTTTACCCACTTAGTTAAATAGCAGAAAACATGCACGAGTTACCAAGCTATGAAACCAAGCATCTAAAAATATTAATCACTGGATAGAGAGGTCAGCATGCTTGTGAACTGAAGTGAAATACATTGTTCAAATTGACTAAGCACACGAAGAGTGAGAAACTGAGAGCGAGATCCACACAGGCACACAGACACGCACAAATATGCTAAATTTATTCTGTTGCCAGAGCCCTTAAAGCTTCCACAAATGTATGGTAGCTACTGTGCCGAAATCCTCATGGGTGAGGTAGTAAACAGGCAGAAGAACGGAAGCGTTTATAGTGATCTAGATATTTTTAAGAGGATAATTATGCTAAATAATGTGATTGTAATAGAAACAAATGGGGTGGGGCTTTATTACAGGAAAGAAAGGAGGTGGCTCAGAAGCAAGTCCTGACAGCAAAATTATTTCCCCATCTCTAGTGCAAATGGAGCAAAATGGTGGGCTAATTTTCCCCTCTTCCTTTAAGTCAGTCATGCTGATCCACTTATTGCATTGCTTGAACTAGTTTTCCCTGTGTATAAACATGGAAAGACAGCTCAGGCAGCAAACTTACCTCGGGATGCCTTGCAGGGATTCAATAATGTGCCTGCTTGGCACTGTTTCTTGTATCCCTCAAGGCTCTCTCCCAATCTCTTTGTAAGATCAACCCTGGCTCAAAAAAAAAAAAAAAAAAAAAGACGAAGAAGAAGAAGAAAAAAAAGGAGTCCTATCAAATGATACAGTTCAGCTTCATGTAATCTCTTTCCTAGGTGATTCTGATTCACTATTTGGTACGGAATCAGAGTGTGTCTGTTCATGTGTGTGTATGTGCAGGCATGTGTGCAGGCACCCTGATTATGTCTGTTCAGTATTTATATTCCTATATAAACCTATATATTATCTTTACTTACAAAGAGAGGACAAGTTGCTAATTAAGTACTGGTAAATTGGATTTCTTCAAAGTGAAGCTTATAGATCAGAGACCACAGGACTTGGGCTGCTGCTTTGGTTTTGAATTTGGTATGGCTTTATTGAATTTTATAAATACCAACCAAATTCAAACAAAACTGATTTAGATTTCACCTCATCACTTAAAATATATTTTGTAGAGTACAGCCTGTGCAGTAATCCTCTGCTATACTTTAATTTGGTTTTAATTTTATAGGCCCTGTTTTAACTGCATATTTCCAGACCTTTATTTCTCTCACAGCTCTTAGCAAAATGGTAGCTCATAAACACAAGCTCTGCTGTATAGACTTTGCATTTCATCCCAAAGTATTTCCTTTTTTATAGCCATGGTCTTTCCATCTTAGTGCTCTGAGCTTGGGTCACAAATCTCACTGCTATTCCAGTGTGTGACATCTTCGCTCGTTTGCCGCTGCTCATTAACAAACAATACTGCTGTGAAATTGGTTTAATGACAAAGTAATAAAATTGCTATTCTGCTCACAGATTGCCTGAGGCACTTTGAGCTCCTACAAGGCTTACTGTGGGTGCCAAGATACATTAAGCTGCTTATTCGTAAAAACTGCATCATCCGTTTTTTTCACAGGTTTTTTCCTTTCCCTATCTAGCCCCTGCTTCTTTTTATCTTCAAATAAAAAGATATATTTGCTTATGTTCTTCCATGCTGTCAAGTTTTTACTTTCATGCATATTTCTGGAAAATGAAAGTGTATTTCATTTCATTTTTCTTTTTAAAAGGTCACTCTGTCCCTATTCCAACGTGGTTCCTGGACTCCAAACCCTTTGCAACGCAACATTAAGGGAGACTTATTTTAATATACCGTATTATGTAATTGGGATACTAGATAGAGTTAGTCCTATTTTAGGCATAGCTGGATAAGAGAACTACTTATAGAATGAGTTTCCTTTTTTAAAGAACTGATTCGTGCAATGATACTATTTTCTGTCAATGTTTTAAGGCAAAACCATAATTTTTTGTTTCTGTTTTAAACATGAAAATAATTATATCATACCTAGTTACTTTTCATACTCAAATTCTACAAATACTAAAATATGGCAGAGTAATGACAACCAAAAAGCTTTGAGAAGCATGTGGCTTTCATAAAGAACTACATGTTTTAGAAAGTCTTCCTTTTCTTTTTCTTTACACTCCCTTTTCTTTTTTCATTTATCTGAGGCCCGTATGGACCCAGAGATTTCCTGCTGGCAGTCAATGCTAAAACAACCCAGTTGATCTTTGACAGGTGGACAGGTCCTGATAGTTATAGTCAGGCATCTTGGCACTACCAAAACAGTGTAAACAAACAGTCCTAATTAATACTATTTCCACAATTTAAACAAGCATGCTAAACATTTATATTTATCAGTTTTCATTCAGGGAATGATTGTAATCTCTAAATGCTTCATTGCACTTACATGTGTACATTTGTGCACACCTATATAAAGTACTTTTTAGGGAAAACAATGGGAAAAAAAACCCATGTCTTATTTCCACTTCAATAACAAGTAATTTGACCTGCTGAGTAGCTTAGGAAATGTGGTTTGGGTATCTGTGATAGTTAGCTAGCAGTGGAAAAACTGGTTCAGAAACAATAAGACCTGGTCTGAACATGAATCTCACACACACCCCGCTGCCCCCCTTCTCTGCTTCAAACCTCAGACTGATCCTCCTTTCAAATATCTTGTGCTTCAGGGCTTCCCCAGGTCAGATTCATTGCAGAATGTGTCTGACCTGAGGAAGCCTCAGAGCATGAGATTTGAATGCAGCAGGCTGATGCAAGCCCAGGAGAGACTCTCAGCCTAGTGAGCACCCCTCAGTGGGATTAGCCAAGGTAGGAAGGCCTACTGGAGGTCAGGAAAGGATTTAAGCACGCACAGAGGAAAGTGAGGGATAATGGGAGTCACTACGGCTGAGTTGGGCTGCTGACTCTGCTCAGAGGTGGTCATGAAACACATTGGGAGATCAGGGAAGAAAAGGGAAATAAAATGGAGGAAAGAGGAAACTATGAGTCAGAGGAGAAGGATAAGCTGATGTTTAAGAGAATTTAACTGGCTGCTAGGAGGCAGACAGGACCTCCAGAAGTGTGGGAATGGAAAACCTGTGAAAGTCTGGCAATTATCCTGTTGGTTGAGGAAGAGTTAATGAGGTTAAAACCATCATATCACAGAAGGTTTAAATAAGAAGTAGATCCTTTTGGTGCCTTCTATAAGTATTTTCCAATTTTCTGCTTCCCTATGATCTTTTGCTGTGCCCAGTAAAAGGAGTGTAGAAAGCACGCTAAAACTGATTGTGGCTCCATGACCTCCAGGTCAGGTCTTTTTTTTCTCTCCACACCAGTTTTAAAACTTCCTGCTGCCTGTTCTAAACTCTGCTAGCTAATCTTCATTTCCAACAAGTGACCTACAAACTTTAGCCCGAGCATGTGTGTGGGAGCTGTGAGTCTTAGATTCACTGACTCCCTGCTTTGGGGGATTTCCCCACTCCAGACGAAGCTGACTCTTCATGCTCTTTTTGGTTGTTTTGGAGTTGCAAAGGTGCTCATCATCTTGGTGATGGAAATCAATGGGAGCTAAGCTCTAATCCGGAGTTAGGAGTGCACAAGTGGAGATTGCAGCTTTTGTATTCCAACCAGGGGAGAACCTACAATGAATCCACTGGAAATAATAATGAAAGATTAATGAAGCCTCTGCTTAATTCTTCTGCTAGGCAGATTTGGGCTGATTTACTGTTCAAAGGAAAAATATTCAACTATCTACTTATCCTAATGTCTACTGGAGACCCTAGAAGTACGTATCAGGCCCCAAGGATGCTATACGGAAGCTTCTGAATTACTTTCTTTTCCTGTCTGTGAAGTATACACTCATAACTTGCTTATTTTTCTATTCGCATTTTAATGGATCAAATCTGGGCCCAAAGTTTGTGTTGTAGATAGCATATGTATATCTTTTCTTGGACCCCTGTGTAGAGCTCAAGCACAATCTGAGAAAAGAGTTTGGCCCATATGAAGGGATTGTCAGGTTTTAAAGATGTGGTAATTACAAGCACACAAGGAAGCCATGAAAGTCTGGATGAAAAATTCAAATGAGCCAGCAAAGACACAAATTTGGCTTTGAACTAGGAAAGCTCTTGCTTTGATCCTGATCCTTTTGGGCTGCAACCACAAGTTCTGACAAAAAGCCACATGTGTATACTGAATGAGCTGATGGGGCTGACTGAGAGGTGTGTCCACTGCCTGTTCTTGCTACCCTGCATGCTTACATCTGGTCGATATTTTGGTATTTTATATTTTTCATTTTATTTGCAACTGGTGGCTTATGGGACTGTGAGCACTGACAACTGCAAAAATGAAAGGTTAAGGGATAAGAGAAAGATGTTGAACACAGTGACACTGAAATTTTGAAAGGAAAATTACTGAGTCTGGGAACTATTCTATAGCAAGTATCTCATTTCCCCTTATCTCTTTCTTTCCTCAAATGGATAAGAAAATGCCTTTGGCCCTCTATAGGTTCTCAGGTTTAATGTATCTGTGCTTTTCCAGACTGACTTGACACACCTCATTTTGCTGTTTTAGAACACCTAGGAATTTTCCCTAGACTTGTTTTGTAAAGTGATCATTTGTAAAGTGATAGATGAAGGAAATGTTTTTTTATGAGTAATTAATGCAGTACTCCCATGGCAGATAACCTGGAACAGATTTTCTGGCGCAAAATTGCTGGAAAGTGTGCTTTTTATTAAAACAATCGGGCCTGAAAAATTGTCTGACCATAGAAGAATACCCCAGAGTAGCTATAAGTTTGGTAGGATAGGGATAGGATGATGTGTGCAACAGCTGTCTATTGTAGCATCTATGTGCAATGGCAAGGGAAATTACAAACGCAGAGAAAGAGGACTACCCTGGAAGACCATTGCAGCCGGAGTCTGGTGTGACAGAGGCACAGCAGGAATTGTCCTAGTTTATATTTGTAAAGATCTGATACCTACAGCTGTATCAAAACCCAAATGGAGGAGAAATGACCAGCCTGAAATCAGGTAAAGAAAACTCATCTTATTAGATATACTTTTTCATGAGTGGATTTGGTCTTTATACATGTCAGGTGTGACTTGCACTGGGCCAGTCCCACAAGACACCATGCCCTGAGACTCCCTCCTGAAGCACAACTCCCCCAGCTTTCCCCCTGCTCTAAGGGAGCAGCAATTTACTGCTAGCCCACACCAGCTGCTGATAATTCCATCTTCACTCCTCCCCCAAATCCGTTCATAGCAGCTTGTATTTTGAGAGTACAGGGGAAGACTCTCCTCAAGAGATAACACATTGAAAATAAATGTTAGCTTCTATAAAAGGTACAAGCTTAAATATGCCATGCCCACTGCATTTATTTAAGGATACAAGTTCCTTCAAGCAAAATGTCAATATTTTATTTCCTTCAAACTATGAAACTATGTTATTTTAGTTGAGCAGTAAAGCGAGTCTCTGGTTTTATTTGCTAATTGCAATAAACCTTCTCAAAGGAATGTGATTTGAAAGTTGTTTTAAATGCAGATGACACTAGATTTTGGTCTACTGCGTAAACCAGAAAAATGTTTGCTGAAGGTTACTAGATTTACTTTCCCAAACTCCCAAAGTATTGTTTTAGGAAGGGCTGTGTCATTCAGTTATACTTGCACCTTGACAATGATAACTAGCATGGTGCCACGGAAACCGGAAAAATGCATTTAGGGTTGGGCCTATGCATCAGAGAACAGAATCAATCTTCCTAATTAACTGCAAATTAGCAATCCCAAAATGAGTGGGATCAACCTGTCTTCACTGGCCAAGAATCATGTTAAGTATATAGCTTCCTCTAAGTGCCTCTAAATTACATTTATGCCTGTATAAAGTAACATTCTTTTAATCTAATGCTGCATTAATGTCACTGATCTGAAAGTTATTGCACTGTTTTAAATTTCTGTAGATAGGTAGACAGATAGAAAGATAAACAAATTAATAGACAGTTATGGAGATAGCCTGATATTTTGTTATTCAGGGCTTAGAGTAGCTCATAAATCACACTGAAGCCACAAACAAGGTACTAATTAGCATAAGTCTTTGGAAAGAAAAGTTTCTGTTGAATGGAGAAATTCTTTAAGGCCACTGAGCAGTAGCTGTTAATAAAGATAAAAATAGTACATGCAGAATGGAAGATAAAATGCAAAAATGGGACACAGTAGATATTTGATTAATTCCATCCCTAATGATCAAAATCTCCAAATAATGTTAGGCTAAAACTAACATTACTGATATACTGTTTTTACTCTTTAGGGTGTATGATCAAAAAGATCTCGGGTATTGTGTGAGTACAAAGGACTGACCTTGGGTGAATTAGCTTAATTAGTTAATGCTTGTAAAGCACTAGATGGGTGTTAAGTATTAATTAATTATTAATTATTATTGGGTAAAGATGGGATTTGGAATCCCATCGCTCATACATGTGCCCCATCCTTCATACAAGAGCTTCTTGGGGGCCCCATCGGTCTCTGCTTGCCTGCGTGTCTCACAAGTCTCAGCAGAGTTTGGCAGCCCCATTCCAAGGAGAGGGAGATGGGGAGACATTAGGCACTTTGTCCCTGTGGCTGAGTGAAAAATTGGATAGAGAGACTTCATTTTCAGTTTTGTTAGTGTCTTGTTTTGCGATTTGATGAGAGAATTTGCAGGTTTTAGCTAAGCCAAATTCTCAGTGCAAGTTCCTTGAGGAACTGTTGCTTAAATGAATGTCCAAGTTTATCTGCATGTAATGTGCAATTCAAAAAGCTTTCCTTTCAGTGCTGTTGTGAAACTACTTTTTTCCTTTGTCTTCTTTTGCCATTACCTCATAAAGGTCATTACCTTACCTTTTATTATCATGATTTATACCACTTAATATTTAAAGTGAATAGTTTTAAATTACAGAGGATCCCTGACAAGCTCACAAAAAATACTTGCTCAAAATTAATCTGAGGTATCCTTCCCAGTCACCTGTGCCCAGAGCTGTTCTTGATCAAATGTTGGTAATATTAATTTCAGGTTTATTTTCAGGGTTATTCAAATATTAGTTATTGTAAATCCCACTAATACACTGACTCTCAGGCTAATATTTTCCTTTCATTTTAGCATGATACATAACTATTGGTAAATGACATTGAAAGGAATGTAACATTTAACTACATTTCACTTCGCATTAGCATTGTCCAATTTCTCATGTTTTAAATTTTTCTGCCTCACTGCAGCCTAGAAGAAAATACATGCTGGAATAATTATATGAACAATTTAGATTTAACATATTGAATAGCAGAAGAGATCATGCCCGCCCATTTGTATTTTTTTCCCCTTTCTCCATGCTAGTCTGGAAGATGAGTAATTTCTCTCCTTAGAAGCATACCTAATAAACAAACCTCTATTGCTTAGAAGGGAGTTAGGGGAGGAAAGGGCTTTATTACTACTGTTCAGATCAATACACAAAAATCTCAGGATGATAGGGTAATTAAAACACGCACAAAGTAATTCATCAACTTTCAGTAGCCTTTTGAACCAGCTTTCTGATCCCTGATGTTTTTGCTTGCAAGAATTCAAGACAGCTCCCAGCCAGCATTTCCCACTTAGCTTACAGCCCTAGTTTTCATTCACAAACAAGAAATTGTGTTGGCCTTGCAACGCATATGCTTCATGTTTTTTATCCCTTCCCTGTTCTTTGTCTGGTGAGAGATGCTAGCTAGCAGTGAAATTTACCTAAGAGTTAAGAAAAAGGGGAAAAAACAATCTGCGCTGTTTGACAAGTGAGAAGTTCAGCATCGACTCAATCACTGATAATTTTATGCTGCTGGTTATTACACTTGGATTGTTTGTAAGTGCTCCTATTAAAAAATGAAATAACCACTCCTGCTGTAATGAATAGACCAAAGAGTGTTTGAACCATTTTCATGATTAAAAATAATATTAAAACTTACTTTGAGTTATCTAATGGAAATGTCTCATGGCAGTTGGGGGCTGTGAGGAGCAGCGCTCGCACCACAGAGCACCACTTCCTGCACTCCCAGAGTCGACTGTTATGATAATTACCTTACTGGCATTCCTGTTTTGTTTCCCAGACCCCCAAATGTTTCTTTTCTAATGACAGAGCTCCAGTTGCGGCACTTAAAATGAACAGAATACTTCTTAGAGAGAATTCAATTCCATACTGATTAGCAAAAATTTTAAATATAACTTCAGTTGAGCTTGGCTATTGTTACAGGTAAGGACTGTGGATCACTGAAAGCAATGGAGTTAGGTCTTCAAAGGAGTTGATTGTGTATTAATGTAGCAGAAAGGCTAGGAAAGATTTATGCACTGAATAGGCTCAAGCTCCTGCAGAAGATTTAATCATATTTCTTTGCTTACACAAAATACAACCTCCCTTTGTTATTTATCATTTGCCCTGTAAATACCTGCTAGCCTATAAAATCCTCTGTTATTATTCTGTGTTATCATGATGCACAGGGTGTCAGCTAGGGATCAGTCTCCTTGTGATCAAATAATAGAGTCCCCACCCCAAACCTTTCCCAATCTGCATATCAGACAGAGGTCCCAGGAGATGTGAGGGCGTGGTGATGGTTTGGGAGGATTAAGTAACAATAAAACAAATAATTTAGCATAAAAAGCAGGAGTTACTTGCCTAACCAAAGACAGATGGGAGTGATTTTAAGGCACAGGTAGAGGCAAGCTCTAAAGAAGAATTTCAAAGAGTGTAAAGGTTAGTTTTAGATGGTTGCCAGGGAAGAATCTCTCCACACAAGGTAGGGGACATCACTACAACTACAATTAAGTCACAGTTCTTGGTTTGATTTTCCAGTCACTAAATAAATAAACCAGGTTACCAAAGTCAAAGAGAGAAGCACAAGCTTCTCCATGAGGGCAATCTAGAATTTTTACAGGAATTTAAAAAATATCTCTGCACTGTTTTTGCTGTTCTCCCTGATCAATAGAGAACCTTGGTTGCAATCACTGGTGCTCAAGGCTGCCCTATCCTTGGTTGTAATCACTGGTGCTCAAGGCTGCCCTGTCCCCTTTGACTAGCCTAATCAAGGGCTTTACAGTGGGACCACACTAGTAATCATCTGGTTTTTGTTCTAAGCAAAATTTTCAAAAAACCCAAAACTTTAATAGCAGCTTACACCATTGCGACTAACTAATTTCAACTAAAATGCAATTATTTCAAAGGGACCTAACTATGTATGTGACACTTTGAGCCTAAGTGACTTATGCAAAAATGCCTGGTTGATTTTCCATAGAACTTGGACTGCTAAGTCTCTATATGCTTAAAAAAAAACCCCAAACTTGGGGTTCTTTCCCCCTTATTTTTCTTGTATGAGATGAAATACAATATTTGACAGATTTACGAAAGGAAACCAGATTGAGCAGTGTATTTCACAACAGCTAAAACCCAAACCAAATAATATCTTCCATTTGTTGAAAATCTTATCCTGAAACATAATCCAGTTTGATTTCAGATTTTTAAAATTAAGTGTCCAAAATATTCACACTGGGAAGAAAATAAGTATGAAAATTTCTACTCAGAATCTAGTTATTTCAAAAAGTTTTTGGTCTCTGAAAATAGGTGCTGCTTATAATGAATGTGTCATCCACTATTGCTGTGATAGGAACAACTAATGAATAAAAGAATTATATTTTAAATGAATAAAAATTATGAAATTTGATGTGGCGAATATAGTGTACATTCTTCAGTAAGCAAGTTTTAAGTGAAGTACAACTTTTATTGGAAGATAATCCATTCTAGCAATAAACTCAAACCCACAATTTTTGCAGCCAAAAATAGCAACTTTGCTGACAGTTTTCTCTGAGCCTTAAAAGCAACAGTCCATCACAGAAAATATATTTTTATTTCTGATAGCTCTCAGTTCCTGCATATAAAGAAGAGGTTATTGTAGTACTACCTAACATCACAAAGTATGACAGCATTATAATTGACGTTTTTAGATGGAATAACTGAGGCAGAAAGAAGTAAAGTGACCTGCCTAAGCAGCCCAGAGACACAAGAAAGAAAATGCTCCTTGTCTATTGGATCCCAGAGTACAATTCACTTGGCTACACTGCCACTTTTTATAGCTGCTATTATGGATTACTTAATCTTAACATTTGAAATTCTAGAATCTCAATAGGATCAATTCTATTTATCCCAGAATACATCTTATGTATTTTCAATTGCCTTATTTAATACAGATTTGATATCTTAAAAATAAACAACTTGTAGAAGTCAGAACAAAACCCATACAAATGTTTGTGTGTTGCAAAGAATAGGAACTGTATTCCATAAGTATGAATTGAGTAGGGGACATAAAAATCTCCTCTCGTTAAGACCTTTTGATCTCAAGGATTTACCAGACTATCCTTTTGTCTGAATCTTATTCTCTGTCATTGATTATGAATATGAAAAACCTGATTTGTGGATGTGAGAAACATCATGCAATAAAGAAGTTCTGCTGGCACCAACTCCTCATTCTCAAATGACTCTCCTTCTTAGAGTTGGTGGAATAAACATGGAATTGCAGCATCTCAGAGCTTCCCTGCCCTGCTGGGACATGGACTACCACACCTTTTGCTAACAAGTGGCACTAGTCCTGGTGAACCTGCCCCTACTGCTGTGAGTAGATCCTTGCAGCAGGATATGTACCACCTCTCTCGAAGGCTGCACCTGACTCCATGTCCACTTGTGAAGATTATGGATGTAACTTTCCTTTACCTTTGCTCTAGTCCAAATATTGTAATCAACCCCATTTTTTACACAAATGCTTTTGCATGGCATATAGATTTTGTTGTCTTAGAAACAAAAAATTTGACAGGAGCTGAGAAGAAAGGAATCCATAACCCCCAACCCCACCCCCACTCCCAATTACAAATTCTGAAGAGAAAAATGCTTATCTCCTCAAATCCATGCTTGAACAATTCACAAAGGGCTGCTTTTTCATCCAGCTCACCAAGACCAATATAACTGTAGACTATGCTGAGGTATAAGGTTTGTTAAAAAATGTTGCACAAAAAAAGGACAGGTAAAACATTTGGACAAGGATAACTTCCAATCCAAATCTAGCCTCATAAGAAAATAAAACTTGAATTCTCCATAGACCATCCTGGGTTTTGGCACTGCAAGTTCAGAATTATGGCCTAAGAGAATAGGAAAAATGAACCAAAAATCTCAGAACAATATGCACTTTTTACAGAAATATTGTCTCAGACCTAGATATGGAGCAGTGACTGTGAGCTAACATATTAAATTCACCTTAATTCAACAAGCACTTGAGTAATACCTTTGCAAAAATTTTCACACTTCCAACCACAGTTGCTGTGGTTTTTCTGAGCAAATTGAAAACACTAACTATAATAACACATAGAATAATTGTTTCACATCACGTTCCCATACAAACTTTCACAGTTACGGACTTCCTGACATATTCAGTCTCAAAATTTGAAGTTGCTGTGCTCTCCTTGAAGAAGAGGTTGGGTTCATTAGCTCTGTGATGGACCAGAAGTTAGGGCACAGTGACAGTCACAAGTAGATAACTTGAAGTGTGAATATACACTATATCAGCTGTTTCTTAATAATGAGCTATGCATGCTCCCCAAAAGAGTAAATCAGAATTATCCCACCTTTGAGAGGTAAATTGTCTCAGAAATGCTGCATTTATCACGAAGAGAGAACACACATATAAGTAATTACCACAGAGTGGATGTCAAGATACAAATGCACACTCTACTTTCTTCATGGTAGGTTGTATGCCCATAAAATCTGTTGTGTGACTTTTCTAAGATAGACAAAAGAAAGAGAGATTGAGCGTGCTTTGCTGACATTGTCACCTATAGTGCTTGAAATACAAATGTAGTCAGGAACTGGTAGAAGTGAAAGGTAAAAGGATTTATCAGTTTTTTTATTAGTTTGATTCTTTAGATTCCAGAAGGGCTAAGATTTCACCTGTGCTAAGAATAAGGTGTTCCAATCTTGATTCTATTTCTACACAGGATATGGGTAGACAATCATAAGCAAATGATTTACTATTCCTCAGTAAGAGAGCACTCATCAGCTACACCTCAGTAAGTGACTGCTAGTCTGAGCTCGTTACACAGTAAGATCTGTTTGGATTTACCACTTCTTGGGGGATAAATACGAGAGATATTGAGGAGTGTATTGTCTAACTAAGCGTCAAGTGTAAAAGACAAGTGAACAATGTGCATGGAACAATGTGGGGTGCTTTGACAAAGGATACTATGGTCTCATGAACTCCTAGCCCAAAGCTTGTTTTGGACTGAACTTTTGAGGATAAAAACTAAACAGAGACAGGGTATCATTACTCTGATTTGGGATGAGCAGAATTGGGCCTGAGTTCATCCTCAAAATGTAAAACATCCAAGAGTCACTCTCACCAGCAGCAAAGAAAACTAGGTACTTTCATAGAGCAGGTTAACCTGTGATTGAAACTGCCCTGTGAAGTACTATTCCCCATCTGTGTTGATTAGAATAGAGAAACAATACTCTTAATTTAAGTGCTCGCTTAGCTGCTTAATGTCAGCTTGAATAAGAGTGGGTGAGAATCAAGAAAATTAACCAAAAGCATAAGTCACCTTTTGCAAGGTATTACACAAGCTATGATGTTGAGCATAATGTAGAGCAGCAGAATTTTAATAATCCAGTGCCAAAATGGGAGCTTCTCTCATAACTGAATAAAAAATTGACAAGCATTCTATCCTCCATGTCAACAGTTTTCAGAGACAGAAAAATCACGGCAAAGGTAGGAAAAGGAAGAGCTAATCCCCACTTTGCAGTATTGAACCAGCACAGCAAACTGTTTCTGGAGCTAAATGTGAGTCCAGCATAGACAGGTATGTCAGAATAATTTCCTTGGGGACTAGCCTGCTGCAATCCAGAAGGACAACAGACAGGCTACAGGTCAGTTAAGAGAAACAACAGCTAAGCAGGAAAAGCTGCACACCAAAGAAGCCAGGGGCTTACAGCCATAATGCATAGGTGCCACCCCAGCAATAAAATGGACACATAAAGCAATAGCAAGGAAACCATCACTCCCAGCTCATACACAGTATATGAACAGAGTTCTGACAGAGCTAAACTGACTAAACTACAAAACGTCATCCAGAGCACCCTGCCAGCACCAAGGTAAGGGAGAGTCCAGAAGATTCATTCACATCGGAACTACCTTCACCTTGTGGCAAGAGATATGAAAAGTATAGATCTCCAGCATAAAACCAACCAACAGTATGAAGACAGTAGTAAAAGAAAAAAGGAATATCCACAGAAGCAAGGATTTGAAAACCAGCCCAAAAGTCAGCACACTTGAGATACTTTGGCATCCCAAAAGTTGGAGGAGATGGCATGGGTGCCACATCTCCAGACTGAACTGAATGCTAGAAATTTCTGGTCCTCTCTTGAATGCTTGTTGGCACGAAAGTCACAACAGCCAGTAACTGTTAAAAACAAAAAGTAATAACTCTCTGAAACTCAGAGGAATAATCACAGGCTGTAAGCAGAAAGAGCTTGGAGATGGCCCCAGGAAGTCATCCTGCATTAGAGGTAGCATGAAGCCTAGTTGTTGCTGCAGAAGCTCTGTAAATAGCTCTTCTGGTACACAGCCGGATTAATTTGGGATGGATTTTGCATACCAGCACGTAGTCCATGAAACACCTATTAACTTCATTCATTCCCCAGTCAGGACAGGGCTAAGCAATCTCCAAGCATGCCATGCAAGTGCTGCGTCATAATTCAGTCATCAGGAGGTGCTTGCAGAGTCAGGAGCCAGCAGCAAGCGCCACAGCCTGAAGTCAAAGCGCCTCACCTCTGTGACACATCAGAGCATCAAAGGCTCATAAAGAGAGTGCCCCCAGGCCACTCCCAAATTCAAGTCTTCTGTGTAACAGTACTGCTAAACCACTGAGATAGCTTCACTTCAGCTGTCAGAACTGGGGTTCTTTTGCTGTCTATGTGTAAAAAGACCATTTTCAGACTGTCTCAAAAAAATAAAATTATACAGGGAGCAGGGAGAATGAAGTGCAAAATGATGCTTCCACCTCACATAGCAAACCTCTCAAACTAATCAGTCATAGGGGAGGCCAGGTGTCATTTTTGACATATTATTTAGCATCTCTCTCTTTGTTTTATTCTTTTCTAGACTGATGCTGTTTTGCTAATTAAGGTAAATGAAATTTCCAGTGCTTGAAATTCAGGGGTGGTCTCCTCTGTGAGCCAGCTTCCCTGTTCTCCATGAACAATTTAAAAATCGAATCAAGTTGGGTTTGTTGTTTCGTTTCTTTTAATTGGTATCACTTTGTCTAGTGCACAAATGCACATGGATGTAATTTAGTGAACTTCAGTCTTCCTCTAGTGGCAAATTGATAGGAAAATTTTATTATGAGTGGAACAATGACTACAGGGAGTGAGGGAGGATCTTGGGGAAGTACACATAATTCGGTTGACTAAATGTAATACCTGCATTGTATCAGTAACTAATGAAAATAGTGCTGAATACTGGCAAAGCCTAAACCATTTTTGATTCTAGCTCCTGTCAAAAGGCCACTCCATAAATCATACCTGAATTTTATTTAGTGTCAGGAGCCAGTAATCTGACAGAGTGCAATGAGGTTTTTGGACCAAAAGATGTATAGCAAGTCATGTGCTTCCTAGCTTTGTAATCACAGGGTCACATAATCCATCTATGGATTTTAATAAGTAACTTATTACATTCCCTTTAGTGTTAATTATTTTACACATCACTTGTTCCTGGTTTATTGACACAATTTAATATCTTTATCACATAAAATTACCAGTATAGCCAATCAGTATTTATTATAAATGAGTAGCCTGTGGAGAGATTCTCTTATTTCCTTTCCATGCCAAAATGTAAAAGACACAACAGGGTCAGCATCATATTAGACCTTGATTATTTTTGAGATGCAGCCAGTCTCTACCAGCCTGGTTAGGGACAGCAAGGTCAGAGTGGTTGATGATTTTTGGTCAGCAATTTTCAACTGATTTTTCTTTTTTTTCTGCTTTTCTTAATACACCTGAAGAAGGGCCAGATCCAAAACAGTCTGGGTTTCATTCTGCTAGCTGCTGTTAATCTGTAAGAGAATGCACAAATACCCTGCAGGAACTGGATCTAAATGCCTAACCATCCTCTGTCTAGAAAACAGTATGAATCTTATTTATTTTAGTTAATCAAAAATGTTTTTTCTGGTTCCAGAAGCTAGCCTTTTGCATCAAGTTTTCCAGCTTCTTTACAAATTGTGATACTTACTTACATTGTAAAGAAATTTTAATTAAAGCACATGCCCTTAAATATTTAAAAATAAAATAATAACATATCTTTTAAAAATATATAGAGTTTCAATCAAACCCACACACCTTTAATTACCCATTCTGCAATAAGAATCCTAACTGAGGATGAAGGCATGTGTTGCATTTCTTGAAGGAAGGTGAGTCTGATCCGTCTATTACTTTGAACCCTGTCTCATTCATTTTTCTCGTGAACATTTGAACAATTTAATTTTTCTCTGTGAATGTTTGTTGATAAATTCTTTCCATGCTCATTCACTTAGCAATAGAACAGTGTTTTTTCAGACGGAACAAGGGGAGGAATCTCTGCGATTGTTTTCTTGCCTTACTTTGAACATTTGTGCTATCAGACTCGTACCTTTGCACCAAGCACTATGGCTCCAGCAGTCCCAGCAGAGGCAGGGGAGGTAGCAGCTATCCTGCTACTGCTTGTGTTAGGACTTGCTTGTTGTTGGATTAGGACTGGCATAAACTATATATGAGGACTCTATTCTTGTAGCACCCTGCCTAATTCCATTGCTGACTGGCTCATTAACAAATTGATAATGTATGAAAACAAGTACAACTATTTCACTGCTTTGGAAATAAAGAGAGAATTTAAAATTTCTTGTACTGTCCTTGCCCTCCTCCCCCAGCCAGTCAGGAGGCTGAAGGAGTCCCTAACTGCAACTTTGCAAGCGAGGAATGAACAAATGTCCCCATAAAATAGGTACTCAGTGTTTGCGAAAATAACACTGAGAATTTGTCACAAATAATAGAAAACTGTCAAATGTGAGAAAAGATAAAAAACACTGTTGAATCCACAGTCACATAGGCTTTGCAGTTGAAGGGCTGAGCTCCACAAGGAACAGGTAGAAATACAACTGTGATGCTTTGTGCTTATGCTGCACAGAGAGTTTGGCTAGAACAAGAGCTGCTTTGCCCTGGAAGGGTTCTGGGATAATCATAATGTTGATGCAGGGATAGCTCTCCTTCAGCCTTCTGACTTGCTCCTTCGGCACAGGACTGGTTCCCTCTCTTGTTCTTCCATAGACACATGTGCTAGGATTTAGGTATTCCACTAATTTCTAATAGTTCTGCTGCTCCTTAATGTAGATCCTAGTGCATATGGAGTTACTGTTCTCCAGATAGGAAAGAATTTTAAAAATCTTATATTAGCCCATATCTCACTTTTCTACTGTACTTTCTAATTTCAGGGAAATACCTGCTGTAAGAGAACAGGGGAAAAAAATAAAAAGCAAATTTCCTGTTTTTGCCAACTTGTTTATTCCTAATTCAGTAAGTTCCTGCATTGTCCACGAGAGAATGAAAACTTGATAACATCCTTCCTTTTGTTAGTACAACTATTGTACAGCTACTTTCATGGAGACAGTGATTAAAAATCATGACATGTGGCTTAGGCAACCAATAGAAAAATGTGAAAAGTGAATAATGATGCAAGTGGGGAACTGATTTTGCAAGCAGCACCAGGCTCAGTTCTATTTACATAAAACACTCACTGAGTAATCAAAAAATGAATGGAAAAGCAAAAAAACCCAACCCTGTCTGAATTAACCCTGCATTAAGAAGAGATGTCTTCACTCTATCCCTAACTGTGTTTCCATTCTTTAAAAACTCCTGGGAAAAATTTAAAAAATATTGGGAATTAACTGACCCTGCTTGGTCAAATTCCTAGTACATATTAAGAGAGGAAGGTGGAACTGCAGTAGCATTTGGTCCTTCATCCTCCAAAGCATAAATCTCACCTACTGAATCATAACATGGTTCGGGTTGAAAAGGACCTCAAATACCATCTACTTCCACCCTCAGAGACAACTGGAATGGGCAGGAACACTTTTTACTAGACCATGTTGCTCAAAGCTCTATCCAGCCTGGACTTGAACATTTCCAGGGATGGGGCATCCACAACTTCCCTGGACAATCTGTTCTAATGTTTCACCACCCTCTCAGTAAAGAATTTCTTCCTAATATTCTAAATCTATCTCCTTTCAATTTAAAACACTGTGCTGGTTTTGTTTGGAATATAGTTAATTTTCCTCACACTAACTAGTATGGGACTATGTTTTGGATTTGTGCTGGAAACAATGTTGATATCATAGGAATGTTTTCAATGCTGCTGGGCAGTGCTTACACAGAGTGAAGACCATTTCTGCTTCTCATTGCACTGCACCAGTGAGGGGACTAGGGCTGCACAAGGAGCTGGGAGGTGACACAGCCAGGACAGCTGACCCTGACTGACCACAGGGATACCCCACACCATATGGCATCATGCTCAGAATATACAGTGGTGGGAAGAAGGAAGAAGGGGGGGGGGGGGGGGGGGGTCTTCAGTGTGTGCTGTTCAGTTTGTCTTCCCAAGCCACTGTTCCATGTGATGGAGCCCTGCTGCCCTGGGAATTGCTGAACACCTGCATGCCCATGGGAAGTGGTGAATGAATTCCTTGTTTTCCTGTGTGAAGCTTTTCTTTACCTGTCAAACTGTCTTTATCTCAACCAATGGGTGTTCTCACTTTTCCAGCTCTCACCCTCATCCCCATCCTGCCTCTCCCTACTGGCAGGGGGGAATGAGTGAGCATCTGAGTGCAGCTAAAGTTAAACCATGACAAATGTTGCCTCTTGTCCTATCATTACACACACTGATAGAGTTCACCCCATCTATCTTGTAGGACTCCTTATGCACTAGAAGGTGCTTTAGGGTCTCCCCAGAGCCTTCTTCTGTCCAGGCTGAACAACCCCAGCCGTCAGACTGCCTTCATATGAGGGGTGCTCCAGCCCCCTGATTATATTTGTGGCTCTACTCTGGACCTCCTTGAGCACATCTGTGTCCTGCTTGTGCTGAAGGCCCCAGGGCTGGACACAGTACTCCAGGGGGGAATCTCTTGAGGGACAAGCTGAGGGGGAGGATCACTATCCTCAAGCTGCTGGTCACGCTTCTTTTGATGCAGCCCAGAGTACGCTTGACTTTCTGGGCTGTGGGTTCACAATGCTGGCTTATGTTCAGCCTCTGATCCACCAGTACTCCTGTATCCTTCTCTGCAGGGCTGCTCTCAATAAGACAGGGTCCTCAAAGGAGTTCAGACTGGTGAAAAGCATTTCACAGTGTCATGGTGGCTGATGCTGCTCTTCAGCAGCACACCTCCCTTCACTGACTTGAGGGAAAAACCACATCTTTTGGGCCAGCACCTTGGAACAATGCTCCTTCTGAAATACAGGCCACTTCTTATCATAAGTACTGTGCTGAAGCCACCATGATTTGTCAATATATTTATGTCTTCACATGGGAACTTTCGCCACATTTGCATTCTGCTTTCTTGAGATAAAACACTAATGCTAACTCATGGCTCCACCACTCCCTCACTAATAGCTGTTAAAGTTTCTTTGCTTATCAGTGTTTTTCAAGGAAGTTCACAACTTGAGAGGTCAACTTTAAACAGACTGAAACATTAGCTTGTAGTGACAAATATAAAAGATAAGATATGTCTGGAAACACATGGAAAATATCTTTTCCTTGTTTACCTTGTGAGGTAGAAAAAGAGGAATAAACCTGCTCATGTTCCCAATCAACTACTGGAACAAAGCAGGTCTCAGACAAGGGCTGGGACACAGCCGCAAGACTGAACTAAATGAATAGTCAGCAACAACAATTATGAGTCACATACAAAGAGGGGAATATGTTTTCTACTATAATCACAACAAAACAAAGAAGTAGGAAATGGAACTTGAGGCAAGCACAAGAAAAATGTTCTGAAATAGAAATTTTAAAGCACTAGTTTTTCTGCTTTCTCTGCTGGTAGTTTTTTGTCAGGTTATTTGTTTTCTTTTGTTTTGTTTTTTTTTTTGTCAAATGAGGAAATCTGGATTGTTCACACTGGAAACAAGATATGTTTCTCTCTTTGCTGGTAATCTAAAATATCTCCTGCAAAAGAACTAGATCTGTGACTAGGAAATCCCCTCTCCTGCTATGCAAACTCTCTCATTCTGACATTTTTCTATTTCCAAAGCCCTCCAAACTATGTGAAACTGCAGAAAATATAACTAAAATAAATCTCAAAAACTAATATTTTTATTTATGAGCTGTGAACTATTTGTACTAACAAAATGATTTCACTGCAGTATGAGGTGTCAGGTAAGTATTACTAGACCCTTTCTCTTGCACAGGGAAGAATTGAATTAAAGAGGAATTACTTCTCAGAGCACTGACTTACACGTTTCGAATCTCAGGGATAAGCCAAAGAGAGCTATTAGAGTATATCATGCTGGGAGAAGTGAAAAAGCTTAACCTTTTGGAAATTCTTCAATGAAAGGTCCAGGCCCAGTGCTATGTCCCTAAATTCCCTCCCTTTGTTGTGTTTCAGGCTGGGACCAGTGAAAGGGACATAGATGAAGAGGCTGTTCTCAATTCACCGGGGACCTGTTTAGGCTGAGAGAGCTGAGCAGACCAGCATCACCACCTATCCAGAAAAAATGACCCAGAAGAAGTGTCTCAGGAGTTAAAAAAAAAAATTAAAAAAAAAAAAAAAAGAAATGTAGGAGAGGAGGAAAAATCACTTTTACTATGTGTTAGGGGCTTGAACAGATTCACACGGTCAGACTATGTCATAATCAGAAACAAATTCCTTGTCTTCCAGGAGCTGCCTCAACTAGTTCTTTCCTGGAAATCTCCAAGGAAACCCCCCCCCAAGAACAGTGAGGCCCTGTGGCTGTATTGTGGAGTTCTCCCTCCTTCTCCTATCCCTACCCACCCTGCAACTTGGCACTGTCTCGGCTAACACAAACGAACCTTCAAATAAAAATAGTAAAATATTAGCAACTTTCAGGCAGTTTCTTTTGGGTGTGCAGTAAAGGCTTCGCAAATGTCTTCTCAAGCAAGCCCAGTGAGACTTATTGCTGTCATTAGGGAACCAGTCTCTGGCGAATCCTTGCCTGAAGTGCTAGCCCAAGAGAAAACGAACCTTTTAAATTAATCTAGGTGCAGAAAAGAAAACTAATGTGGGGGAGGGGAGATGTTTTGAGCACTTGAAGTCTGATGGAAAATATAGAGTGATAACAATATATTTCCTGATTACAGAATGGTTTCTGTAGGTTTGGTTTCACGTAAAGGAAAAACCTGCCAAACAGAAAAGTGAGCAAATATGGTCTTTATTATAAATACTTCTGCACAGAAGTGCAGAAAGAGAAACCTGTGCCCAGTGCATGATTTTTAGGCTGTGGGATTTATTATCCTCTCTCCTGATGGGTGGGAGAAGGATAATGAAAATCCTAGTTATCAAGAGGAATGGAAAACTTTGTTGTATATCTGAATAGGGCAATGAAATAATCAACGATTTCTGAACAAGGGCTGTAGTGTGGATGCTGGGGATGACCACATTTCTCTTCCCTCCCCAATGGATCTAACTACCTGCCTATTTTTGTGTGAGTTTATTTGAATTACACAAACTTGGTACTTTCCTTTATTGTTCTTCATTAAATGCAATCAGGAATATGAATTAGATATGACAACACTTCAAATAAATACATATCCTGTGATAAGACAGAGATCCTTATTTCCAACTTCCTTCACACAGTAAAATCATGAGGCACAAAGGAGCTAATACAGTTGAACTTAAGGGGGTTTCTATTAAATCTCTACTCGAGCTGGCAGTCCTTTCCTTTCCCCTTTCCTCCCTACTTTGTTGACTTTTGAGACTCTGGTTGTTATTTGCATAGTGCTTTTGGAAAGTATTATTTTGAACAAGGGTTACTCTTTCCAGAAATGCTTATCTGGCACAGCAGGGGACAGAGAAATTGCAATTTTAGTGTCAGAATAGGCATTTCAACAATTAGACCCAGCCCTTCTAAACACAGGAAGCTGGCAATGCTGCCTCTCTTTCTAAACACAAGTGGTGCAGTTGCACACTCAGCGCTGATACATCCAGCTTCCTCCCACACCCCTAATTCCAAACACAGAGATTTTTTTTTTAACTTGCACCAGTATCAATCAGGAAGACTGTGCTAAAGCCAGTGATATTTCACCAACAAAAGCAAAACTGCAAGTTAATGGAAAATCAAGACTTTTTGAAACTTACTATACAATCTTTCTGGTTCAACTTGAAGAATATGACTTTTGAAAGGGCCCCAGCCTGGCCTCCTTTCCTAGAGATGCAATTTTGCATCTGTAATCAGTTTAAACCACAATTTAATTACAGTCATAAACCTTGCCAATTACACATCCAAATGTCTGATTTGTGAAGCACTTGGGTAGTTAGGTAACCACATATAGGACTTGCATTGAAAGTGAATATTGAGCCTGGATACAAAAGTTAGTATGAAAAATTGAAAGTTGTTTCAGTTTTTCAATATTTTATGCTTGTTTCTGTATTTTGATTTTTATTTTCCATTTTCTGAAAGAAATGATGGTGTGACTGTAATGACAGGGAGGAAAACTATGAGTTCATCAGAACTAGAGACAGAACTAGCTGGACACGCTACTTGGAATGAATTTGGTTATATTTTTTAATATCTTTAACAATGATGTTTTTGATGGCTCATCTAAAATGTCATTGTTGGAAGACAAAACACTAATAAAGGAAATTTTCCCTGCAGGCTAGCTGGACTGGAAACATGCAACTTTGCATGACACTTTCACGAGCCACAGATTTGCTAAGAAAAGGATTGTAAGGCACTACAACATGAAGTAATTTGAAAGTTGAAGCAATAATGTACAGTGTAAATAATTCAATTTTTGGAGAGAGTGGGGGCAGTTGAGCTTGTCTTAAGTGGGTGGATCAAGCAGATCTATTACTGGCAGTGGAGGCTGCATCAGTAGAATTCATCTTCTGAAGCAAAATGTTTCTTCTTTAGACATGGTGACACTATGTACAAATAGCGTTTCACACAGCAGCTTTTCGTATTACATTTATAAACATAAAAAATTGCTGACTAGAGAAAGGATCCTTTGGTTCATCAAGCCTTTCCTTTCAGTATATTTCATCCTCAACTCCCTGTTTTTTCTCTACATCCTTCAGTCCTTTCTCTCCTGAGATAAAAATGTCCAGCTGTCTCTTAAACTCATTTAGATTACTTGCTTCACTGGCCAATTATTCCATATGTTTACTACTGTTTCAGGCAGAATTATGTTACTCAATTCCCAGTTTACTCTCGATTTCCTAGATTTGCAACACGTTTCCTCGGACTACTGATTTTAAGAAGCAGTGTTCATCTTTTGCATTGTTAAAAATATATAGAAAATTTTAGTATCCTTAGTTTTCCTTAGTGTTCTTACATACAATCAGCTAAGTAGTCATCTTTTCTATGAACAACAGAGGTAGATCAAGGCTAAATCCATGTCTTTAGATTTCTTTTCCTCCTGAGTTTATAGCTTCTTCTTCTTGCAATGAGTCCCTTCAAGCTTTCAAGGAAGAGAGGTGTCTAATGACTCCTTGAGACAGGGGCACTCAAACTAGTAGCTTCATCTCAGAGACATCTACCTTTTCTTTTTTCTTTGCCAGTGAGAACCGACCTATCCTTTCTGGGTTTTTGTGATAAATATTTTCTTAAAGGGATATATCAAAGGTGAGATATGGCAGAAAATGTAGTGACTCCCAGATCACTTCTCACTTCATTATAGCACTTTTCACAATGCCTGTATGGTATCTGTTACCTGTTTTCTCCTGTATGCTATACCTGTATGGTAGCTTTTGCAAATATCATTTGATGTTGCAACAGCTACTGAGATTTCTCATGCAAGTTACTGGTCCTCTTAACTTGCCCAGAAAGAAAAGTGTTTCTTGGCTTGACAGAAGTGGGAACAACACATTCTCCCTTGCTGTGAGAAGGGATGATACTCTCCTTAGAAGCTTATCTTTCATCAAAGAATGACACCTACATATAACTTCGGGTGGAAGTTTGTTACCAATTGCTACAAATCAAACCACATGATTCAGTTCGTGAACCTTTCATTAGCTAAACCCTGCAGCGTTTACGTAGCATTACAAGACACATAATTAAAAAAAAATAGGTGCTACAAATGAAAGTCGACCAAGAAACAGCATCTCCTCAAGAATCTGCCCAAGGGCTGAAGTCTGGGATTTGGTTTTGGCTCTGGCACTTTTCCCCAAAATCAGCAGGACTCTGCCCTGTCTTAAAGTTTAATTCTGGGCCGTGATGACTGATCTAACTACTGTTGGGCCTTTCTCATGAAGCATGTGAGGTTGACTCTTTTCCCATTTACATAGTAAACATGAGCAGTAACACTGTTTGAGAAATATCCATCAGAAATCAACAATTTTCAACTTGTGGATTCTTAATTTTCCATTGCACATTTTAATCATGTTCTGCAGAGGACAATTTAATCTATAGACACAAAGCCTACTTTTTTACTTATTTTCTGTGAATTTGTTGAAGCAAGGCCCATTCCAAATTCTGAATATACTGAAAAACATTTCCCTACAAAAGTAAAAATATCAAGAAATTCTAGGGAAAATTCAGTGAAAATATCCTGAGAAAACATTTTAATGTTTTCCAGTCAGAAGCTATCCAGAATAAACCATCTGCTCCTTAACGTAAGCAAAACTTTCATAGCTATCAGTTGCTTTTTGGAAAAGATCAATAATATCCCAAGCAAGTGGAAAGTAAATATCTAAAAAAGGGTTTGCAACCTTTCTGATTTTCAACGTTGTAAAACGTTTCCATTGAAGATGTGTAGTGAATTTAAACAACTGAAGTGAGCTGGGACTTTGCTCAGTTTTTACAGACCACTCAGGAATAATCCAGAGATTCCCCGATGGCAGACTACAGGTTGAAAACCACTGATATACAGATATAATTTGGATAATCCTCCGAAGTTTTTTAATATTCAGTTAAACTTGCTTCCAAAAGGAAGCGTAGGACCAAGAAAGTCATGAGCACGTTCTTTATTTGAGATTTGTCATATATATCCACACTAAATGAATAATGATATAAAGCCTATGGAAATTAAAAATCATTAAAAAGCTGAAAATGTATATGTCTTCAAGGTTGTGCAGGTATTGACATTACAGAAACCCAAGGAAAGATAGATGCAAAAAAGATAGAGGAGTTGTTTCAATTTCAAATAAGTTTAACTTAGGAAAAAATTTAAAATGTATACTTCTAAAGTTTTCCTCAATTTCTCATTAATTTCTATAGGACCACGACATAGTCAAGTATGGCATTTATTCCTTATAGCATTACCCCTATAAGTTAATATTTGCTGTTTCCAAGTATTGCCATGGTATGAGTAAATCAACATGCCAGGTATTCCTTTGGCATCTTGATTTACTCAACCCAAACATATTCTCACTATATTTATTAAAAATAAATGAATCAGTGAATCAGTTTGTGAAGAGTTAATCTTTAAAATAGGAGTTTTTTCTAAAGCTAAGATCTCAGTTTTGTAAAAACCTAGTATAGGTCTTCTTACCTGCTGTCAGAGTCCTCTCCTATCTATCCTCTGCTGTCTATCTTCTATCTCCTCTCAGAAAAAGAGATATAATTCTATCCCTTCTCATTAAAACCAGTTATTCTTTTTAAAATGTTACCTGGACCTGGAAATGGCAAAGTCTGAATTTCAAAGTCATATCAGGTATGTGAGCAGAATTCTTTTCTTAAGTGCCTACACAACAAGTTACATC
>VYXF01011282.1:347715-452759 GCA_013397295.1 Polioptila caerulea
TGCCTCTCCCTTTCCTTCACAAAGAGCTTTTTTGGGGAAACCTTAGACACCTACTATGCACATAATCAATATGCTCTATCGTGATAGCTAGGAGAAGCTTTTGGAGATCATTAATTCATGTATAACCCCCAGAGAGCTGACTAAGTAGGGTTTGAATAGGCATTAAATTAAATATGCATATGTTTTAAATGCACATCATTCATTATACAGCAAAATGAAACTTTCAGGGGGTTTTGATACTGCTTACAGATCACACCACCTAAACACCCCAAATAAAATTGATTTTCTCCTGCACTGACATTACATTTTAACACAGAAACCTCTTGCACCTCTACTTCAATAATTTTTTCTCATATGCTTCCAATGCCTTACCTACTATTCTGCAAAAGAAATAATCAGTCATCCAGAATTAGTTTTTTTAAGAAGACTGAATATTTAATTTCCCATTATCTACACTTTTAAAAGCAGGCACTGTTTAATGCCATTGACGAATTGACATTTAGCAAAGCAACATCACTTCACAGCAAAAAGGGTTAAACAGACCTGTATTAATATAGAAGTCAAGCTTTTAATACTCTACAAATATTAACAAAGAAAGATGATAATGTTGAGTTAATGTGGGTTAAGGATAAAAAGAAAATAAATTTTTCTGATTGCTAAGTGTTGACACTTTTTTGGCTAGGCCTGCAGCCTTTTCTTGAAGGCTGTGTAATTACAGAAGGCTTTTCCCCTCCTTCCCCCTCCTGCTTCTAGCCCACATTAGTAATGACCCCTTCACTGCTTCAAAAACCACTAATAGTCTTCAGCAAAGGCAAGAAAAATGAACAGGATAAATTGGAATCCACAGTCAGTAATTTGCATCATATGAGACTGCTTTGGCCACTCACACTCATTCCTGGCCATCAATCGTGTGCTGTCAGGTGCTGCACTCTGCCACCATGATAAATATTCCTCCTAACACTCTGATTCGTCCAAACAATGTAATTGTCCTCTATTCTCCTCTTGGTAATGGAGATAATGAATGACTGCACAAACAAGAAGGATTGCTCATCACAGACACAGGGGTGGCTTCAAACCGAAAAGCCCTGAGTACAAATTTTAATTGACTGAAAACACAGGTTGAAAGAAAAGAAATCCTGTCTTCCATTTCCAGGCTTCGAGACAATCACTTCTGAGCCTTCCCCTTCTGGGTTGAGGGGTGGGTTCTTTATCCTGAATGTGGGCCCCCCAAAATGGGTAAAATGAGACTAGAAAATTCTGCCTTTGGAAAGCAGCCATAGAAATGCTGTCCAGTATGCGATTCATGTAAAACAACTCCTCACTTTAATTGTGTTTAATCCCAAACTGCGAGGAGCTGCTGTTATGAAAAAAAAAAAAATCTCTTCCAAATGGAAACAGTTCCATCCAGTTAAATACTTATTGTACTGTAAGGAATAGTATGTTTTTAAAATTTCAGTCAAAATATAACCACGCATAAAGTGAATTGCATTCAACAGCACAGAGCTTGATGGAAATCACTGAGCCTACTCAGTGTGATAGCCATCCTGGAGCTATTAAGACATTTGAAAATTGGTACACACAAGATCAACAAACACTTAAAAGCCGAGATCTTATCAAAATTCACCTTGCACAGATGGCTTTTATTATTTCTAATTAAGAGTGAGGGACAATAGCACAACAACTCTAACTTATTTAAATAATGTTCCACATTTTGGGGAAGAGAGAGAGAAAACTGGTGTTATTTTCTGTTGATTTTTTCCCCCCTTCAACATCAGTGATTCTACGGCTTTTAAATGTGAAGTGGACTGTTTATCTGAAAGTGTGCTGGCAGACTGCCACCATATTTCTAAGATTAAAGAAAGGATTGAAAACAATCAGCTTTCCGAGGAACTGAAACCACGACAATGTGTTTCTGGTTAATTTACAAATACATGTATATATTTAAGGCTAAACTACAGAACCAGAAAATTCCTACTAGTTAGTCTATCACAAGCATTCTTACACTTTATTTGAACAGACATCATATTGAAATAATAAGCATGGGAGGCCTTCATTTCTGCTTTGATCTATATTACTAAATGTCTGACTGGCTCAGATTTAAAATAAACTTTGGTATGTTTGCACTTGAAAACTGGAAAAAGGCCACAAGTAATAATTTGTTGTCGGTTTCCATATTATCTTAGTAAAAGTTATAGTTTAGTCTGTACACTGCTGGATGCCAGGAGATGTTAGTCCAGTCACTCCTGCAGTGGCTAAACTTTCTGGTAGGAATACACGTTCTAATACAGTTACAAAGATAATAAGTCACTTCACCATCACATAATCACCTGAGATGAATGAAGAGCTTTACCTACTTTGTAAATCTCTTCAGGCGAGTGTCATTACAGCCTTAAATGCACAGGTATGCACTGACGAAGGGTACCACAGGGCTCCTTTTGCTCTGAATATCTAAGGGTTGGGATTTCATGACCCAAACCCTGCCAAATGCATGGCAAATGTAAAGGCAAGATTTCAAGATGCTTAATGATGACTTTCCAGCATTGTCCTGTGTAATTTAAAGTGGGGTTTTTTCCTGAGTAAATGTGGTCCGTTTGCTTCCATTAAATTAAATGACAATTATGCCCAGCATAATTGGTAGTAGATTGGGACTTGGTAGTAGACTTGGGAGTTTATACATATGTATGTAGTAATTTTACTCAGACAGGTTATAGAATTTCATGTAAGATTAGTTTATTTTCTTATTTAGAAAGCTATATTCAGAGGAAGGAACACAGAGGGGAGTTTCTAATAAGAAGAACCTAAATTATTCACCGTTAAAAAGCATAATGAGTACAAAATGCAAGGGATTTTTTCAAAAGGCAAGATTAAAGAATACACTAACATCCTTTAACTTTTCTCAGCCTATTAAAAGCATTCCTTAATTGTCTGTTTAAATGTTAATCTCAGTAACAAATGAGTTAACAGTCATAAAAAAAGAAAGAGCTTTGAAAATCTCACCACCTTTAAAAATTCCCATTCTACTGAGACTATCTCATCACTTTATTGCCAAGGTAACCATGGGTATTTCATGAACTCTTCAGTGCTATTGGACAGTCAAACAGCAGTGCCTCGAGACACTCGGTCCTCTCTCTGTGGATGATCAAGCCAAGTTTCAGACAATGAACTGAGCTCCAAAATGGGTGCACTTCTGCTTTTCTGCGAGACTGTAACTCTTTTAAGAAGAAGAAAAAGCACTTGCATTCCAGAATTTTTAATATTCAACAGCAACAGAAAATGCTGTGAGCCCATTTCCCTGACACTATGCATTGGTAGGGCTACATCTAAACCACGGTCCTAGTTACCAAGATATCACCCATCTCATTTCACTAAAACCTTTTTAATGTCTTGACTACACAACGCCACTCTAAATGGTGAAAGAGAAAGGGGACCTTCACATACAGGACCACAGAACCAAGATTACTAAGCATGCTCTTAGAAAAAATTGAATGTATTTCCTTAACCAAAAGCTTTTCAAACTTTAATTAAAGCTTACCCATTCGATCTAGATCTTTTGGAACAATTATCCTTCTCTGTTATTTACATATATGCTGCCAGACATATTGTAATGGCTCTCAAGGACTTATGCCTACATTCTGAGAAGAAAGGCTGTTGTTATACCTCTGTTAATTCCCAGAGAAGACCAGTCATTAAAAATGGTGAGCACCTAATAAAGTACTTGGACAGACAGACTGAGCTGGAAAATCCCAGTTGTTGTGGAAGACCTTACAAGTTAACACACCAGCCCTCAGTAGCCCTGGATCCTCCCTATCAATAAAGGATAGCCATCCTAACTGCTGGGTAGTGTAGAAATCATTTGAGCCACGTTCTGCTAGTTGAACTAAGGCAAGGAGAAATTAAAAAGCAAAGATAGAATAGATATGGAACAAGGGCATAAATACCATATTCCTGTCTCTGACATATTCCTCAGTCTCACTTGTCTGATGAACAAAAGACTAGGAGGACCCACTTTTCTGTGTTTTGCCACTTTAAAGACATCAGGTAACACATTGAAAGAGACAAGCTGATGTGCTAAGGAAGTTCAATATACATGAGAGGGTTGCTGATGACATATGGCTGCTTTTAGACACAACAGAAAAGAAAGATGACCAGATGTGTGGTTTGCAAAATGAAAGCTTGAGAAGCACATTTAGAGGAAAAAAAATAGATGTTCTAAGGAAGGGAAGAAAGATGATTAATAAAGTAATATGCAGTATTGTGGTAGAAAAAAATTCCTGTCATTACAATGGAAACAGAACAATGACAAAAAAACATATTCTTTGGTGCTGTAAGAAGAAAAACAATTTGTAATCTCTAATACAAAATTTCCCCCTGAAAATTTTCCTTCAAGTAAATTAAAAAAGGGTAAGCAGTCTGTAGAGTGATTTTGAAAATGGGGACTATTCACATGGACAAGAAGGGTAGCAATAAACATTATCACACATCAAGTACAATTTGGCTCTATTTTCTGTGAAGAACTGCAGTTTCTGATGAAAACATTAATATATTACTCTTGTCTCAATTTCTTGCAAAGCTATCAAACATTTCAGGGGTTTGACACATAAGAATAAACAGACACTTTGGCTCTGGTCTTTCAATTCCAAATTTTCAGGCAGTGAGTCCCCTGAAAGCAGGATAAATACTGGAATGGTCTGACATAATGATTGGAGAAAAGAATCTATGGAGAAAATGGAAAAATATCTGATGGGGATGGTAGGAAGTTTCATGGTGCACTTTTTAAGGTAGCAAATTTTTAAAAATCCAAACAAACAAAGCAAAAAAAGGAAAATGCAGTAAGAACCGCACTACAAGAAAATATTATGGTTGCTATTCATAAGACTCTAAAGCTAGCTGAGAAAACTGAAAATATTTCTGTTGCAGTTGAAAGGTAGAATGAATTACAGAAGGGAGAGACACTCAAAGTTTACCTTAAATTTTGCTGACAGATTAAAAAGAGGTAAAATTGGTAGCTATGGAAAAGATTAAATGACTGAAAATATTTTTAAAATGCATTTTAGGTAACAAGAAAGTACTGGAGAGAGAGAGAACAGTGATATTGGACCAATGGGTTTTCAGGTCAGTCTCCAGACATAAAGCACAATGCGTAGTAATAAAACCAAACAATATTACAGCAATTTTCTTCTCCTAGATATTATATGTGATCTTCTAGATGTTTGGATATAAAATCCTATTTTCATTGAGTCAGTAAGAGTTTTGCTATTATATTCCTTAGAATTTGATTTGAAGCATAATTTAAGAAACTTAACCTCTGAGTAAACATAACAAAATGTTACTTTAAGCTTCTGAAATACAAAATCCATATTTCAGACAAATATTTAAGAGTTGTCTGTAATATCTTATAACTATTGTGAAAAAAGACTGAAAAAACAACATGGAATGCATATTAGAACAAATAGATATACCCCAACAGTAACTAAAATTAAAGACAATACTTGAAGACCAAAATCTTCAATGAAGCTAAAAGAGAGAGTGTTTCAAACTACTAAAAAATCAATATGGTAATGTAGTCTTAAAAATAATGAAGGCAAAAAAAATACTGTAAATGTTGAAGTAAAAATCATAGTGAGAAGGTCTTAAAGTGATGAACAAAGTTAAGCTGTAAGGCGAAAGATTACTTCTAAATAGTTGCCTCTTTTATTAAGAATGAAGTATCTCGTCAAGTTCTGCTTTGTTAATCTCTTGAGAAAAGACCTGGAGCAAATATGGGTGGTGAGAACACCTTACTTAATGCCAGTTAAGGAAATAATCAGTGCTACTAAAAATAGTGCCCCTTTCATTATTATCAGGAGGCAGAGCTGTGTCCCTTGTAACGGCTTGGCAAAATGGAACCGCGTCCGGTGAGCCCCAGATTATTCATCTTCGAAATGTGAATCTTTACATATTGGCAGATTTATCAGAAATCTCTATTTATACTAAAGATCAGTCCCACCAACACAATTTGGATGCAAATATCCATTCCTGACCCTATATGGTCACTGGTTTTGATGTAAGGTGCTCCAAACAGAGGGTTGTTGTAAATACCAGATCCAGGTATGTGACAGCTCTCAAATTTTGCATTTGTTCATTTCCACGGTGGTTTTTCATGATTACCTAAATTATTGGCTATGACTGAGGCAGACGATAACTTAATACAAGATCTTTTTACTTAGCCTTTCCAATTTGGAGTAGGAATTTGTGAGTCATATAGACATGTTTAGGAATGGAAACAGCATTAAATATTAAACAGTGGTACTCACACAATACAGTTAGAACTATCTTTGGTGGTTAAGCTATCTTATGGAACAATTCTTTTTTCAAGATTTGGTAAGCCAAAGAATCTCAGACTATATGTTTGAAAAGTTCAGGACCACATAAGGATTTTCACAAATCTGGTCCCAAACAATCCCAGTGCTCCACTTTGCAGTATACTCAGGGAATCAGTTCCTACAGGGCTGATTTAATTGAATTTGAACCCTGTCTAACCTATGGAGCTGGTTCTTTTTTGATTGCCCTAAACCAAATTCTTACAGAAAATGGTTTAGAAATGCATTATGAAAGAATGCAGGGTTCACAAAGCCATAAAGATAAAGCCCAGTTTCATTTTTTTCTGCACTATAGACAGGATTTACAATTGATAGGAAAAAACCCCATGTTCACGATGAATGATAATGGGCAAAGAACTAGTATATTCAATCAGTAGCTGGCTTCTGTTAGCTGGGATAGAGAACTGCATAAATCAAAGATTCAAGGAAACACAGAATAGGGATAATATAATACGTAAATGGGAACAAACATGGCCATGAAAAGATTAAATACCTTAAATATTCAAGAAGCAGAAATATTTTCTTAATTATTGCAAAGGAATGAAAGGTTCAGAATTAATCTGATCTAAACATGTGAAACCCCAGAAGCATGAGTGTTAAATAGATCATCATTGTTTAAAAGAGTATGTAACATATTGTGGATTATTTAGTGAAGTACCCATTGCTGAATGTCCAGAAAAGTTTTCTTAACTTCAGCAATACATTGTAAAGCCTAATTTAATGAGGAAGGCAACATGGATTTATGACAGCAAGGTCTTTCTTAATTAACTTCCTAGTGTTGTTAAATAATGTTATCACCAGAGGAGAGGAATGGAAATGCCATAGATATTATCTCTTTCAGTTTTATTACGGCAGTTGATATAATTTCAGATTAAAGACTATAAAGTAGAAAAATGTCTCATAAACAAGTAACAACAAGTGGTGGGTTAAACTGTGAAGAGTGGGGAGACTTCACACTTTCATATGTAATTGAGTTAAGCAACAATATTAGATAAAGCTAGAAATACAAAAGATTCATGCACTGTTAGGCATGAAAGGTATGCTAAAGGGCCAACCTACCACCCCACAAAGGCAATAGAAGTTCTCTGAAGACTTCAATGGAAGCTGAATTGTAAATTTATTAGCCTTTACTGATTAATACAGAAAGCCTTTTTTTCTTGAGATGCAGATGCTATTTCTCAAATTGTGAAAAAAATGACATAGAAAGTTGTAATCAATGTTTTCCAAAACATCTAGGTACAGTACATGAGTGAAAGTATCAATAAGCATAAAAATGTGTATTGTTATCCCCCTCACCACCACCTTGCTGGATCAAAGTTCAAGTTTTGTTAGAGGTCTTTAGTTTAATCCACAATCCTTCAGGTTCTGCTGTTTTGAGGATACTGGGTTCATCTTTTGCTTCTGCTTTCATTTGGAGCTATTGTGCACCCACCAGGCTAAATAAAATCAACAAAGTTCAATAGAATATCTTAATTTTTCAAGTCACTACACAGGTGGAGTAGGCAGGGTGAATCATATGAGAAATGTGATACTAAGTACTCTGAAGCCTGTAGAACATAGACACAGGTTAAGTCACAAGTATGGGATTATTTGATGTGAATTAGGTACTGATACAGCAAAAATTGCTATACATCTATCAAAAGAGAACTCTCCAGAACTGATGTCTTCAGCACCAAAACTTATAAACCAAGAGAATGATGGAACTGACTTGGAAAACTAATGCTATGATTTAATCTGTGTTGTATTAGAAATGGAAATTTAGATTTTTAAAACATTTTCTGTGCCACGTTCTGGCAGTTATACTTACACGGTCCTATTAAGCAGCACTTTATTCCATCTGGGAACCCTTTGAGTTTCATTGGGTCACACACAGAATAAAATACTAATCACTACAAGTAAGGTCTGGCTCTGGGTTTGGCTCATAGACAGAGGACTGGAGTGAGAACTTTGTTTTGGTTAGTCTCTGAGTAGGAGACTTTGAATTTCCTTTTTACCTAAGCTACATCTGCTGAGCTAGTTTATTACAAAAGAAATGGGAACTATGGCAATACATAGCTCCGAGTGTCTCCCATTCATACCATAAATATGTGAGGCCATGGCTCTGGGCAAGCTTTTCAACACATTCAGAAGCAGGATTTGATAGAATGCAACAGCTAACTCTCACTGCACCTCTTAATTTGCTTGCTGGAACTTGGCAATTTACCTTTCAAGAGCCACAGACCAAGTGGATATCTGTTTGGCACACACAAAAGTTCTTTTCAGGCATCTAGTGAAAGGGTAAGGTATGGACTGCAGCTTAATGAAGTTATAAGCTAGTGACATATCTTGCCAGAAAATATTCATGATCTGCTAAAAGGAAAGAAGACTAGTCATCACAAAATAAAGTCTTATGTTTTAATTTTTAATGTGCATAGTTTAATTTGCTTTTAGCTGCTTTTATACGCACGCACATATATATATAAATATATGTACACACACTGTGAATCTGCAAAGCAAAGGCTGCAACCACTTTGGTAGTACAAAGACACCACATTAATAGTGAAACCCTGAACCATTCATAGTTAAGGCTAGGTTTATTTGGGAGTTCATCAGAGTTTTGGCAAATGTTGTAAGACTTTTGGTTGCAGTGCTGCAATCAATGTTTTCATGTGGCAACTAGGTGAAACTGCTGTGGTTCAGGCTAAGTCTCACACTACGTCTGAACCCAAAACCTCAAAGATGAACTCTAAGCCATGAATTTACATAAACTTACAAACATTTCCAAAATTCTGCAAAGGCAAACTGCAGCTCAGGTCTTCAAAGGATATCTACTTTCCAAAGGATATGTAGATTTTGTTTGCTATTTGCTCTACTCTTCCTGGAGAGACCTCTTCTCTGCATCTGAATAGAATTGCAACAAGTTGGCAATTTCTACACTGGCAACCTGTGTACAGGGTTTTGAAATTCCTGCAGAATCAAGACCTGGAGACTTATCTCTTTGAGGAGACAAGAGCTTGTAGCAGGTGATAAGAAGTAATAAGGGGGTGTTAGCAGCCAGCATTGATATATCCAGCTACCGGTGACTGTTATGACTGTTTTATGGTTTTGGAAGGGTGAGGTCAAGGGCTTTGAATTGAAATGGCCCTTTTGAATAAGGATTCCTAGAATATAGGTCTAAAAAGAATAAAGCATCTAAAAAAGCATTATGCCTGATTTAAAGCATTTACTAGTGCTCATGGCTCTTCTTTAAAGTGTTATGATTATGATTGCATTTAAATTTAATCAACTTCTGAAGGGCAGCTCAGGTATGTGAGATGAGAGGACAAGCACATGGAAGAGGAAGTAACTTTGCAAGGTGTTTTTAAGGACAGGAAAAATAGGGATGCTAATGCAGCAAGACATAGGCTTTATTTTAGTAAAGGATTTAACTCAATTTCAGGATGACAACCTGGAAGAGAAAAGTGAATCTAGGGAAGTCAGAGTAAAAGGTGGCTGAGGAACAGAGAAGGGCTTTAGGGCAGGAAGTGTGGGTGTTGGGAAGCCCCACAGCCAGAGGGACTGATGCAGGTTTTCAGCAGGGCTGAGGTGGGAATGAAAGGAAGTATTATCAAATCACATTAGACTTTGACCAACACCTGGGCATCTCAGGTTCGTTTCAGAATTCCCTGTAGAGTTTGAATTAATTTTGTAATAAGCCTCAGATTTTACAAAGAATTAAAAGGCCTCAGGAAATTATTGCAGGTGGTTTATAATCTCAGTTATTTGGGTCTTGCACATTTTTTTCATTTCTATTTGCACAACTTGCCAGTAGTCTTAGGTGTAACAACATATAACACACATTGATGTTCTGCCTACCATAACCACTGAGCACAATATGCTGATTTCCCTAGGCTTAAAACAGAAAAAGCATAAAAACACAGATACATACACAATCCATCACATACATGCTTAGGAAACAGTAGATAGCAACATCTGTCATAGATCTGTAACATTTTAAAAATATTTACTAGGAAAATGTTAAAAGAATGTATAATATTTACACATAGAAAGTCTTGATCCAAAGTGTTTTTTTCAGAAGTGTGTACTGTTTTGCTGTGTGGCAGGTGCTCTGAGCTACCATTAATCTGGAAAGAAGCAAGAAGTATTTGGTGCCATGACAGAAACATTTAGGAATCTAAAGACAAAGCTGTGTATGATTAAATAGAATAGGAGTTAGGTGGCTAATTCACCTGATTTTACTGGGAGCTAGGCATGCGATGTATTTAGTTACTTTTGACAATTTCAGAAGTTTTCCTCTGCATATTTAATCACCTAAATGTATTTAAGATCTGGTTTAATAGAACCTGTTGACCTTTCCATTTAAGATTGGATGCCTTCCCCAGAGACCACCGTCTTGCTGAACATCCAGTGCATAACTATCCACCTCCACTAAGAGAGAATAATCTGTCAGTGTTTTGAGAGCTTGTGGAGCCCCCATAAACTCTTAAGAAATTAGGCAACTTAAAATTAAAGCCAAGCAATTTTCTTGATCTTTTACTGCCCATTTCTTCTGGGTAGCTTTTTAATAAAATCTCCTTACAATCAATAAAATATATTTATAACAAAGTACCACACTCCTACCGACAATCTGGGAGCTGGTGCATACACTTCACGGCTTATAAACTGACACACTGTAATAGCTGCACAGTTTTTAGCAGCTGTCTCTCACACCATGTGTCCTGCCCAAGTAGAGACTGAGATTCAGACATAATGTTCAAACACTGGGATTATCCTGTAATTTTCTGAATAGATGGCAACCATATGATAATTAATTCCCTAAAACCAAGCAGGGAGAAACAGCTGAAGAAGGGAAGGATTTTTACATTGCAAAGAAGATGCAGTACCCAGGGGGCTTTCAGATATTCTGGATGGGGATATAGACAGGATAAGAACTTCAGTTGTAAACAGATAAATTGATATTCTGTTCCTACTCACACTTCAGTTTTGGAAATGATGTGTGACTTCCATAACAAACAGCAGGTAAATATGTACATCCATCCTTATACTTGACTCTAAATGTATTTATGAAAAAAGGAGTCCAGAAATCTGAATTCTATATTGATTTTAAAGAACTAATCCTCTTCTTTCATTTCACCTGAATGATGTTAAAAATCCTCTCCTGCAAGCTGCAGAAAGAACTCTTAGAGCCTGGCCTTCTACCTCAATCCATTCCACACAGAAAGTGGCATGCTTCTAAAATTATTTTTTCAGCCTTAAAAATCCTATTATTTCCATCCTTATGATTAGCTTGCCTCTACTGGCTCTGCAAAGTAAGTTGATAGGACAGGAGGTCACTCATCCCAAATGTAGTCACCAAAAACCTGCTAAATGGTTTTAGCTCCATACCTTAAATGGAGGGGAAGATGCAAGATTTTGTCCTTCATTCAGAGCAATACTAAGATGGTCCAATTTGCATCTCTTATATGCAGGAACAAAAGTTTTGAGTAATCTTAATCTATATGCTGTTTTCTTGGCTTTCTAGCCACAAATGAGTTGGCTCATCCAGTTATTGGAAGAACTGACTCTCAGTAAATCATTTGATTTGCATAACATACCTGCTTCTTGCAAACAGTGATTTCTTCAACAAAATCTTAACAAGTTGACTTATTCTTTCTTTTATTCTGCTTTTTGATAGTACATAGTGGTGAAGTTGGCAGATCTCCTTTTCAAGATTTAAAATTTTCATATTCTGTTGGAATTTAGAGGAAAAGCTGAACATGCTCTTAGTGTTACAAAAGACTTGTGCCATTTTCATGTTTAGCATGAGAAACTTGCCAGTAAATTAAGTTGAAGAATTACCATAACTTAATATTTGTGTGTATTTAGAATACTTTCCAGACAGGAATCTCAAATGTCTTCATGAATGTTAAGGAATACAAGCAATGAAAACCTTACTACATCACTCCCTGGAAGAAGAAAACAAGAAAGGAAAAAAGAAGCTGATTTTGGGTGGATAAAGGGAGGCCAAGAGATACCAAGTGCCTGACTTAATGTCATATGAGAGGAAAAATACACAGCTGATGACAGAATCCAGGGATGAACTTACAGAGTACAGCAGTAGGTTTCTGAGTCAAGAAAAGGCACCTCAAGCAGCAATCAGATTTTTACGAACACAGTCAAAATCCTCTAGTTTTATAGGATAGGCACTTAAGATCTATGTATGACTGATAAATGAATGATGATATTTCTCCAACTACAAAAGGTAATACTTGCATTTTGTTTGAATAATTCCTGGAATAATTAAACATACAGAAACAGTTAGGACATGTTGGAAGGACTGACATAATGGATGATTTTCAAAGAAGTTTTAGGTTTAGGTGTGCTAATCCCATCGAAAATAAAAAATGGATTTCAAACTCCCTGGGGCTTCATTGAAATTCTCAGCTCATATCACTGCAACTGATTGCATAGGAACACAAATTAGAGTTAAAATGGGATTTAATTCTATCGTGTATGTATGTTCACTTTTTTTCTGCTATCATTCATTCATTTCTTTATTTTAAATGCACCTTTCATTCAGTGATTTGCAGTAGCAAAACAACCACAGAGAAAACACTCTTCCTTCCATACCCCACAAAATCCTAAAATATTAAAAAAGAATAATAAGCAATGGACCATAGCATCAAGTGCCTTGAATTGACACCATTTCTTTGCCAATTTAAACTAGCTGAGTACATGGCCTCCCGTCTTTTTGTGTTTTCTGAGGTTATTCTCAGCAGCACCTGCACAGTAAATAAAGGTAAAAGTGCAACAAAATAGACTCAGACACATCAGCGAATGAGGAGCTCTGCTTCCCATATACATTAGTGAACTTTTCTCCTGACAAACAGGCTATCACCGTATAATGGGCTTTTCCTGAAGTTTACTGCGGCACTGTTTATAATAACATTGCATCCAGCCTGCCTTGTTGGTACTTTTGCATTGCAGGGTAACAGTTCTGAGGTGGCAGCAAACAGCTTCCGTGCTTGTGTCAGGAGAAATAAAACTGTTATTATTTCATACACTTCAGAGGCCACACTCGAACTCAGCAGCTCTGCAGAGCTGTTGTGAACAGAAAGCTCTGCTGTAGAACACCGGGCTGCCCCCTCAACAATAAACCGTCTTCTCTCCCCTCTGTGTTTGGCTTCCCGCCAGTTGCCCATTTGCTTTACACCATCAATTTATATTCACTGAGATGGTGTAAGGTTCTAGAACAGCACTGATTATCAAATCTGCCTGCCAAACATATGAGCAGTAAAAGCTGGTCTTCCAGAGTCCTACATGTATCATCCAAGGGCCCGATCCTGCAAGCTCGCCCGACAGGGAGCAGTGCTCAGATCAGCCAAAGTCAATGGAGCCCTGAATTCACAGCAGCAAATGCCACTGCTAGGAAAAAGTGCTAGTGGGATGGAGTCCTTGATGGCTTGGCTTTCCTGCACAGAGTTTTAAAGCAGTGATTTTCAATAACCCCTCAGTGGCATAAGCCCTGGCGGAGTCGTCGGAGAGAGCTCGTAGCTTTTGTCACATATTTTGATTACTATTTCATTCAGCAGCTATTTGCCAGATGATACTATCTCTTCTGGTATATGTGACGCTGCCTTTAAAAAGCCTTTAGAATAGCCATGCAGTCACTCATTCCTTGCTAATCCCAAAAGCCGAAAAGCCAAAAAGCTCTTGCTTTCTTACTCCCTCCCTCATCCAAAACAATCCTACAACAGAGTTCAAAAAAAGTTAAAAATTTTGACACTTTAGAAAACGACTTTAAAAGGAATACACAGGCTGATCTTTATTTGCCTTTAAAGTCTAAGAAGCATGCAATTCTGGCTTCCAAACTTTCTACTTAATCATGAGGTCTAGGAATTTATTTATTTAAATGGAAGCTTATATTCTCAGAGGAAAGAAAAAACAATATTTACAGCTGGGATGGTTCTTTAGAAAGACACCAAATGTCATGAGAGCAGCATTCAGGAGGACTGAAAACACTGCATTAACAATGGATTTTAGCAAATTAATTAGCCTTGCCCATTTTAATTTTTCTTTCACAATGCTCTAAGCTTGTGAGAATCAGCCACAATGGGTTTTGTTCATAAGTTACTTTGCATCTAAAAAGAATTAGAATATTTCATGCTTGCTTTTCCGTGTGGTCATATATTGGCAATCCTAATTTGAATCCTTTCACCTCATGTGCAATTAGTTCTCACTGAAGCCAATAGTCGTCATCCATACGTAAGGAAAGTGGGATGGATCTTTAATGAGTGGGAAGTAAATGTAACAATGAAATAGCTAATGAAGAGGTTTTACAGAAACAATGCAGCTTTTTGGATTTGAAACAAACCGGCAGAGATAAATACATCTACCTACTCTTTACTTAAGGGCTATAATATTGGGCTCACTTAATGCATTCAAAAGTATGCATGCATTTTCCAAATGTTTCCTAGATATATTAATCATATCTCAATCCTAGAATGAACTCTTTGCAAGAAGACTTATGCACATCCATAGTGTTATCTGGAAGATTACAGCCTTTATTGCTGACTATTTGTAAATAAGGATAAAAGTCAGCGTAGGCATCTCTTCAAATGCAGCTTTAAAATACCATATGTCCTTATGCTTGTGTTATGTGATGAAACCTGACAGATCAAAGGACCAGATTTCCCACTCTACATTGATTATTTACTATCATTCATTTTCATGCATTTTAATATGTGGTATCTACATTTAGGTTCTTGAGAGCCAGAGAGAATTCAAGCTGCAATACTTGGATCCAGACTCTGAACTTCACATAGCTTGGGGATCTGGCATTTTGGTTCAGCTTTTCCATTATGTAAACAACAATGTATGTCAGATGAAGTCCACACTGTCTTCAAGCCTGCTCAAGCTGTCTTACCCCTTTTCTCCTCTCCAATATATTCACCTTTTCCCCCACAAAAAAGAAAAAAAAAATCATTTCACAGCTAGAAATTCATAACAGATTTTGACTGCAGGCATCAATCCTTCAAATCATTGTGTAAGTCAGTGGCAGGCCATGCTGTCTTTCTAAACACAAACTAACAGAGTGACCTGATAGAGACAACAACAGGGCTTCTGACACTTCTTTTATTGCCCACTCATAAATTCATAAAGGGATGTATACTATCACCAATTGGTAAGTTTGCTAGATAAACATCAACACCAATTTAATGGCTTGCGTACACATAGTAAAACAGAGAATCTTTATACAAAGAAATCAGATAAATCAAACATGAGCTGTGTCTTAGAGGAAAGCAATTAAAGCTTTAAGGTAAAGTTGCTGAGGGAAAGCCCTGTATCACATTATAGTGTATAATAGAAAATGTGTTAACATGGAGTACAGTATGTGAAATTAAATTAATTAGTAATATAAAACACTTCTAAAGCAGCATGTCCATTGACAGATAAACAGATTAAACATAAGAGATAAATAACCCATTCAGAGATCTCAGCTCTTTTTTTTTTATCAAAGAGAAGAAATGAAAAAGGAAATCAAACTTCCTAAAAGACAGAGGTGATAAAAGCATAGCTAAAATAGACATTTTAAAGCCGACTTGTTCGCCCCAGGCTAGTGATTGAAAAGAAAAAGCATAGTCGGACCATAAAAAACCTATTGGACCATATTTCATTTGCTATAGTATATTTAAATGTTTGACTGCACACCAATTTAAATCTAGTGCCTTATAGGCTAGTATAAAATACCTCAAGCTGTACTACTTTCTGAGCAACTGTAAAGAACCTTTCTTTGAGAGACACTTCTTACAGACACTTCACATAGCCTTTCTTAGGGTTAGAAATATACTTAAGGCTAAATGGGCAATTTTTTCTGCTTCTTTTCTCCCCTACCAACACAAACACATGATCTGTTATGATTAAGGGCTGCTAGCATAAGACAGACTGGAATAAGAGGAGCTCCTGGAGCCCACATACACAAGCTTACCATGTCCTCTAAATTCCAGACAAGACATCTGTACCATGTACAGCTTTCCATGTAAATCCCAGTCTGGGGGTTTTTACTTTTATTTTCTGACATGCAACTGGTGCAATTCAAGGAACCATTCAATTAATTGCATATATAATCCATACCTGCCTGTTATTCTTCACTGATGGCTTCTGTGTATCTCTCTTCTAAGCTTCTACCAATTTCCAAAAAAACTTTTCCAGTTCCATCTGTGATGGTAACATACTGCTGACAGTTGAGTACTTCCTTCCTTCCAATTTGCCTGATGAAAGAATCTGATAGCACAGAACTTGGGCAATACAAGTTCCCTCAGGTTATACTGTGGTCACTTCCCAGCTGATCATGTCTCCTTTCTGAGGTAGATGACTCTTGCAAGTTTTCTGGGATCCCATGGACAGATCAAGCATTTGCAAATTACAAAGACGTCTGTGGTGGTCCAGACTCTGATTCAAGGATTTTAGGTTTATGCCTATGGTACCCAATATGCTGAAGTGTCATTCACTCTCCACCATCTGAATTTGGTGGCAGTGCAAAAGTTACTGTATGAATTGACAATCACCTTGATACCTATTCCAGTGTGGAACTTGCTATCCAGAGGAAAATAAGTTTTGTTTTTGTGAAAGTAACCACAGTTCCCACAGTGATAGGAGCCTACATGTTAGCCATCATAATACAAAACGCTTTTAAATCCTCCCTAAGGGAAATGTATTATCCACCATTTCTGTAAAAAAGGAGTGGGGGATGGGATATAAAGGTAAGTATTCTAGATATATGTGAGCTGTCAAAATGAGCTGTTTCTCCATCAGACTCAAAAATGTGCATCATTGCTTTAATACAGATGGTTAGAATTTTTGTTAGTTAGATTTGTCTGGGTCCAACAGAAAAAATATAACCTGTAGCTCTTTTGTAAAACAGAATGCAATGTCAGTATTCACCTGCTGGAAATTCTGTCACTGCAGAGAGGCATTCGGTCAGGACATTATGAAAAAGCAGAACTTAGTAACACATCTAAGGGTGAAGAGAGAGGGCACAGGACACACTTCAAATGAGTAAATCACACTAACTCTAGAATTCAAATTTTAAAAGTATTCTGAGCAAGTTAGATACAGAAATTAAAGCTGCCCTGAAGCAACTTTAATTTACGTGACTGGGTGATTTGCTATCACTACATAAGTGCCAAAGCTTCTTTACATTTGGCAACACCACAGAAGCAACCTTCCCATACAGGCAAATCACTCACTAGTAATACCTGCACTGAATTAACCTGTGTAAGAACTTAAATATGAGAAGGGCATTTAAAGACAAATTCTGTCCTCTTCAGCAGTGCTACAAATCTGCAGCAGCTTACCACCAGTCCCTCTCTTCCTAATTTCTGGAAAAGGACTCCTAAAATTTGACCTTTCAGTTTATTTTAGATGGAACAGGTATTCCTCTTGTGAGACAGTATTTCCATTTGCGAAACTTTGCTTTCTAAATTGATATTTAGTCTGCAGAATGTTTGCCCAAGCCTCAAGTATTTTGGAAAGTTTTAGCAAAAATGATTCAGCCATTTCTGAAAATGAAATTAAAGAAAAATATTGGTATGTTGTTTCTGCTATATTTAATTGAGGAGAATGTGCTTTGGAACAGAAGCATAACATTTGGAGAAGGGATGGCCCTGCTCTTGGGGATGCGCCTTTTGCCATCTCTTTGAAAATCCACCCACATTTGGCCAAGCTATAAACCTTTGAAAATTTTCAATTAGCACTAGTTTAGTAAAGACATTTAAGAGTTTGTCAGCTAAATACTTCAAAGACTCCATCTGTACTGAACATGCTCCAGCCTGTACATGCTGGCATCTGCAGCACCCCCACAGAAAAAGGGAGTGTGCACTGCTCCAGCTCTGAGCAGGACTTCCTTTGAAATGGTCCTTCTCCATTGCTGTGGACCTTCCTAGACCAGGGACTGCATACAGGGTGCTGTCACCTGTTTTGTCTCCATCCCACATCTGTGTGGCAAGAGGGACCACAGGGGAGTAATGTAAAGCTGTGTGGCATTTTCCTTTCAATGTCTGCCACCAACGTCTGCCATTACAAAAAGCCTTCAAAGGAGCGCATTCAAAGGGAGGCGCCTCTTTTGCAATGAAATGGGAGCTAAGTCAGGTCCCAGCTCTTCATCCAGCCTCAATCATCCATATCACCAACCCCGATATTTCTTTTTCCTTTATCATGTCCCTCATCCCACTTCAATCCCAGAGCCCAAGACCAGCAGCTACCTCCATCCAGTTCATTCCTACTAGCCTAATTAGTTTGTAGTCACCTCCTTCCAGTGCTCCAATTCTACTCCTTTACAACTGGAGTCTCCTCATTTCCCAGGGTACTGTCATCCTCCTTACTCAGCCATCCCTCTTCATCTCCTCCTCTGTTTCACAGTATCTGTCAGTGTGACACAAACTACATCCTTCACTCTCTAGGACAGCTTTGGTCCCCTCTGCATTTAACTCTGGCAGCTTCCTCCATCACAGTCCTGGGTATCAGAAGGAATCGTAGGTATGGGATAATAGTTCATTGTTTCAATGCCTGGCTATGACTCTCAGCTATTTGGAAACAGCCTTGCAATAGTACATCTAGTCCCTCTACAGCATGAGTACAGTTTCACAAGCACAAGGTGGTGTGGGGTTTCATGATTCTGGCTATTTAAGACTAAATTTCTGAAGGTTTAGCTATCCACACCCAGAAAGACTTCATCTGTGAATTGTAATTTTTGCTAACAGTTAGCTGTGGACAAATTGTTATATTTTTATAGGGAAAGTAAAAGCACACTCCTAACACTGACCAGTAAAATTCTTCTCTCACACAAACAGGACCACTAAAGGCTCTGGCATTATTTAAGTTAAATATTGTGCACTATTTTTCCCCCCAATATATTTTGTTTTCAATTTTTGTTGATTTTTTGCTGACTTTAACAGGTCCTAAACAGAAGATTGAGAATGAGTTCATGGTGTTATTGAAATTACTGGTATGCCTTGTATCTCAGAATCAGAAACTAAATGTTTTAAATCCTGAGATTGGCAGCATCTATAGGTATGACTTTTTATTTCAAGAAAATTACTTCAAAACAGAACTCATTATATATGTAATATAAATGTGTAATGTGTCAGGTGCTTGTAGGACATTTTAATTGGATCGAGCATTTCATTTTGGGTATATCTTTATAGTACTTCTAAGCTGTCTGAGAAGTTTAGCTTGTTTGTCTCCCATGGAGAAAATTTTTTGAATTGATATGGCTTTCTCTGTTTACTTTCCCTGCTTTTCCATCAGCTGTACCGGCCAAAGCAAATGCAAACAAACTTCTTTAGTCAAAGCAGTAAAGATAGTTTTTGATGCTGAATAATTTTTTGTCAGTAAGAGGAGTACTGTTTCTTTAATTATCTAACACATCGCTTTGTCTCAGAGGTGTTGTAACCATTGCACTGCATTTTATAGATCACCAAGCAGCATTAATTGAAGCTCAATTCCTTCAATTTGACTATAGGAGGACTATATATAAAATGAGTTTTCTATTGAGAAAAAGAGAAGATGAAGACAAAAATAAAAATTAAAATGTACTTTGCAATATTACCGTATTCCCTTTTTGCAATTCATGACAACATGAGAGCTTGAAAGCTGAACTTTGTATATCTACCAACTCCACGAACCTGCAAAGCTTCTGGCCTCTCTGTCTTCTACCTGTATAAGGTGATTAGAGCTCAAAGATTACCATGGCCTGAAATGGCCTGAAACTGAGCTGGAAAATTCAAGGGAAGCATTTTAACTTGGGGGGATTTTGTTGGACTGGCTGTATATGTGAGTTAAGTCACCTCACATCTTTTTTGGTTCTGCATTAAGACTATAACACGGATTCCAGGAAATAATTTCTGACTTCCTGAAAGTCTGTGTGGCATCTGATCATAGGAAAGAGTCCATTAAACTAGGAACAAAAGGTTTGACAGAACCAAAGTGTTTGCTTCTGCTTGCGCATTGCAATTAAGACAGGGTTATGCAGTAACAAACAGCACAAAGTTGTCGAGTTTCAGACCTAGTGGGCTATGCAAGCTGACAGAAAATTGTCTGTTTAGGTTTTATTTCTCTGCAGGGCTCTTGTGCTTATATGATGGGATCAATGCTGTACATTAGTTTGTCTACTCTGAACACTCAGTTTTTCATATACCTCCATTTTGAGGAATTCCAGGAAAATGAAAGAAACAAAGAAAACAAGGTGCTTACTGGCAGATTAAGATTTCTAAAAACAATCAAACAAACCAGCAAATAGGTCTCTCAAATCTAATAAAAAATAGGTCTCTCAAATCTAATAAAAAAGCAAAAACTAAGAAAGAAAAATCAACATGGATAGAAAAAATAGTTTTATCAAAATTATGCTTTCTAATTTCTTTTGTAAATTTTTTTATAGTCTCACAATTAAAAATACCAAATCAGTGTCATATTGTGATAAAACACTGAATCAGATTTTTAGGCATGAAATTCCCTCAAAATTGCCTCTCTATATGTTTGTAAAACAGAAATCCACATTTGCTGAAATATAAGGCCTTTTTGCTTAGGAACTTGGTACTTGGAAAATGAATCTTTTTGGCACTTGAAAGATAAAAACTGTCTACTGTAAAGAATGGCTTGGATATCGAGCACTGAAGGAAGAAGTTTTTAAAACTTCACTGAAAGGAAAGCTTTTTAAAGCATAGTTTGATAATTCATGCAATCTCTGTGTTGCTTGTCTGCATGGAAATCCCCAGCTTTTTCAGCATCTTGGAAAAGAATTTCAAAAAGTCATACAAAATGATACTGAGAAAAGTCAAGGTCTGAGGCCCTGTCTTCTTCCTATTAGATTTAATAGAAAACAAAAATAAATCCTATTGTTTGTCCCCTTGTCTAAGACAAGGCTGGGAATGAGGTGTGGAAACTAAACCACTGTTCTCAAGCTTAAAGGTCCTTTCTCAAGTCCTTTCAGGTCAGGGCTCTGGCACATCAGCAAGTCATTGCAGGAAATGTAAATTGCCACTTTGCATTGCAGTAACCTTTCTGTTGATAGGGGACTTCTGTCTCCAGGGCTGACGACCTGGCAAATTTCACATGAATTTAAACAGAATCATGCAAAAAATTAAACAAAAGCAGAGTTGAGGAAAAGCACATCAGTGTAGAGTCTCTATTTAAAGAGGAATTTGGACCTTCTGTGATGTATTTTAAGTGCTTTTCTTTTTCCACTCAATACATTAAAGGGACATGATCAAGGCTAAAGAAACTAAAATTAGACCTGCCAGCTGTGTTTTGGTTTGTGAGTATTCACAGGTCACGTTGTCCCTGAGCACTCACTGTCTGATCCGTTCCCTGAAGGAGGCAAAACACTGGAACGTAAAGGAATTCTGATACCCCTGATGTACTTCAGTATAGTCTCTGCTCTCCTCAGAGTAAATTAGACAGACAGAAAGAAGCCAGCAGACACATATCTCTGATCTTGGAAAAAGCATAGGGCTCTTGGATTGTTATTTTATTTGTAGCATCTCTGTTTGATCTTTCATTTTGGGAAAATAATAGGTTTTAAAAGTTCATACGGGAAAAAATACATTAATACGCTGAAACATATTTGATTTTGGGTCAACTTTTACAACATTTTCTGAAAATAATCCTGCCAGTGCAAGCTGAGTTTTTGTGTCTTAAATCACTCATTAGTCTGCCAATTTTCCACCTAATAGCTCAGCTAATTGCTGAAAAGCAGCTCTAGATAGTTTGCAATTGCTCTATAAAACTTACTATTAAAATTTTGAGGGGCAGTTTATCCAAGAGGCATTAATTTGACCTCTAATTTTCAGGTGGTACAATCCTAACAAATTTGCTTTTACAGGTCAAGTAGTACACATATAACTGTGTAGTTGGGCTGTGTTTTCAATCTTTGCCTGTACAAAATAAAGAATTTTGAGTTGAGGACCTCAAAATTAGATGTAGTTTTGGATAGTTTGTCCTTATACACCTGCCAGATGATCTCTGCTTTTGTCAGGACAATCATTCAAATGAGTCAGTCAAATAGACATGGGTGTATTATTGCCCTGTAATTAAGGGTTGAGAAAAATCAGTAATTTTCAAAGTACTAATTGAAAACTCATGTGGAAATGTTATTCAGAAAGCTAAATTTAATAATGTTAAAAGCAGTGCTCTTTTCAAAAAGAGGTCCACAGTTTGAATCAGAGTAAGTCCCCATTTTTTTTTTTATGTAAATGCAATGTTTCAAGCTCAAGCAAACCCTGGAAAACAGTGGCTCAAAAGCAGCAGTGTTAACAGGATTCTTCACATCGTCTCTCTCTCACAACCCCAAGATGTAGAAAGCAGTTGCACAGAACCAGAATAGCTCCAGCTCCCTCCTCACTGGACTCATGGTCTCAGTACTTTCTCCGTAAAACCGGCTCACGGCTGACAACGCTGCAGAAATGCGTCATATGCACCTAATTAAATTTGAAAGGGGGGTGGGAATGCTGCACTGTAACATGCAATACTCATCCTCTAGCCCCTTTCAACTCCACCCCCAGTCTTTTGGGCATCTAAGAAGGTCTCACACTATGCAGACAGACCTCTGGTGCCAAACAATATGGAATTTGTGACATGAGTTCATAAAGAAATAATTCATTACAGAACAGGAAAGAAGTAAACAGGGATACACCACAGACAAAGAAAAAACTTTGAAGATAATGTAACAGCTTTTTTAATTGATTTGCTTTCCTATCCTGTCCACTGTTCTAATTTAAAATATATATATCAAGGCAAATGGAATTATAGCTTAGTTACTAAAATATTTGCAAATCATACGCACTCAGAAAGACAGAAACTCAAGAGTTCTAATTGCAGGCTGTACGTCGAAGCAAGAGAAAAGAATTATATTATCAAGAAAGAGATAAGAATCCCTCTAACACCATGTGATCTTTTCCCTTCCAGGGTCTATCTCTTTGGAGTCCAGAGAACAAAGTGATCAGGGCCCATGAAGCTGGTGATAACTCATTCTGGGAGGGAGAGAGGTGAACATGAGATCCTTTCCCATTCCCATCCAAAGATTTAAGTGAATCCATGGTAAAACATCCAGGTGATATTTTACAGTCATAGAATGATTGTATTTTATAATCATAGAAAAAGCCATTAGAAAGCCACAGGACAAATATAATTTAAATACTGCTTAAGGAAACAATGGTAAATGAAATCTGTGGAGTCCAGCATATTTTTATTATCTATGTTGTGTTGTACAATTTATGTTATAAGGCATAGTTTTTACTATTTTCTCTTGCCATTTAACTTCAATTCTACAGCTGTACAGTTTTTGAAACAGCAAATTCTTGATTAGTGTGCAGTGATAATGCAAAATTATAAGTGTGAATTAAGGCGATATTATACTACATTCATGTACTTATCAGGAAGCATAATACACAAGTCTAGTGGCAACTATTCAGCCACAGGAGCGACCTCACCAGTTTAATATGCTCAGAGTTGCTTTATAAAGTGAGAAAACAAGTGTATCAGCATGCATTAACCATGTTTTGCTGTAATCAAAAGCAAGTTTTGCTAATATGTATTAACACAAGGCAACTTAAAAAAATGTAGATGTCAAGTGTAAAAATGTTGTTGATATACAATGTATATTACAAAGTAGCAGTAGTAAAATGAGATCTAGCATTTTGTTTTTCCATAGATTAACTTCCTAAAGAGATTTAAAACAACCAACCAAACAAAAAAGCCCCCATCATACCACCCACACAACAAACACACAAAATACACAACCAAAAGCTCTTGTTTCGGCTAATCAGTTGTTAGCATGTACATATGCTAATGTCCACATTTACTGTAAGCATGTTCCTGTGCATATATCTATACATACACTAGGAATACAGCACCTATTTTTATATATACGTATATTGTCACATAAAAACACATATGCTCCAGAGCTTTCCTTTTAGTGTTTTTCTTGAATCTTTACATGAATAATATCCAGCATCATGGATCTTGAACACTGATGACTCTGGTTAACGCTTTTATCCTTTGCTTGAAATTACAGGATCAGTCTAGCCAGAATTTATGAGAACCAGACCCCAGACCTCACATAGCTCACATATTAGACCATTAGGTATCTAACTACCTCTGAACAATTTCAATGCATTATCTTGCCTTCTCCCTGGGGCACAAACTTCACTCGTCCATACTTTTAATATATTTTGTCTGCATGAAGCAGATCGAGTTATTACATGCCAGCAGATCACGACTTACAGAAATCTCATTGCTCTACAGTGATGCAACTAATATCTCTCCTTTCTGCATTCTGAGACAGTGCAGTAAAGAAATGGTCAATAGTGTAATTTTCACTAAATTAATTGAGAATGTATTGAATGCAGATTTGCTATTTATGCTTGCAGATTTGCTATTTATGCTTGCAGATGGGCTAATTAAATATTTCCACCTTGAAATATATTTGTGTGTGCATATATATGCTGATATACCACTATCCATATTGACATAGCTAAACAAATTGCTTAGAATGCTCAATGCTGCACTTCATATAGTGTCCTTCTGGTGAGAGAGGTTTAGCACTCAATTTTCAAAGACAATGTAAAATCAGGGTGTTGTTGCCAAACATACCTTTGCCCTACGGGACTGGAGTGGTTTTGTTTTGTGTTGGGGCTTTTTTGATTGAAATATAACATAAAGCAAGATTAGAAATCAATTGACTTGTGAACCCTCTGAACCTTTTACCTGGGTTGCAAGGCCATTATGTTCTTTTCTTTCATTAGCTTTTTGTTGGAGCAAGGCTGAACAGGAAACAAGGGTGATCCTGTCCCATCCCTAGAGGTTGTTCATCAGCTGGCTCAGTTTACAACAATAAAAAAAATTGGAAACATATAACAAGTCAGAAACCTTATATTTTTCTTTAAACATTATGATCAGCATTATAGTACTAATATTAACAGCAGAGGAGAATTGGAGAATTGCACTCTTTTTGGAATTCCTCTTCTGCAAAATGATATGCATGTATTTTTCCTGCATTAAAGTATCTGCCTTTATACCCCAGTTCTAGCTAACAAAGTGATTTTAGTTTGGATCTGCTAAATTAATTTCCTTTATAGCTTTCATTCTCGATGAACAGAGGATTACTCATAATAAGTCTGTATTTCAAATTTAAATTCATTCTTAAAAAACAGAAGTGAAAATCTTGTTTCTCCTTTCCAAAGCAGTTTGAAGCCCTGTTCTGCGAAGTGCTCAGTGTCTTGACGGAGACGCCTAGCGCCAGAGCAACAGCAAGAGAAACAGGGAGACTCGGCACCTCAGGGAAGGCGCTTCACACTCCACAGGATTGGACACTTAATTCCTAACTAAAACAAACTCCATCAAAAGGTCATCAGTCCTGGAGACTAAAACAGTTTTGATGAAGTCCAGTCTCCCACTCTGTTGACAAGCGTCTCAATTATTTTCAACAGCTCTCGGTGTCTACATCAGAAGAATGCAGAGCAATCATCAGGCTGAGGTAACCACAGGTCCCTCTGTGAGAATCTGCAGAACACACACTCTGAGCAGTGCTTTAAGACAGCTTTTTTTTCCCACCTGAGGTAGGAATAACTAATGATGTAACCAAGTTATCAGCTACACGTTTTGACATACCGGCAGTGCATGAACTAATGCCTTGTAACTGCAATGCAAGAAGAAATAGCCCCTCAGGATAAATTCTTTGGAAGTCTGTGTGAGCAAAGCGATGAAATGTCTGGATGGAAAAATCTAGAACTTTTAAATAGGACTGGATAGGACTTAACTCTGATAAATTTTCCTATGTGCTTTACTACCTGAACAAAGTAAAGCTAATCTGGTACTGATTGACAGGTCTTTGCTGATTTGGCCCATCTTTGCTGATTGACAGCATCTATACTAATTTAAGATGCAAGCTGTAGTGAAAAAATTACCATACTCTCCCTCTTTGCACTCCCCTGGCCTTGTTGACCAATTGCACATACCTGTGTTATATATATACAGGTATACACACCTAGGACATCTTAGACTTCAACTTCCTCATTTTTTGACCAGCTGATTTTTCCATAACTGCTTTCCCTTTACTTGCCCACAGCTTCCTTGCCCAAAGCTGTGCCTCTCCCTCTTCAGAAAGTTGTCAGGTAGAGGTTTAGCAGTAAACATGCCTTTTTAAATCCAGCTGCATCCTTTCTTATCTTTCTCTCCAACTGCCTCCCCACTACAGCTCTCCAAGTGCCACAAACTGCACAGATTTTGGGGTTACTGCTACACAAAATTCCCATTATTCCTAGTACCTTGTCATTCTCAGGGATGCTCCTGAATGCCTAGGCTATTGTTGACAAGTGAGTCCAAATGATATGCGCTACTTTTGCATTTACAGCTTAGCTCACACTGAAGTGATGGGAGGCAAATCTTCTCCTGGTTTCTTGTAAGCAATATCCCAGGAGTAAAGGGAGGCAATGCACCTCCCTGAAGAAAGGTCTTCTAAGTCTGCAGAACATGCAAGAGTTAGGTGTTCTCTGAAAATAGCTATGTGGCTCCCTTTCTGAAATGAAATTCATTTTGGCATGTAGTTTAAAAAACAAAACAGAACAAAATAAATCAAATAAAATTCAAACACCAACTTTCCCCCAGTGTAAGGCATAATGAATGAGAAAATAACAAATGAAATTAAGACACATAAAAAAAGCATTATTATTCACAGAATCACAGAATAGTTGAGGTTGGAAAGGATATGTGGAGGTTATCTGGTCTGACCCCTATGCTTAGTCAGGGTCACCTAGAGCTGGTTTCCCAGAACCAGGTCCAGATGGTTTTTGAATACCTCCAAGGATGGAGACTCTGCAACCTCCCTGGGCAATTTATGCCAGTGTTCAGTCACCCTCACAGAGTGTTTCCTGTGTTTCAGTTTGTGCCTGTTGTCTCTGGTCCTGTCCCTGGGAACCACTGAGAAGAGAGTGGCTCTCTTTGGTTTTGCACCTTCCCTTCAGGTATTCCTACACGTTGATGAGATTCCCCCAAGTTTTTCTTCTCCAGGCTAAACACTCCCAGATCTCTTAGCCTTTCTTTGTACAGAGCAAGATGCTCCAGTCCCCTAATCATCTTCTGACCCTTCATTGGACTTTCTCCATTATGTACTGGAATCATAGCTCAAAATGTAATCCAGCAAACATAGCTCAAAAGATGTTATTACTGTGGCATTTTCACCATCTCTCATGCTCTCATGAGAATAGGCCCTGACTATATAGACTCCAGCGTGGTGTCTAAAGGAAGGTATGGAAAGCTCAGTAAAGGATCTCTATTGACTAGACTCAGTATCCCACACCAGAAGAAAAAAATTTGCAGCATTGTTCTTTACACTTCTTTCTAATAGTTGATGTTGGTTAGGTGCAAAATTATTTCTAAGGGTTTTTGAACAGGTATACCACTAGTGGTAACTATTCACAGGTATGTATTTTGTCCTTGCTAGCATTGATTTTAAGCTCAGAAAACTCATTTGACACCACTAAAGAGGACATGAATGAGGGACATAAAGACAGACCCCAAACAATTGAGATGACCATATTAGCTGCTCAGTTCTTTATTTCCACTGTTTTCACTGCTATGTCGACTGCTTATGGCATGTGCTGAGGAGATGACAGAGGGTTGGGATGGATATCAGCATCCATAAGAGCTCCCAGAAACTTAACCTAGGAAGACTATTTCCTCTCTGGACAATGGCAAAAGAAACTATTACTCTGATTATGAGAAAATTAAATGAAGTCTCAATGCTAACTCTCTGGATATGCTTCTTGCTGCAGAAGGTTGTCTGCAATCTATTTTCACTTACTTGAACTCAGGTTTAGTGCTTTTTGAAAGCACAGGAAAATATTCTAGACCTGTGGTCTTAATACTTATACAAGAAGCATGTTCTTCCCAGCTATATAGTGGCATTGTAGACCTTTCAACTTCCCAAGGCCTCTGTGCACGTGACCCTGCACGTCAGGTCAGTGCAAAACACGAAAAAACAGAAGAGTTGTGTGGGAGGCATGTAGCCCCTTATAGGACAGCAGAGAGTCCATGCACCAGATATGGCTCTGTCAGGACCCTTTTGATTGCTAGATTTACACTCCTAAAAAGCAGCCTGGTGCAGCACGTTCTCTCCCACTCCGTGATTTCCCATGGCCCAGACGACAGCTAACTGTCTATAGGTCTGTCTGGCACAAGGGATCACAAAGCAGAAGAGAAATTGTGTGGCCCAAAAGTAAAGCTGCAAGTGCATGACTTGTTTTCTGAAAATACATGGGACAGTGTGAAAGAAGTCAGACAAATGTCTCTTTCTCAGTGTTTAAGACTTGGCAGGTCTGCTAGCTGTAGAGCTCAGCAGCCTATATAGCAACTTCTCTTTGCCATCCAAGTTCAGTTGATTATTCACTGCAAGGCAGCCAAAAAAAAAAGAATGGCGATAGAGGGCAATGAAGTCATATTGCTCCCCCTCCAACAGATTTCAACTTGATCTCCCATATCCTTATTTGGATTTCAATGGGACTCTCTACAAGTACTGTGGATTCTGACATACAACTGCAGACAGACTTTTCTACATTTAAATTTGCTGTGTAAAAATCAAAGGCAGAAAAATCAGCTACTTTCATTCATTGATAATAATATAAATAGACAAGTATAAAGACAACTATAGAGATTATAAAAATTATAATATATATTTGCCTAAGTAATTTATTTATTTATCTGAGGTACATTTCTATATATGTGTTATCTACAGTTTTACCAGTAATTTCCAAACCAAGATTTTTCAGTGAACTGAAGTTCAGAAATTTGTGCTTAAAGCCTTTTTTAAGCTGATGGAATTATTTAAATTGTATTTTCCTGTTGCTATCACAATTCTTATACTGTTAATATTACCTCCAGTTTATTTCAGAATTCCTGTCTTTCATCATTACAATTAAGTTTGTTTTGCACAGATTTTGCTCCAGCTGACCACCCCGGATTAGAGCATGGCCTAATGTATTATTTCTGTTATATCTGTAGTCTGGAGGACAAAGGCATTCACACAGAATGCCCACAGTATTTTTCAGTTTCTGTTCAGGGTATTTCTTTCTTGACAGTGCAATGCACCTGTTTTGATAATCTACCCTTGGAAGTTAATGGAGCTGTGAATTTCCAGATGTCTGTGGGAAAGAAGGCTGTGTAGTCAACAGACCTCTCTACTGATAGTCTGATGAGACTTTCTATTGATCTCTTATTCTGAGACCCCTATTCACAATTCCTGCATGATCTCCTATCGCATGATTTGTTCCATTGGTCACCTGGGTTTACACAAAACCATTGGTGAATAATATCCAAAATCTTATCTCATTTACATTTGATTATATTAAAGAAACCAATATGCCACTAGAATTCTCATCAACTGCATGAAAGTAGGAGATGGAAATTCAGCAATTCAGAAATTACTGGTTCTTTTGAGAAGTGAACCTTTTTGAAGATAGAAACAATATTTTGATGGATAGAGGTGCAAGGGAAATATTAATTTGCCAGATAGAAGAATCTGCAGAAATGCTGGTGGGTGAAAAAGTTCCATCTGGACCTCCAAGGACTACTGGACAGATAGTTCTGAGTCCAACAAAACAAACAGAAGAGAGAGAGAAAAAAAATCCAGTTTATTTTGGGGTAAGAAGGACAATGAGAAAGGGAAGAGCAAATGTGACATGCTAGCCTGGAAAAAATATTAGTATTTTTCTCTTTTTTAATATGTTGGTGGAAAGTCAGCAGGACATTTTCTCTCAATGTTTTCTAAGATCAGGCACCTGCGTTCATCTTTTATCCTTCATTATTCTTAACCATTGTAGTTCAAGGTTCCCAGCAAAGATTCATCATTATGTTCAGTGCTGCACAAATCTGTGTAAAGATAAGCACTTAAAAACAAGACCTTTGTTGTTATCAAATCAGCAATCTGACTTTCTTAGTTACTAGGCACTGCCATATACTATGGATTTAGTGAGAGACGTGAATGAAGCCTTAAGGAAATCTGGTCAGACATTTTGCAAATTTTTTCCCAACACAATTTAAAAAATATTCTTCCCACTTTATCTGACTGAAAAGGTGTTAAGGGCCAAAATTCTATTATGATTACTAGCATTTCTTGGTTAAGTCTGCAAAACACTGAAAATTATAAAGTACAAATGTTAACCACACTCACCAAAATCCCCACCAAATCCCCACTGCCTATCCAAGTTTTCTCCTAAACTTCACAGGGTGTTGTTGTGTTTAACCTTGCTTCTGTGCTATGTTGTTTTGTACTTTTAGGGCTTTGTTAAGAGTGGAAGGTATCACAGAAGCATCTGCACTTAAGTAATGAGTGAAGATTCCTGCACTGTACAGTACTGTACCAGGCTAGCACATGTTGATGGTTCCTGCAGTAAGGGAAACTAAGATTCAAAATTCACAATTGGGTTTTTTTTTAAATGTGGGTTTTTTGGTTGTGGTAGACCTAAAACTCAGCAGCAATCACATAATTGGACTGGGGAAATGTCTTTTCTTTGCCCCAGGAAAATGCCCATTGCATATACAAAACATGATGCAGTGTTTAATTGTGTGAATACATAAAATTTTCTCTCCTTCCAGTGAAAGGATACAAACTTCATTCACCACAAAGCTGATAGAGAGTGGAACTGAGAATGAAGAAAGTATCTGGCATTCTCTACCTTCAAAGTCCTTCACTTAGCAACCTATAAAGCATTTTTTGATCCTAGCTATTGTCTGTATATGAGGTCATAACACTACCCCAGGCAAATCTGAAGCTGTATTTAGTTTTTGACTGTGCAAAAGTATGCTATATAGCTGGTTAATGACAGAACTTTTCTCTTCTCAGTGATTTCTGAAAACCCCACTTACAATATTTCTGTCACAAAAAATTGCATTCTAAACTTCATACTGTTGCCATAGCCCAAACTTCCTAAATGTTCAGTTTTAGTAGTTCCTTAATTTTGGCAACCGCCTTCAAGGATCCAGTATCTGAAATATCTGTTTGCCTAACAAAAATTTTTAAAACAAAGGCTGAGCTATCTTCCCATTGCGCATGGTATGCAACTGAAGTATAAATATTTCACTTTATATTTGTTATCTTTTTTGATGGCTTAGAAACTTCAAGACAAGTTATCTAAATAATTCCAGTGTTACATTCCTATCTCAAGTCTTACCTCTCTAATACTTATCACACTGAGTCCTCTACAGCTTTCCATCCCTTCCTTCTTCCAGAAGAACATTTATCTTTACTGCCCATCAAAAGAAATTCTCCCCTCAAAATAGCAGTGTGTCTGTTAAATATATATATAATAAAATAGCCTTTGTAGAAATCCAGCTGTATCTGTTGATATAATGCTGATCCAGAGATTAATTGAAAAGAATTTCCCTATTCACTTTCCATGTAAATATTTGAAGAAGGGGCTTGCTTATATATTTGTCAAAAAACTTCCAAAGTCATACTGCACTGCATGTCCACGTGCCTTTAGCTTCTTGTATTTCTTCTCTTACACTGATTTGAAGTTGAATCAAATCAATGAATCTTTCACTCAGTGGCTGCACTGAGCAACCTGTGTGAAAATAACTTCAAATCCGTTCCCATGGCCAGGTTTAGAACCAACCAACGGATGACTTTTCAACAGTGCTCACCACTTTCACTGAGCTCTTTTAAAATCCTGGGCTCTGTGCACAAATGTTTGCCATGCATACCCTGCCCACAACCCTGCTGACACATTTGCTGTCTGTCTCAGCTGCAAGCACTGAAGAGCATTCCAGCACAATAACTTGCAAGACAGGTTTGATGCTAGACCCTGTGGAAAGGCTTGGTTTCCTCTTTTGTTTGAATGATTCTTGTTGGTGTTTAAGCAGAGAGATGTCAGCCTTTAGGCATCTCTGACATCTTCAAGGGCAACTTAATTAAAATATTTATCTGTTAAACCAAAAATCTCTTGCCAAAATCCAAGCCTACCCTTTCCATACTGAAAGCTTGTGACTATCTTTGTTGGCTTTAGTTCTCAAAGATGACTCTCCATTAGCTTTTTTTGAGACTTGGATCAAGTTCCAAGTATATAAATCATGTCAAAAGACTGCACAATTTATTTTATTTGTATGAGACATGCATGAGAAGTCATATCAGAAAACTCCCCATTACCATTAATGAATCACACATGTGTGTCTATATATATATATATAGGTCAAGCTGGGTCTGTGAACCAAAGGACACACCAATTTTGAAATCCTTGCCAATTGCATACATAGTTTCCATAGGTTTGACTTTGTTCCTTCCGATTAGGAAGTGAGTAGAAACTCCTGAAGGGCTAAACAACTTTTAAACTGCTCTGAGGAAGGTAAACCAAAGCCATTCTGGTGAAACCAAATGATCTGACAGCACTAAATTCGATGTAAGTGCTGCCCTGCTGCCCTCCTGTTTTTTTCCCTGCTGCTCAGACCTTGGTGATTTTCATTTACAGTACTGTAGGTAGCTGCTCAGATACTCCAGTTTGTTGTCTTCTAACATAGGCTAAAAAAGGAAAGTTAATGTTTCCATATAGGAAAAACCCTCAACCAATGAAGCATATAAAATGCTCTTATGTTGATTGGGAAGTTGGGGTTTTTGACATGTATCCCAGATATTTCATCAGTATGGCATTACATTGTCATATATTACATTACATTGTCTCTGAAGATCTTGGATAAGTCCCACCTGGTCACATCCTAAGCCTGGAGACTTCAGTCTTGAAGTACCTCTCATTACACAGTGAACATTAATGATTTTATGATTTAACGTTTTTTCTTTCATATAATTTAAGAAAGGTACATAGGCAAACTGCTAACATCTGTTATCAATACACTGTATTTAGGGGCTTGAGTTTATCATATATACAGCTTCTCTAAGAGTACACATGGTGATATTCCTAATAGCATATAGTTAACAGCAGTCATTTAGGCTACACACACAGAAAAATATATCTAACGATCATTTGTACAGCAGTGAATTAGTTTCAGAATAGTCCATAGAAAGAATACTAAAAAGGAATGGTAGCCTCAATTAAAAAAAAAAAATCTATTTCTTTAATTATTTTATTGTCAATGTTATTTGCATCTACCTGGAATATTATGTTTTCTATAACATGGGTAAACAAAATGGATGCTTCTCTACTCTAAACCTTCACAGAACAAATCCCTTTGGATTCATATCCTGAGCTGGTCAGGCAAAATGATGCAGGACAGTGCTGCCTAACCTAAGGGTCGTGAGGCCAACTGAGGCCATAGTGTTTCTGAGATGGGACATAAACCTAGCTGAAGTCCAGTAGCAGAAATGGTGTTTGTAACTGGAGGTAAGGTCACAAGGCTAGAGGGTAAAATGGTATTGAAGTCATCTATAACAGTGAAGTCAGACTCTTGTTGGACCTCTTTTGTCTGATATTTATTCAAACAGTTAAAAATCTAGCTGGTTCACCATCAACAAGCAGGAAAATAAGGGTTTCCTAAATATAGAGATGATCACTGCTTTTGGCATTAGAAACACAACCAAGAGCAAAAGAAAACTTAATTATCATCCTTAAACCCATTTGTGTAGCATTCCTTTCCACCAGAAAGTTCATTCACATATCTACTTATTTCTTCAATAAGCCACAGAAAAAAAATTACTGGTAATATTTTAAGTGCTTCAGAAAGTCAGGTGAGATCTTTAGACAAAGACTTTCACTCATGGTAACCCACTGTCAAAAGTAATTTTAAATCTTTCTTGAAGTTTCAAACAGTTAAAAGATGAAATCTGCCATTTGCTGGAAAATTGTAACAACTCTTTTTGGTTTTTTTTGTAGATATTACAGATATTGATTAAAAAAAAAGAAAACAAACCGAAAAAACTCACTGAAGTTGTTGACAGTTAACATAAAAAACTTAACTGCAAGTAACATGACAAGAACTAACATCTGTCCCTTTTAGGTGACATGGATTGGTTTTTTAAAACTTGATTTCTGGATGTTGGCTACAAGGCAAAAAAACAAAAAAAGCTCTGAATTCTTCTGCGTGGTTGGTTTCTGGAGAAGTCACCTAAGCATCAATAAGTAAGAGGAAAATAAGAGGAAACCAAAGAATTTCCATTTCAGGAAAAACTGGGTCCAAAAAATTATTATCAGTGCATAAGAATGGTGAAGATGAGGTGACTTTTGTCGTTCCCTGATTCTGTCAGGAACTGTCAGGGGCCCCAAGATCCTCAGTCAAAACAGTATAAACTGGGGGACTCTCAGAGTTGCTGTAAATCTACTGGCTGATAACAGACTGTTCAGAAGTACATCTAGAAATCAATGGATCACATATGTGCTCAGGATGTAACTTGCTATGTGCAGGCCCAGTTTAGGGGTCTTTACTAAACTTAGTTGCTCACTGTACAGTGACCATTGTATTGTGCTTACATAGGAGCCACTTTCCTGCTTCCGAGATTGAGTTTGAAACAGATTCTAAAGATGCATCAAACAATTTTGTAGAGGCATCTGTGAATTTATACATAGCAACTAAGGAAAACAGAATTGTTATCCAGCCACTGCATGCACTGGTTCCTTCAGAGCTAAATTCAATAAAGGTGGAAATCAACATTTTGAAGGTGCCTTTTATGGCATTCAGAAAATGCAGATCCTTAATTTCTGAGCAGAAGTAGGGGCCTAGGCCAAACACACCAGGATAAAAAGTCAGTGCTCTTAAGTCTGCACATTAGGCTTGCTAGCAAAAGCTGGATTTCATTGAAGCTATGTCGTTAGCACCAAGTGACAGCTTTCCACTCAAAGATTCCTGTGGCCAGGGCACAGGGACAGAGGACACAAATGTTTTGCTGGACTGAGAGATGGCATTGCAAAAAGCTGCTCAAAAGAGAACTGATGTTTGCAGGGCCAGGAAAAGCCTCTGGCTACTGCAACACAAGTGCAGTGCAGGGGAGGTGAAAAAAGCCCCATTCCCTTGAGAAGAAAAGAGGCTCAGTAATATTCCCTTCTGGGAATGCTTCTGGACTGCACAGGAAGATACTCCTGCATAGAAAAACACAACATGTGCTTATCAATCATGGTAAAACATACGCCAATTTAATTTTTAATCTTTCCTAGATATCTGTCCCTATATACAGTACCAAGGTTTATAAAGACGGAAAAATATCTCATTTATCTGCACATATTTATTAACACTAGGATTTTACCTTAGGCTATTGGTTGAACACCTGTATTTAATTTTTATTCAAGATGGATTCATCTGAGTACTACAGTGTGCTGGTCATTGGTCATTGGTGTAGTCTTGGGGCATCTACACAATTAACTGTCCCTCATTGCACATCAGTGGCATGTTAGGTTTTTCCTAACAACCTATGTGGGTGCATATAACTTTACTACAATATATGAAGCATGTCCAATAAAAGCAACATTGATGGGTACTTTAGTTCTACACTATATCGAGATTTCATACAGGGTAGACCAAGAAAAAGGATTTGGTCATTGAAGCAACTATGTCCTCCAAGCCTTTCCCAACAGTCTATCTCCATAGTTAAAACAAAGAAATCGAAATAAAATAAATCTGAAAGCTGATGCACAAGATCAAAGAGTGAAAGAAAATAAGATATTTACTGTGTTAAGTATTTATAAATAAATAAGTATTTATATTCACCATATTGGCCACAATGCAGTTAGTAAGGCTGAAAGCAAGGATGCCCAAGTTTTAAAAAAAAACAAAATACAAAAACTTACAGAGATCAACATACCTCCCCAAGACTGTTATGAATCCCAGATTTCTGGGTTTGAAGGGAAACTGATACACAGTTTTGGATATAGTTACATAAATTAGATCTCAAATCAAAATGCCATTTTCTTTACATTGTTTTCCTTTCCCTCAGGGCTAAGAGCATTGGCCACTGATGAAAACAGTCTTGGGGCCAAGCATCCTGCCATTCCACTATCTTCCTAAGTACTACCAGTTCTAAAGTTTAGTCTTTCAAGTTTTAAAAGGAGGTAGATGTGGATGAGATAAATCCACTGTCTCAATTCCAGGCATGTCCATGTGCTATTTTCTAACTTCAGCCAAAACCAGACTTACCTTACTCTCCTGTCCTTTAAGGGCAAAAATCTTTGGCACTGTGACAAAATACGAATCCTGTTGCAGCAGTTCTTAAAAACTGCATAAACAAAATTTGGCATCTTAACTTAAAGTGCTGATGAAGATGAGTAAGCTCAAAGTGCAAAATTACATGGACAAAGGCTTTGCAACTCTTTTCAGACTACTCTTTCATGGGCACACGATTTAAAATAGTTTCACAATTCACTTTACTGTGGAAGACCACAATAAACACGTGGAAATTTAAAGTCAGTACGTGGAAGCCAGAAATATCCAAAAAAAAGACTGTGACATGCCACTGTGACTCCTAGAGGCCAAGTCCTTCATGTTAAAATGTCCTAATTCAATAAAGCAAAAAAGAGTACAATATGGCAAAAAGGTTTTCATTTCCACATCTCTCCATCATTGATCAATACATTACTTGATATATTCTTTGAAAATATAATGTAATAATAAAGAATTTTCCGACATTTAAATAGTAATTTAGCATCTTTTTAGGCATTTAATAAAATAAAAAGGTAGGAATTAGTTATTTGATACATAATATTGCAAATATTGATCTTAGTGCCTTCAGTGACTCATGAACTCCATAATGCATAATAGAATAAACCTAAACCAGTCAATTCACACAATTCTGCTGTCATCACATAAGAGCTTGGCTCCACTTTCATTTATAGACAATCACAAAAAACTGTTAGTCTACGTTATAATCTCCCATTCACTAACTTTCCATTTAATCTGATTTTACAGTGGCATAAATTACATCCATATGAGATTCAGTGTATAATTTCTATTCACCAGCCATAAAGTTGTTTCCTAGTAATGTGCACTACTACCTAAAAGTGGTACCTAAATTGTGCCCATAAGAACTTCAGCATCCTCACTAAGCAAACTGTAGGCAATCCAGTTAAAACGATGCTCTGACTAGGCTCTTTCTTAAGTTTACCTAAATCATTCAAATTCTTCAGCAGCTTCTACCAGAGGACATAGCGTTGAGGTGGACATCGTAGATGCACATTCACTTGCACAGTAAGTCCAATGAGATATGCAAACGACATTTTCCTGTGAGATTTCTACATGCAATATGGATCTCTTTCATATGCAAGTGACATTGTGCAAAAAAGGAGTTTGTGCATTCACATACAGAACACTGCTGCTCCTCTTCACCACGAAAATGGCCTAATGGGACCAAACCCAGACAGACTTACACAACTGGAGGACAGTCAGCAATGCTAAATCTAGAACACAGTCCTGAGTGTGGTAGCATGTCAAAGCAAAAGAAGGGCTGATCAGACAGCTGTTGCTTTCTGACACCACCAGCTACCTCCTATCTGCACCAGAGCTGGTGTAGAAACAGAATCTGTGTCAAGGTGCCATACAGAGATGTCTTGGGGTCAGATCTATAGATGCCCTTCATGGACATAGCTTTTCGAGGCCCTACAGCATGTCTCTGTCAGGACAAACCACACGGACCTAAAACACCTTGGATAATCAGCAAACTAGGGATAATGTAATACATTCAACCTCAGCCTCTGACACTGTACATGTACTTATGTGTACAGGTACTTATAATGACTCTAAAAATATTACATTAAATCACTGTGGGGTCAAGGGAAGGAGTGGGGGCAGTGGAGAATAAAAGTAGTCTTTTTAAAGAATGAGTGTTTGACCTGCAAGTTGGTGATGGAAAAAAAACCTAACTCAAGAGGTGCATAAGTATTGTAACAGATTAGAATTTTTTTTTTTTTCTGGACAAAACTTTGCTTTTAAAAACTCGAGAGCCTCAAAGTTTTGATTATTGCCAGTTAAATACACATATATAAGGATTAGTGCAGGCAATATTTTATTAGTATTTTTTAGGCAGTAGTAGTGATGCTAGTGAGAATAAAATATAATGTATTAGACGGCATCAGTCTCTGAACCTTCCTAACACCAAAAGAAAATGCATATATCACAGGGCCACTGAGATAAAGTAACACTCAGCCCTAGAGGGCACAGATTTCGTCTTTATGTAAATCAGTGCCTGTCACTGCATGCATGATTCACTGCTCAGAGTGTACTCTTCTGTGACGAATGAGTCCCGCTTAATTTGGCAGTGATTATGCGGGTTGCTGGCCCTCTAAACCCCTTTGAACTTGTAATTGCTGCTGGTTTAAATAATGAACATTAAGGGGAGGTGGATTCATAAAACTGTGGATAATTACAATTTTTTTCTTTTTTCCTTTTTTTTTTCTTTTTTCTTTATTTTTTTCTTAATGGAAAGAAAAGGCTTCGGAGGTCACTGATAACTGTATCATACCAGGCTGTTACCGAAATAAAACAGCAGTCTTGTTCAGTCTTGAGGAGGGAAAGGGAATTGGAAGGAGAAGAGGAAAAAAGAGAGGGAGATCAGAATGGCTTGGATGCCAGTAGAAAAGGAGGAGCAATGTTGTTCATGAATATTCATAGTCAGTCACATCTGTAGCAGGCTTGCTTTCCACCTTTTTTCTTTGCAGTTCAACATGGACAAGAAGTGCTAACAAAAGAAGGTGATTGTGCAGTTCTATCAGGCTCCAGGTTTAATCTTTATGGAGCATATGGGTGAACTTTTTTTTCTAATTTTCAAAGACTCACATTTTTTAAAAGTTGTGAATGTCTTTAACCAGAGGAAGTGCTCCCTTTCCCTCCCCCCGCCCATGCTGCTTTTTAAAAATTATGTTCCTGTAATTATGAATGTGAGGGAGTCAGTTGCCAAGGAAGCATGATGTGTAACATGCAGCAAATTTGTTCCTCCTCCCCTTTATGAGCACTTTACTAAATCCTCCAATATCCTTTGATCCAGTAAAATTTTGATTTGCGTGTGTAATGTATTGAAACAACGATGACAACAAAAATTGTTATTGAGGAGGGGACAGAAACCAAAGTCAGCCAAGTCAGGCAGCTACTACCCAGAAACAACAAAGAATGAATGATAAATTTAGCAGCCTCATGTTCAATTTTCAAACAACACAGCAGAGATTTATAGCTTTGCTGCTCCCATGGTAAACGAAGCAGCACACAGAAAGCGTGTCTGTTTTTGATTTTGCTGTGTTTTCCCCCTTTTTTGTTCTTTGCCTATTTGCAGTTGGGTTTTTTTTTGGGGTTTTTTTTTTTTTTTTTTAACTCTACATTTTCTTTATCCTGGTGTGAGATGAATATCAAAGGCCTAGTGCTGTTGGTAAGCCTCCAGCATACAAGGGCAGCTCAATGGGATGTTATTAGAACCTGCGTCACAACACGGCACACTGTGATTAATAGCAACTGTATCAACGGTAGCAACTTCTCAACAACGCCCTCCAGCAGCTCTGAAGGGGCCATGTGAAGAAGAAGGGAGGGGAAAAAGGAAAAAAAAAATCTGCAAGAACTAGCTACCGAAGGTTTAGCTTTGCACATGATTAGGTTATGTCAAAACTGCATGAATGCTTTCTACCGGGACACAGCAGGGATATTTATTTAAAAGCACTCTACTAAATGTATGGGCTGATCAGTGTTTTATTTTGCCAGAATCAATCATGTGAAGAACAGGATCAGAGCAATGGAGAATAGGACATTGAAAAGACATGGAATGGTTAGAGTTTTAATCAAGGTTCCCTTCAAATGAAGAAGAAAAAATTTTCCCAACACTTCATGAAAATTTCTTAGAAAACTGCAGGGCTGCTAAGTATCTCATGTTGCTACATGAAAGAAAGCAGATTTAATTTAAAATCAGATATAAACTGATATCCTCACTCTCTCTTCTTTCTTTCTTTTTTTTTTTTTTTAATACAGTTTAGAAAGTTAGGTCCATGCATCAAGAAATGTGAAGCTTATTCAAATGTCCCATTCCCATTCCACATCAGAAAACAGTTTAATGAATTTCCTCAATGATTCAAATAATCCAAAATTAAGCTCTTCCAACTGTAGATCATGAATATATGGTTTGGTCCATAGCAGGCCCGAAAATAAAATGTAAATGCATCAATGGCTCTTAAGCATTACGATCTGGATGTAAACTTCCAACTCTGAAAGTCTTTAAACTTCTGCCCACCAGAAGCCTGGAGAACATACTGGGACTTCTGGGATCTTCCTACACTTGCATCATTTCTTGGCCTCATTACCACTCACTGCTGACCCTTATCTGGCTCAGTGGAGCATTTGTCTGGCCAACAGAGCAGATTTTATTTAGTGAAAACTAAGAAGAAAACACTTCTTAGAATACTTTTAAAATATTTAATGTTACCTGCTCCTTCTCACAAAATGTTGCTGCCACAAAGTAGTTTTCATTTCTATTAACAGCATTTAAACAATGTTAATCATTCTGCCGGCTTCTGTCTCTCAGAAAGAAGAGGTGGAATGTTCACCTACAGATGTAAATTATGTTAGTAATTTCAGTCACAAATTAGACTGTTGGCATATTTTTTAGGCTGAAAAAAGCATGCAAAACTATTTTAAATGTATATATTAGCATTGAAGCAGATTTAATCTATATCTCAGTGAGTGAATCAGAAGAAAAGTCGTGGAAGACTCTTGGTTGATTAGGAGAAAAATTAACAACAGGTGAAAAGAAAAAAACCAAGCAAACAAATTAATAACTCAGCAAAGTAGATGAGAAGGTTAGGAGTGACAAGGGAAGCTGTGGTACCCTGGTACATTATACTGTCCTCCTTCAGTCGATAGAATGACATGGTCCAACTGCTGTCGGACTGCTGTGCCATTGGCCACTTTTCTATCAAATGCTCCCCTCATCCTTAATTCTCACATAGTTCTACTAAGACAGCAGGGGTTATCCAGTGTATTGAAGTCCAGAAGCAATTTACTCAATGCTGAAAATTATCACCTGCTGAGCTATAAATAAAAATAATAAATCTTAACTACATTAAAAAATGCAGATAACTTTTTATTTCTTTCTCAAAAACATGCAGCTTGCTCAACAAAGCACTGAAATATGCTATATTTGTGCCAAGGACTGCAACACACCCTTCAACCTGTTTATCTTTAAAGACCATAATTAAAGAGGACAAACTGGTTTATAGTCTACACAAGTTGCAAAAGACACAATTCACAATTTTTCTCAAACACTAATCTTCCTTATCTAAGAATCTTGCTTGATTAAAATCATGGGGCAATTAGCAGTTGAGTGAAGAGATTACTTTCTGTTGCACAAAGACAGTCAACTTTTACAAGTTCTACAAATGAATAATTTGGACAAAGTTCTCAGCTGTATCCAAGCACGAGGAAACCAAACCCTTCTGCTGTTCTGATCTCAAGGCTGGACAGTGCTAATCCTGTACCTGATACTGTTTAGTGCTGACTTCCATGTTTGTTGGAGCACTCCTGTTAAACCTTTTCCACACAGGAACCACTTCAGCACTTTCATGACTTCCCAGGCACACTTTCACTCCAAAATGAGGAGAGAAGCTTGTAAGATCACCATCCGTTTTTAACAACATACCCATCAACCTAGCACTGTTGCCTCTGCTAAGAAATTCTGATGGTGGCCTTGCTATACTAGCCTAGTTTTCCTTATAATAGTGCAATATTCATACAGAGGGAGCCTCTAATTTCTTAGTCCCTTAAGACACAATTCTACAGACTCAAGTAACTATTTTTCTTTCTCAGCAAAAAGGACTAATTGAAGATTACCTATGAAAAATTGGCAAAGTGGAACAGAGCAACTGTAAAATAACTATCACAAACATGAGGTACTATAGACACCTTTCACAAAGGTAGGGAGAGTGAGTGAAGTGAGAAATAAACTTTTTCCTTAACCTTTTACTAAGATTTAGCCAAATATACCACAAGAACAGTATACATGGCATAGTAAGAAGCAGAGCCATCACTAAAAGCTCAGTGCTACAGGTGAAAAACAATGCAGATCACCTAGCCCTCTAACAGAAGTGTCAGACCAGCAGGTGTCCTCTGAGTTCCCTGCACAGGTAGAGGGCCACAAAGCTGTGGCAATGTGGCTTTGAAAGGTTGATGTCTGATAATGGCTTTTTCATCAACCTCCTATCAGCATTTCCAACCACAGAGGTTTGCTCTGCATTTGAGGTTTCTAGGGTGCATGAATAAAGACTAATGAGAGAGGATGAAAGAAGATGTGTAAACCCTCAATTCCCCAAATTCTCATCCCTTACACCTTTTGTTTTGCTGAGCAATGAATGTACAAATGTTATTAAAACAATTTCACTATCTCAGGGTCAGATTCTGATAACAAATGCATGGCCTGACTGGCCTGCAGAAATGCATTTGAGGACAGTTGCAACCAATCTGGAATACTGGTGATCTCTACATTTGAGCTAAACCAAAATTATTTCTGCTAGGAACATGGGAAAAACTGGCACAAAGAAAAAGTTGTGACACGAAGCATTTGTTTGGAACAAGTACAACTTACTCCTGTCTTCTGTATCCTCCAGTGTGATTTTCAGAAACAATCAAAACAAAAGTGACAAAACCCAAAAACCACAATGAGCAAACAGCAGCTTTTAAGTGCTGTGGGAACAGAGACGTTTGTTTAAGTAACCACTGTTTAAAAAATGCATACATAGTAACACCAAAATAAACAGCTTGCAATGCTGTTTATTTTAAGATACACAATAGTAATGTAAAGTGCTGCATGCTCTGAATTCAGGGTATACTAACATTATTTACAGTTGTGAAGAGCAGTAGGAAAACTAAGTTCCATGCCAGAAGACTCCTTGTTCAGAGAGCAAAGGTCAGTTTTCACTGCTTTTGCAGCTAGGAGGATTCCAACATGCAGCCATGGAAAGTCCTGCTCTCATTTTTTAAACAGGTAACTACTGAACTGTGTATGAAAATCCTAAAAAAGGCGTGTCATGCCTATGGTGTCTTTAAAATGGGTACACAAGTCTATTCCTAGGAAGTATAATTAAGAGGGGGAAAAAGAGATTTTTGTCCTGTTGCTTCACTTCTTTAGAAACCTTCCAAACATGCCTGACTTACTAACCCTACGTTTTGCCAGACAGAAAAAAATACCCAAAAGGAGGAAAATAGCAACAAAACTAAGCAGCAGTGTTCTGAAAAGTGACTGACTTACTGAACAGATTTATGTCCCTGAATTGTGTCTGAATTGCATTTGATTCTCTGCTGACAAAAAAATGCCATTGACTTCAATCCATAATAGAAGTTAGTGATATTTTTCTTCATAAAGCCAGTCTAGCTATAGGCAAGAAAACTGGACTTTTTCTTCTAGCCAATCTATCATCTATTTCTTATTGTAATTACATAGATTTACCATTGTAATTGCAACATTAATGTTATGGTATAATCCTTGTGACTGCCAAAAAATGAGCCAGAAAAAATCTGACTTGGATCTAAGATCCAAGGCTAAATTTCTAATTCTGGCAATGAGGGAAGAAAAATTTTATAAAGAGAGAAAAAGACCCCAACATATTTCTGCCATGAAAATGGAGTTCATTTGATCAGGAAGGCATTGAGATGAACGTGAAACCCCACAGTTTACATTATTATAAATTAATGTTAAAGAGTAAAATTTCATTTTAAATTCAAAATACAATCTTTTTCTTCCTGATACTTTTGAGGAAAGAACAAAATTCAGCAGTTGAAAAGAACAGGCACTCAGTCAATATTTTCTTGCGGTCATTCTGCCTCTCTGAGGGCCCAAGCTTTGTTTTTGAATCAGGACGTCAAATTTCCATAAATATCTGTAAGTGAATAGCAGGCAAAAAAGCTACGTTTTTCACCTATTTGGGCATTCAAACTTCAGTATAAATCTGTAATCAACTTCATTTTATATTAAATTTGCATTGGATCTATGACTTAAAAATCAACATTTGTATTCTGAATGCTCAAACAACTTTTGGTGTTTTGGATTGATGTTTCACAGAGTAAATGTTGGAGCAGATGTCAGATATATTGGGGAAGACTAAGCTGGGTAAGGGTTGATTTTGGACCTGTACCGTACCCAGATATTGCTGAAACTTCACAAATTGTGAATGGAGAGCACTGCAAGTATTGTGACAGTCTCTGCCTCTGAATATCTGAAAGGGAGGTGGTTTTTGCGTAAGTTCCTCAATACAAAGTTGCTTTCTTTGTCAGTTGGACAGGGCCCAAGCCTGGCTGACCTTCTGCATCCACTCCCAGTGCCTGAAGGAACAGTAATTAAATTTTTCTCTTAAGTTTAGTTCTTTAATTTGTGTCTCATTTCTAGTTTGACTTTGTATGTTAATTTTGCAGTATTTTTTCCATTGACAGATAAATGAAACATCATTACAAAAGTTGAAACAAATACAACATAAACTTAAACCTGTAGGAAGCCAAATTTGGGAAGGTTTCCTTCTGAAAACAGCTCTAATTTCAAGATATTTTTCAGTTTTTAATCATTAATAAGAAAACATGAAAATATGAGAAAAGCTTCAGGCAACACTACTTTAGTGTAAGCCCAGGAATGCAAGATGTTTCACAGCAGTATACCTTCAAATGTTTTTTTGGAGTCTATTTTTAAAAGTGCTAAGCAAAGGCACTACCACAGATTGTTCTACAGTCTAAACGACTGGGGTTTGGCTGCTGAATTCCATTATTCCTGCAAGGTGTTTTGTTCCTCTTCAGTAATTTCTCCTCTTATCTCTTTGTAGCCTGTGCTTATTCACTGCTTCAGTATACACATTCTCTGTCTAGGGCTAGATCTTGTATTTTTGGGATGGATGGAAAGAGCACTGGAAATAACAATACAGCTCTCATTTCTCTCATCTTTTTTCAGCCTCTGTTACCCTTTTTGGGGAATAAGGGCCCTGATAGTCCAGGCTCTCCAAACATCCTTCTGTATCTTTCTCAGACTCTCACCAGACTGGCCTCAGGCTAGTTTCATAATCCTCAAGAAAAAGAAAACCTGTCCTGATGTTCAGCATGAGATCATAACACGGTGTTCTCACTCTGAACACTACCTTTCACTACAGCAGCTCTATTGACTTCTCTGCTTAGAACAGTTTGAATTTCCCACCAGCTCTGTTGTGTGATATTTGGCCTCTTTTAGGCAAGATACTTTTTCATGGAGTGAGCCTAAAGGGTACTGAGTAGAAAGCTCATGAGTCCCCAGGCCTTGTTTTAAAGAGTTTTCAGTCTCAGCAAGAAGTTTGCTGCAGAGATTGTTTGGGAAGCAGTAGAGGATGTTAGAACACCGCTGAATTGGAGAGTGCCATATTTTATCTTTTCAGCTGGAGCTTTGAATAGGATTCAGACCCCAGGAGCCAAACTCATGATAGTTTCACAGCTCTATGGTTATGTTTATTTGTACCCATTCTAGAAAAACACCATAGTACTGTTCATTTGTAGAAATTTTATTCTCCTGCTGCACATATTGTTTTGAACTGGTTCCTTTGGAAGCATTATTGCTTTCTAAATGGACAACTTTTGGGGAATAAAAAGGAAATGGCAAGAGCCCCTTTTCCCAGAAGGTTGGTTGCATCCAAGAGCATTGTGGGATGTAAGTTCATAAAAGCCAGGACAGCCAAGATTAATTATAGCAGTAAATTGTCTACAAATGTTTTGGTTAGATATACACAAAGTTGTGGGGGTTTTGGGCTAAGATGTGTTTGCCTGGGTGTTCCTGGTCACCATACAACACATGCGTAGGTTGTAGGCTGTTTAAACTTGAGGTGTAAGTGGGCATATTATTTGACACAACGTGGAATTCTTAGGATTTGCCCAAAACTCTGCAGTTCATCCCACCATCCACAGAGAAGTTCATACCATCTCAGGAAGCACCTCTCTTTCCTAAGAGATGTTAGATCATGCAGCAAAGTGTCCCTGTGTAACTGGAAGAAATTGAATTGAAAACAGATAAGACTAAGTAACACAACGCTCTTGGATTAGTCCACCAAAAGCATAAAGAAGATGGAAGGGAGAAGTGAATCAAATTATTTTCCCTCTTTTTTTTTTTTTTTTGTTCACAATAATTAACATACGTTTCTGTTTAATTTCTTACTTTATATCTGAGAGAGAAAATTAGAATATCCCTTTACAGTTGAAACTAAAGCACTCTTTAACTCTTTAAACATTTAGACTTTGAACCGATCCCTCAAATTAGCTAACTTTCTTTGCAATTAATATATCCTTTCCTGACTCCCTCAAACATACACACATCACTTTTCTGACCTCATAACATTCCTTATTCCTGTTGTTATCACACATATAATGATCTTTCTCCCTATTCACACTCCATAACCCTGAATAGCCCATTTGTGGGCTACCCAAACAGCTGTAAGCTATCTGTATATGGTCCACAGTAGGCAGGGACCTTTCCAATACGAAATGGGGACTTCGAATACCCCTTCAGCCCCTTATTCTTCACTCTAAGTCACCCTTCCTTTTTTCCTGTTTCTTCATTCAAGCATGAGTGGGATGCACAAGTGGGGAGCACCTGGCTCAGTCAAAAGAGGCATCAGAAAGGACAAGGACTGGCAGGAAAGCTGCCAAAGCCCAGTTTCACACCAGGAGAATCCCAGACGGTTGAGGAGGGGAATGTCCACTAGCAACTTCTTGAAGTACAAAGAAGCATTGGTTAATACTGTTACTCTCCCTTTACTCTCACTATTGCTTCTTGGGCAGCAGTTGATGTCCAAAGTTCTTTCTCTCAATGCTTTCTGGAAAAGATATTTGGTAGAATTTACATGCAGTAATTACCACATCAGGTCACCAGCAAGGAAAAGACCTGACAAAACTAATGCAAGACCAAGTCACTTGCAGAAATCATATGCTGTCATCTTTAGTGTAGACCACCAAGAACATAACACTCTTAATTATATATTAAATGCTCCTTCATAAAGAGAAAATTGTCCTGTACTTTCAGTCTATAGAAGTTCAGGTATTTGTACAAGCATTGCATGACTGTCATGCTCTTTCAACATCATGATAAAACCACAACAGAAGTGTCATTTTCTGTAATTCAGCTGTTGCAAAGTAAAAGACACAGGCCTTACACAATGGCTTTTCATCTGTAAATATGAAAAGCACTTCAAAAAGCAGCCACAATCATTATGCCATGCTGTTTAAACAGGGAAACTAAGGCACAGTGTCTTGTCATGATCGCTGCTAGAAAGAGAAGTTAAAACCCCACGTCTACCAGAGTTCCCCTACACCATTCTGGGGACAGTAGCGAAAGCTGGGTCACAAGAGGATGTGAGAAACAGTTGAGCTCTCAAGACATTGGTATTTATACCATAAAATAGGGAGTTGTTGAAAGAGTTGTTAAGTGGTAATTCGTGGATAAAGTGGCTAGAGCGTTTAACACTTACTAAGTGGTTTTCTGCTAGTCTCCCATTATGATTTCGCTACATCTTTTCTAGTTTTTTCAAAGGGATCAGAGTTCCAATGGAATTAGTGGAAGGAGGACTGAGAGATACACACTGTCAGTCACTAATTTGTGAATTATCTGCAAATATTTGAACACAAAGAATCAAACCCTAATTTTTTAACTTACCTGGGAGGAAAAATAACTGCTTTTATAATCATCCGTGTGAGTATACAGCATATCAACTAACAGTGTAGCTTACATAATCTTTGAAGTTTTTTAATTGACATAACAAGCTTAGAGTAATCTAGAATAGACCATGATCTTAGGAAAATCTACTCCTTTCACATATTTAGTAGACATTAAGAAAGTGAACAGCTTTCCCTTTGCTGATTTAGTCAGATAGTATTCCCACAGTATATCCACTTCAGAATATCAAGTTCCCATTTCGAAATGACCAAATAAGAGCTTGATCCTGATGACAGTCAAATTTCTACAGCACTTAAAAAAATGATGCATGCAGTTTTTTTTTAAACACTAAACCAAAATATTAGCTGCTGTTTACTGAGATACTCAGATTTATTATCCTGTGATTGTAAGAGTATGTCATGAGATGGTAAACGTTTTATGGACGTAAGAAGTCAACTGCTACAAAGAAAATATATATTTTGAATTGCCATGATAAAAAGGTAAAATCAAGATTTTAAAAAGTCTTTATGGTCTATCACTCAGTATTAGACAAAAAACCTGAAATTAGTTTTGGCAGATTTGAGGCTAGCAGTTAAAAATAAAAAATAACAAATGTAAAAGCATGAAAACTGTATTGCCATTATGCTTAAGGATAACCGTAAATATTTAAAGATATCAATTATTGCTTTAGATATTACAAACAAGTGCTGCCAATCAACTCTAAAATATGTAATGCATGGTATTTTCTATAACTCAAGGAAAACTCCACAACAACAGGACTAATATTGTCTGCCACAAACTAGTCTCTTCATTAGAATTGACATATCCATTTCTTTGCAGTTGCGGAACTGTTGGCAGAAACGTGGTTTTTTTCTTTTCAACATAACTCTCATTTTACTGAAAACTTCCTTGAAACCAATTGTCCTGCTCATGGATCTTTAAAATAAAGTTTTAAACATATCCTGAGGCAAAACTGAGAGGCAGTACCACTGAACAAACAAGAGCAATTGTATTTTCCCTAAAAATATATTTTATATCTATGTATAATCATGTGCACACACTACAGAGAAGGGGAAGAACTATGAGTTTTCTGATGACAACAGCTTTAGATAGTGGAACCAGAAGACACTCCAAAGAATTCTCTCCTCTTGTTGACTGTCATCTTGATCTTCAAAAGCTGCACTTCACAACATTTATTAGAGCAATGTTTTTGGAGTAAAAAAAAGTGTTTAAACACTTTACATTCACATATGCTCTGGTTAAACCACCTTTTGCTTTGCGAGTCTTGAAGCCACAACCCTATGTAAGTGAATTCTTGCCACTGTCATTTCCGTGTTTCAATTACTTTAAGGAATTCATTAATTGGACTTTGGCGTTCCCTCTTCTTTTCATTTACTTCCTATACTGACTCTGCAAAGCTTTGTAATCTGACAATAACAACCAGAGAAAAACAGTGGCTGATCCTATCTTTCACTAGGCCACATTCAGCTTGCTCAGCCGAGGCTTTTTAATCAAGCCTCAGTTAAAACCATGCACATGTTTTTTGTTGTTCTCAGGAATCCCCTGTTTGAAAATGCCAGGTAAAATATTAAATTGGGAAATAACATCTAGCCATGTTATCTGATGGTTTGGCATCGGCTGACCTCATATGTCACATGAATGAAATTCACCTTGCTGCAGCCCTGACACATTGTGTTGCCTGTTGACAAGAAGGAGACAAAACCAGGCAGGCTGGTATAAAGATAAAAAACAAGGAGAGGAAAAGGTAAAGCATAACTAGCTAATACCAGACAGGGTACTGTGTAAAACTCTTATATCAGGCCTAGAGGTAGACTCAGAGGTAGACCATTAGGTAGACTCAGCAGTTTAATTGTCCTAGTAGCACCTAAAGATTTCCCTGCAGCCCATCAGCCTGCCAAGGATTTGGGGACAGAAAGGGGATGAAATGGATCTGAGAGCTGGAGGGGAAGGGTAGCGTGATTCATTTACTTGTCCCTCTCAGGATTTGCAATTTGGGGATTCTTCGGGGGGGTGGGGAGGGTGTGTATGTGTGTGTGTGAATTTCACCCTATATATAACTTGGAATCCTATTAGAAAACAACTCAGTGACACTGCAAATCCAGTATTTCTCAGCATGCTATTTTTGAAGCTGAAACACACAACATATTTTGATCTCCAAAGAAGCACAATAAAGATCCCCTCTTCAAAATAAAATGAGAAGTTTAAAAAACCCTCAATCAATTGCACATGTAATAATTTCCAGGCCGGCTTCCTGTGATTGTATCCGATTATTTAAATTTTGGACTGTCTCTTTAATTTGAGGAGCAGGGAGAGAGGCGACAGATGGCAGACAGAATTGACTTATGTCCTCTATTCTTCTACAGAAGAAGGGGGAGTGCAGAAAGTTTGATCGAGGCAAAAGCTACAGTACATAGGCCTGGCTATAACTATCTAATAGGTCTTTTGACAGATCGGTTCGGAATATTTAGGTTTTTTTCTCCCCCAGACAGGCTTTGTAACAAACCCACGGTCCTGGAGGTTGCCATGGGTGACGAGAGAGCTGACATCCAGTCCCAACTACAAATAAGCACATGACAAATGGGCCCAGAGCCCTCCGACAGCCCTGAACCTTGGTGACCCCCTAAAAAACCCAGCCTCCCCATACCCCATGCCCCCCCAAAAGAGCATTACTGAGTATATTTTTTAAAACCGAAAGCTTGCACTTAATTGGAAACACTGCCGTGTAACCGAAATGCTTAGGACAGCATGTACAAGTAAAAATAAATCATGCAGCATTGTTATTTAATGCGCTGTGACATCATTTCCTGAAATTAAACAGAGATGACACAGATTCAGACAGTCCCTGCTAAGGTTCAGTTCAAACAATTCACAGATGTTTTCCTCCAGCCAGCAGAAAACAATGCAAGACTTAAAGCACTCCTCTCCCTCTGCCCCTCTCCATCTTCCACTCCCTCTCCTCAGCCTTTTCACTGGTACAAGGAGGTATGGCAGTTTTATAATACATGCTCTTGCAAAAATATTCTTTTTTTAATTTAATTACTCAGGCTGTTGTACTAAATAGATGGATCATTGTGTCACAAAAGCATCAATTTTTCAGAAGAAATAACAGATGTCTATGTAACAATGATTAGATTAACCACTCCCAGACAAAGCTAGCTTTTGAGGCCCACACACCCCATGACCCTGGGTTCCCTCTTCTGTAGGGGGTGGATGTAGAAATGTCAGATCTAATCTCAGATTCCATTTTTAAAACAAACAAAGCCCCACCCCCATCCCATTTCAGCTCTTTTCTTTTAAGATTGTGGTGTTTAAAAGATATGTGAATGTTTGGTCTCTTTCTAAATCTTCAGGATGGATTTCATGGCCAAGGACTAGGAGCACTCCAAGGTTGAAACCTTTCAGCCTGGGATCAGAAGTGTCATTTTGAGAAAGATTTCCAGGTTTATTCTGCCCAGGCTGGTGACACAGTAGTGCAGCAGGCAGGACAGGAGGGGGATGCTGATGACATTAGGCAGGGCTGTGCTACCAGCAGCAATAACTACAAATGTTAATGGCCACCACCAGCCCTTCTGGTGAGACACCAGAGCAACTGTGGGGCACAAAGAGGCACAACTCTGTCGTTCTGAGGACTGCAAGACTGCAGGTCATGGGAGTTTAGCACTCAGGCACTGATTTTTCTTTAGCACTGGGGGGGGGTGAAGTCATAAAACCTCTCCTCACTAAAGTTTATCCAGCTGAAAAATGAGCACAATATTATTTTGTAGGACATGCTTCCAAGCGGGTGGTGTTTGTACAAAGAGGTCTGTTCTACACCAGCAGGCAACTTATTACCTTGCTGAAAACAGCACACAGCCAGCCCTGCCTAAAAGCAGACCTGGAATAAAGCTGGAGCTTAGGCTCCTCCAGCTCTCTGACCCCGTGGTGCCCTGAGGTGGAAATGGCAGCCACACAAACACACGTGCAGGTAGTTTTACAGGAGAATCAGAAGACATTTTCCATCTCCTCTGTGACCCCTTGGAGGGTATAGCATGTTAAAATGCAGTCCAACACACACACCAAAATTCACTGGAATCACTGCACATTCCTGTACTATCTGGAGTCTCCCACCCTTCTTCTCTCCATTTCAAGTGGACAGAGGTCTGTTGTATTTTTGAGTTTGGTTTTGTTTTTTTAAAGTAGAGCAAAAACAGCAATGTGAAGAGTGCTTCTCCCAGATCACATGTCTGAGAAAAGCTGTTCTACAGTTTGATATGAAAGTAAGCTGTTCAGTGTAGAGTGCAATAGCTAGCTGTGTTTGTAACCTTTCTTTAAGGTATTATTACTAAAATAAAATATGGAAGGAGATGAAGGTGGGTTACATTCAACTTCTTTGGACACTTGCTCCAAGATTGGCTTTGGTTGATGGCATTCATCTCTAGAATCAAATCTAATGAAAAAATAAAATAGCTGCCGTGTACAAAAGGCTTGATAAGCCATTCATCAAAATATGATATACACACATTTTATTCTCAGATACATCCACATAAATACAGAAAAAAAAAAAATCTGTTTCAGTAAGACTATCCATACTACCCAATCTGGACACCTGAATATGACAAGTTAAGAAAGCTAATTCAAGTAAGAACAAAATCTGTGGCTAGTTCATTTTATCGTCTTCCAGGAAAACTTACTCTAGCCTGACAATGAAACAGATAAAACCAAAATACATTCTACAATAGACTGTGTAAAGAGCAAGATTTTCAGCCAGAAGATTGTGGAAATCATGCTAAAATGACATTGATCAACACTAGAAGACAGAACTCCAGCTAGCAAAAAAGAAGCAGGAAAACTAGCTCAACTCCTCTGGCTTTGGGGGAGACATCCCAAATACTATCAGATGGGAATTTGGCATTTTCATTAAAAAAGCTTTAGTTTGCAGGCTACTATTGCTAAATCTGGTACTATTAGTTAAGATATCCATCTTAAAGACTGTAACAAAAGAAACAACCAAAGTAGAATTTTAACAAAGGACATAATTCCCGATAAGTGTCAAAGCATAAATGAGACTGTTCTACCAGCTCTGTAAAAAAAGGTGAAAAAATGTTGAATGTAGCAAAAATGTAGTCTTTGGCACACTGCTGCAGAAATGGATGAACTACCAGAGGTACAAGTCCATAGAGTGGTATAATTACTTCCTTTATAACTTTCTTCTGATTAAGTATGTATATATTAAAGGTCCTCCATCCTTCAAAAGGGCATGGAAGGAGGGAGACCAGCTCTATAGTTGCTAGTAAGAAATCCTAATCTCAGCATTGGTGTAAGCTGGAGGTGTCTATACATTTGAGCACTTCCTGTTTTCACTTCGTGATCAAATATGTTCTTTGCAGGGCAAATAGGGGAGCACTTGAGGGAGGAAAGCAGAGATGTCTAAGAGGCTAATTGAGTGTACTAAGAACTCCTTAGCATAGAGGAAAAGGAGTCTTCCAAAGCTATGAATAAACTCTCAGCTTGGGTCAGATTTCTTGCTGTTTCTTTTCTTTAATCACCTTTGAACTCGACTAAAAACAGTCTTAATGTCAGGTTTACCTTTCTGATGTTGTAATCTTTATGTACTATTGAAAAGATTATACTACGAGACTAGGATTTCCTCTACTTTCTTAAACACTGGATATTATCCAGAAAAAGCATACACATTTCCAACCAATTCCTCCTCAGGTCTTTTATCTTCCGGTACTGTTGTAATTCCAAATGTAAGACAGAGCTCAGTAAGTGAACGAGAACATGACAGAAGCTCCTACTCCTTGCATTTGATTTGCAACAATAAAAACATGCATGTGTATCCTATTTCAAATATAATTAAAGTTACTACAAAATGGAAGCTGTGAACTGAAATAGAAATCGTTTTGAAAGACACAGCCTGTCAGACACATTCATTCTACATCAGAGTTCAAGTGCCTGTCTCTTCAAAAAAGCCACTTAGGCCATTCAATTTTTAAAACTGGCTGTCTTGGGAGTTTGCAAACTGATTGAATAAAGGAAAGAAATAGCATTTTATTTAAAATCATAAGCAAATACAATTAGTCAGATCTGAGTTACTCTCTTGGAATTTGACAGTCTAAAGGATTCTACATTTAATCCATGCCGTAAGAGATGGACTGCCACTGCCTCTCCTTCCAGGGAAATCAGAGGTTAATGATTTTTGTCATATTGAGACTAACAGCTAACAATTGCTACAGTTGGCCTTTAGTATTTTATTTGTCCTTTTGAGGTATTCAGAATAGGTGACAATGGCTTGCAGTTGAGAACATATGTAGAGAGACCCCTGTGGCTTATGGAAAAGTTGCTCCATGCTGGTTGGGTGTTTGAAAAAAAAAATACAACCAGAGCTCTTTTATGTTCCTCTCCTTAATGAATGCATGAATGTCAAAATGTACCAATGGCCCATTCAGGGGGCAAAGCCTAAGCAGCTCCTTCTTTAAGAACACATCCTGAGATGTAAAATACATTTGCTTAACAAATTAAAATAATGAGATAATTCAATTAGTTTCTTTAAAAAAAAAAAAAAGAGAGAGAGAGAGAGAGAGAGAGAAAGAGAGAAAGAAAAAAGGGTACATCAGGGGATTATTGTAATACAAGAACAGGTCATACAGGACAAAAGAGGAACAAACCAATTTGAAATAAGGTTAGAGTAGTAATGAAGGAATGTACATTGAATCATGGACTGCCATTGTAAAGATATTTACTTGAAACAATAAAATTGTACATCACAGATTCCCCCGTTCTGGCTCAGCCAGAGTTACATTTTGAATGGACAAGCTAATTTGAGAAAAAGTGTGAGATCTTTAAAAGAAAGGAGTTTTCTTCCTTCCCTGCATGTGTTTATGGCAAGAATCTTTCTGAATTTACATTGCACTGGTCAGGGGTCTCCATTATCAGTTTGCAGGTCTGAGAATTACAGCGCAGTAAATCTTTCAACACCTGCAAACTCATTAAAGCCTGGACGGTAAAAGGTTTGGGGCTTTTTTGCGTTCATTTAATCTGATTTTTGTGAGGCCATCCTCACCAGTGATGGCAAATTTCCTTAATTCATGCAGGATGGAGAGGGTCAGGAGAGAGAGGATAGAAACAAGGAAAAGGGATTTCAAAAAGCCAGAAGGACTTTCCTCAGGAGAAGCAAGAGGCAGTTGACTGTTTAATAAGCAAGTGTCAAATGCTTTCAAGGGGCACATAAGAATGAAAGGCACGAAAGAAAAAACTAGATATCACCAATTCCATAAGAGGACATGGAGTTAACGTAGAGATGTCTACAAACCAAACTTGTTTATTTGTGCCCCTGCTTTTTGCTGTCTGCCTGTGCTACTCCTCTAAAGATACCCTACAGCTAAATGAAAAACCCTCTACTCACACTCACTCGACTTCCAAATTAAAAACATTTTACAGGTTAGTAAATCTCCAGCTGAGGTGATGTAGCAAAGAACAGCTGTGAAGTAATTTTGATAATGATGAGAATAATAAGCACATGGCAAGGTTCAGGGCTTTGCTGTTGCAGCTTCAGTGCTCCTGAATAGATAAAAGTGATTAAATACTCCTGATTATCCCTGACCAATATGTAATGGATTTACAGCCCTTTCAATTAGTCAGTATTTGCTTAGGACTCATTATTTTGTCTTTGGTTAAGTAATCAGCCCAGAGACTCATGTTCTGTCTAATTCCTCTGAGCCAAGTGGGTACAGGGCACCTGACCTTTGAAATGGCCATAGCTGAGAGGCAGGAATAACCACTACTCCAGCAGAGACACTGGCTATTCCAGCTAATCCTGACCCCACAGGCCAGATCAATGCACCTTAGTTTGCTACTAATGTCCTTACATCAAAATGATGGTTTAGAAATGTGAATCTATCGCTCCCCCCTTTAGCTGTGCTGCTGGCAGAGCAGTTCAATAGTCTCTATCATAAATAAATCGGGTCCCAGAATCATTACGTTGTAACCAACAGCAGGAAATGTATAAAACTATGGAATTTTATAAAACTTTGGTAGAAGAGGTGGTTAATAACAGTTAGCATTTCAAGCCTTTTCAAGTGAGAAACAAATTCAAAGTGCGAGAAATAAGAAAATCAATTGATAATTTTACCAGTTTCCACCATTTCCCACCTGGAGTAAACTAGATTTGCTAGATTTTCTGTGGAACCATGTTTTAATGCCTAAGTGAAGCTATAACAGTCAATAGAACACCAACACAAAACCAAGAGCAAGCAGACAAATAAAAGCCCAAGGAATGCACTGCTGTCTCACATATTTAAACTCTCTCCCCCCAAATGTGAATATGGCTGGGTTTTGATATTAACAGACTTGAAGAAAAGCAAAAAAAGTGCTTATTCTCTCTGTTACACAACTGAAAAATTAGAGAATCTGTAAGCCTTCCTTATTTCCTCACAAAAAATTAACAATGACAACGTTGCAAGCTGCTGCTTTGACTTCTCTAACATCCACAGTGTATGTCAGCACACGCACACAGACCAGAGCTCTCTCTTTCACCACATACATATGAAGTTTGTGTAAACAGAGGGCAGCAATAAAGAATCCAGAAGGCAGAGCTTTATGTGTGCTAAAGCAAGAATCTCCATTTTGCTGTCCATAGGAAGGTTTAGAATAGTTCAAAGCCAAAAATAGTTACTTCATATATAGGTGGTTTTCCATGCTAAGGCATTGTACTCTCTTTTTCTCTAAATAGGATGTGTGTATATATATATATATATATATATATATATATANTATACATATATAGAGATAGACAGATAGATAGATAGCTTTGAGATTTGTCATGATTCCAAGATCCAAGAAAAAAAAATCTAATCAAGAAAAGAAAAAACAACAAAGCCTGAGACCTAATAATGGTCAAAAAATTATGGGGACAATTGATTTCTAATAATGATGAATAAACCTCATTAGGCACATGAATAGAAATTTATTTTGGTTTTGGGCACCACTTACTGTGAGATGCTGGAAAAGCCACGCTCTCATTATATTTGTTGCTACTTTGGGGAAAATGCCTCTTTTCTTCTGACGCTTTTTGTCCTTGTCTGGGTCATCATCATCTCCTGTGCCAGGTGAGGCTACACTGTTGTCTAAACCATCACCTACAATAAAGACAAAAACAGGAAGGAGAAGATATTTAATGAGCCAAATACAGAAGCCAAAAAATATCATTAATTGCCAAGACACTACCACAGTTTAGGGGGTATTTATTTGTTAGATCAGGCACATACCGTTTCTCATTATGTAAGAATGCTGATACAAATATGTAAAAATTAGGAACCCACATCTCTCCAAATACTAATTTTCTCTCACACATGCATATATCATTAATTCAATTATAATTGTGTGCTTGACATAGTGCAGTAACTCTTTTTCAATTATAGGATTCAATGTGGGAAAACCTGCCACAAGAAAACCCATTTACTGTAAATGCATCCCCACAACCATTCTGAATATGTACGTATAAGTAATCAAGTTAAATGTTCTGTAGTCTATATATTCGAGGCCCTCTGCAGAGGTGGCAGTAACCATGTCACTGTTCAGTGCACATAACACACTGTCAGATGAGCCCCTCCCCGTAGCCATCACCTCCCAGCACACACACACACGCACTCACAAACACGTACACCTAGTGTGACCCTGCAGATAGCATTTGCATGACATGAAAACTTCTACATCTCTGCATCAGTGATTATTATCATTAAAAAAAAAAGATGCACATCAAGGTAGAGCTCTCACTTAATCAGAACTTTCCATCAACATCCTTCTCTTCTGTGCTTTTCCCTGGCATTAATTGTGCATTAGCAAAAATCATTTACTTTTAACAGTCATAGTTATTTTTTCTTGCCCTCCAGCAAAAATGCCTTGAAAGCCTGCCTGGAGGGCATCTAAATTATGTATCTGAAAAACTCTTCTGGCAAGGCATTGCAGGACCCCTACTTTCTTAAAATTCATACGAGCACGTCTTCCTGTTTTTGGGAAGGCATCAATCAAGAGCAGCAATATATGCCATATTCCTACATTAATATTTGAACTAATAACTTTAAAAAAAGGAAAGAAACAAGATCCGACTTGTGGCATAATCAAATGCAAAATAAATGAAGAATACTGGGACAGCACTGAGACTTTATAGATTGCTGTGTTTTCCTTACACATCATTAGCCCGGAGCCACACGAAAGAGGAAAACAGAGAAGTGGAGAGTTTATGCTCCCTGCTGGTGTTTAAGAAGCCGAGGTCCTGGAAGGACATCTGGGAATTGTGCTGAGACGGTGGTTTTTGTAATTTAAGAATAGACATTCATTAGCAGTAAATGCCATAAATCCCATGCTAAGTAAAAACCTTGTCCAAGAAAGCCTAAAACAATAAACTCTGTGCTCAATGTAGCCTGAGCTAGACGCTCCATAGCTTCCTGAGGAATGCTATAGATTCACGAGCTAATTCCTATAGCCTCGTCTAGATCTGTAGTGCTACTAAACGAAATACATTGCTGCTACATACAGTCCATTTGCTTCAAAACTTTCATTTCAGCTCCATCTTCCCTCCCATGCCAGATCACCCTTCTTGTACTGCATCCCCTCTGAAAAACCGACCCTTTTGGACTGGAGAGACAGAAAAAGCCACAGCAAAGAGCTGGCAGATTAATTTTATTGACATTTCCATTTTCACTGCAATGTGATACCCTCCATCACATGGAAGAGATGACCCTCACTATTTACAGACTGACAGGCCACTTCATTACAACCACCCTGCCCCAAGGCAGAGCAGCTCCTTTCCATCTGCCCAAACACCAGAGCAAGACCCTGAAGTCGCTGCTCTCTTTCTCGTGCTTTTTTTCACCTATTAACGGTAGAGAAAGGAGAGTCAAATCACAGTAAACTAGTCAAAGAGATTATGGAAGCTCTAAATACTGTAACCACTGTTTGCTTTTGCAATATGTGGGTTATTTAGAAAGCACTCCTTTCTGCTGCTTTCTTCCCTCCCATATATTCCACCCTACCCCTCTCTCACAGACACGTGTGCGCGAGCACACACACACACGCACACACACTTTCCACTATGCCAAGGAACTGCTGCAAGGCAAATTCTCACAAACACTAATGGCTTCTGACTGCTCCTTGGCAACCCCAGCATTTTAACCTGGGTGGATATGCTCTCCAAAATACAGACACTGGAGCTATCTCATCAGCTGTTCATGTGACACAGATGGAGAGTGGCTATTAGGAGCCAGGCAATGGGCCTTGGGGATCTGAGGTGCTGTACTGTAGCCTCAGGCAATTTTGAAAAGCAGTACCCGGAGATGGGGGGAAAAAATCCCTACTGAAAGTGCAAGTTTGAAGTCAGTCAGTCTGTTTGTCTATCTGTCGTGCGGATAAAGATATCTTTGTCTCTTTATGTAAAAGTAATGTACGTATGCACAGGATGTGTGGAGCTGTAAAACTTCTGCTCTGCACCATCCTTTCAAACCACAGAAACACCAGTTCACTCTCTGTATGGACAAATTCCTGTCTGTCTGCATATACTCTTCTATTTGTGAGCATCCTCAGCAGGAGTCTCCCGCACGCTATATCAGTGTTTGGATTTTTGATGAGGTTATTAATACCCTGGTTTAAAAAAGCTAATAGTAGTCCAAGAAAGAACAGTTCAGCTAAAGCTCTCATTGCCTTCCCATTCTAATAGCAGCTGAAATCATAAGAGTCGGTGCTTCCCTAGTCTGTTCCATAACCTCATGAAAGGAAACTCAAATGTTGTAACTCCAAATGATATCAGAAGAGAAATGCAGCAAGATTTGTTCCTCCTGGTGTACGACAGGCCCGGTCCTGTTAATCTACATTGTCATATTTTTAATAGGACTACAACTGCTCATATTAGGGAATGCAGTTTTTAGTGAGAAGAAATCATAGAAAAAGCCCATAATTGTCTTTTCCAAGATGGAATTATTTACTTCTGGTCCTAGTTTTCTTTATCCAAATAAACGTCAGTTACTTTAAATGAAGAGAAATAAATTATCAAAAGGAAAAAAAATGAACAGATATGAAAGTCATTTTATGGCAGACTGGATTAACTATATTTTTCACTACTGTATGAAGGAATCAAAATTTAAATAATTTAAATCATCATTACAAGAGATTCTGCTTATATGAACTATTCATATCCTGGTTTAGATGGAAATTTGTAAGAAGAGTAGAGTCAAATCCTATGTTCTATGGAAATGGCAATCATACAAGCATAGTTATCCTAATTTTCTAGAGAAGAAATTAAGGTTTGGATTTTGGTCAACTGTCTCTATTTCACATTGAACCAAAAAAATTAAGAGTGATTTTTCTCCTGCTTTTCATACTGTTCACTCATTTATTCTTGTGCAAAGAGGATGCATGATTGCAAAACCCTATCAGTGTTGTAGGAAGGTGGAGAATTCTTAAGTGGCACTCTCTTTGTGGAGGTGTCTATGACTACACAGGATTCAAGCCAGTAGAGAATTAGGCATTTTACCCAGCTTGTTTAAGATTATAGCAATGCTAAATAATAGTCTCAATAACCCCTATAAAAGATAGAGAGTTTGCAAGAAACTTTGCAAAGGGACCCACCCGGGGTTCCTTAAACACCTTCTCTTCTAGGGGAAGAGTTTGTGGAAGACACTGAAGATGCAAGTCTTCCTTACACAGCACAGAGTTGGGCTTCCACACTGGCTCTGGGTTCAGGCACTCTTGGTATGTCCAGAGGGCTTCTTTCCACAAGATAAACTCCTTTGCATTAAAAGCAAAGGAGACTACTCTTTAAAAAATATCAAATAAGTAGTTATAGCAGATAACTTTGCCATTGGTTTCCATGGCACTATCATTCCAACTTGTGCAAGTGATTTCCTTGGACAGATAAGCTTGCAAAGCCCAGTGTTGACAAAGCCAAGGACTCTTTGAAAAACAGAGACCAGTCCTACATAAAGCCTGTCCAACCTTATTGTATCAATGAATTTTTCTTTATTAGTGTTTCACACTATCCATATTATCTCAACCCTAGTCTTTTTTTGTGTTCTTCACAGAATAAAAACCCAGCAACAGATGAAGCAAGTTAAGAAGTTGCTCATCTTGTCTTTTTACCACTTGTGAACAGGATGAATAACAATTTCCCAATCTATCAAAATGATAACTGAAAAGGATGACCCAATCAGGCCAAAGCACAGAAGCCTGATAACAGTCCAGATTCAAATTCTAGAAATAGTATCTGTTACCATCATAGCAAGTAGAGTTAAAAAAGTTAAGAAAGTGATTTCTGGAAAAGTACATTTCAGAAACCAGTGTTTGAGTTTCTTCACCATCAAAGTTCCCTTACAGCTTTAAGGTTTGTTACACTGAAGGAAAAGAGAGAACAGCAGGAGTATCTAAACTCGGGGGAAGACAAGACACTTTGCCATTTTTCTAAAAATAGTGGATGCAATACGAAAAGCAAGTTAAAGGATTCTGAAAGGGAAAGCTGCAGTGCACTATGCTGATCTTGAGTAAACTAACAGTCTAATATTTTGATGGAGTGGAATATGTAGATATGAATGCAAAACAAAGAGGAAAATTTGCATGCAGCCTATGTTCACAATCTGCAATTATTTGTTTGTACTTATAATGTGTCCATCTAGACACATAAATATTGTAAACCATTATTAATAAGGACATTCAGCTTAGTAATACAATCCATATCACCACCAGAGAAAAATCTTAAAAATCTCATTAATTATCACTGTCAAAAAGCTGGAGAGAGAAGTGTTTGAATATGTTTTTGAAGATAAGATAGTCTGTGCTGAAGGGAAGACTAACAGAGAGGGAAGGTCAGTTCCAGAATCAAAAACCCTTCATGAGAATCCTTATCTTCATTCCATCTTGTTAAAATTATCAGGCTTTCAGCCTTATAGCTCCAGTAGATCACAGATCTTTGAATGAAGTCCTGGCTATGGATTTTATTTTTTTTTTCTTCTCTTCCTCCTAATGATCCCTGTTCAAGGAAGTTGACTTGAGTTTCCTCACACCACAGGAGCTATACTTATCTCCTGCATCTCTTGCCCAGGGAAACTAAGTTAAAATAGGTTATGATTGGCAAATATGGGACTTGGAAAATCACAAACAGTTCAGGTGGGCAATCCAGCTTAGAGCTGTGCTATTAGTGCCAGTGCTCTGCCAGTACCTGTGCTGGTTTTGCTAAATTACTTTACTCCAGGAGCAAAGGAGCCATCAGACGATTTTAAGAGGCCTTACAGGCACACTGAGCCTGTGCTGACCTGCATGATCACTTCTTCCTGGAGTGGAGTGACCTCAAGTGAGCTTCTAAAATCAGACCACTGTGTTCTCTGACCTGGTATCTCTAAGAGACCAGACACGTTTCATGGTTCTCTGTTCTATGTTTCAGTGAGCATCTTGGACAGAAAAAAGGTTGGACACTGGTGCACTAGAGAGAAGAGGAAAACTTCAGACATACACCACTACCATCTCTCTTCCTAAAGAAGAGATTATTCTTTTGCCCTTCTAGAAGCAGCAAAGAGACAAAGACTTGGCCTTCTCTCTCGCTATTCTTTTGGAGGATCTTTTGCTTTCCAGAATAAAACCCAGGAATTCCACGGGCGTGATAATGGAAAGATGGCATGTATGAATTTCACTCAGGGCATTAATAATTATTGCAAATTCAAATAGGAAGAAAACTTAAGATGCTATCAGACCCCACATACAAAGCTATTCTATGTAATCTAATTACAACTAAGCATAGTTTGTCATTCAGGAGCAAGTCCCTATTGCCATCTGGCAATATGTGCTAAAGGCTTAAAGACTTGCATGGTATCATGTATATAAAGTATATTTATAAGAGACAGAATGAAAACTGTTTCTTTTCTGTTTCCAGATAGGCATCTCTCTAGAGTCACTAATATTATCTTATTACCAAAAGAAATTCAAAAATATTGTATTATTTATTCAAAGTAGGAATGACATTTCAACACTTATTATAACCATGCACTCTTTAAAATCATTGATCTAAGTATTTCAAAATTATTTTCAGAACTGTTAAGTTCCACATTTTCTTTTTCATTATTTTCATGTCCAAAAAATAAGGAAAAGAATGGCTTTTTTTTGTGTCCTTAATTGTCTGTGTTTAGAGCTCATGTTTATTTGAAAAGTGAATTGAGAAATCCTAGAAATTCTGTCAAATGCCAAAAAATGTATTTTTCTAGCTTTTATACGAGAAAACTAATAAACCACAGCTTAAAAGTTAAACTCTTTTATACAGCCAGGAGGTTCATGGCTCATTCTTTACAATCCAACATTTTTTCACATCAGGTAAAAGAAGTGTTCCAATGCAGACAAGGGGAACAACAGTAAAGCAACCTGCTAATTACTGATCTCTCTTACGTTCCTGCTGTGCTAAACTGTCCAGACATGTTGAAGTGAAATTTTTCTGCGATTTTCAAGTGACTAGTTCATGGCCCACTGCCGTGGAGTGCAGGAGAAGAGATGAAATGCTTTAGTTTACATGCAACATTTACTAACTGTGTGGGTTTTCCGACATTAAAGAGGGGACAGTGACCCATGCCACCTTTTTCACACTCAAAAGAGCACTGAAAAAACAGTCTTCATAGGCTTACCTCAGGCTTCCCTGGCCCTTAACACCCTCCCCCCAGGGTAGGAGCAGAAAGAGAAAAAAGAAGGGATTTTATGCTCCTTTCTCTTCAACTTTTCAGGCGGTATAAGCAGCATTTAGCAAATTCAGCCTCCAAATGGCTCCAAATGCTCTGAGCTGCAGGGGCTCATCCTTTGTTAGCCTCCCTCTATTTACACAGGATTTACGCAGGCTCTCCACTGAAGAGACCACATGTTTCTGACAGAAAGCACTTCCATTCACACTGCATCAGGCAACAGGATTGTAACCACTGCAGCTTCACGCTGACCTGAGATTAGGGATTTCAGCAACATTGAGATGGTAACAATCTGCTAACTAACGAAAATTATCCATGGAGAACTCTGCTGCATACTCCAGTTAAAACTACCACGGCCAGATAGATTAGGTTACTTAAAGGGGCAATTAAGAACTAGCTACTGTCAGGAATATGCATGTCCATCGTCAAATAACATACACCCAGAGAAAAATATCAGCAGGGGGAAAAAAGCAAATTAAAAAAAAAAAATCAGACTGCAGCTTGGATTAAAACAATTTCACCCACTGGTTGAAGACATAAAGTGTAAAAACAGACAGATGGACACATATGTAAATGTGGCTGCATTTGTTTCTCTGGAACTGGCAAGTTAGTATTAACAGTATAGTTTAATAATTTATTTTCCATGGTATTTTCACACTGGTTAACTGGGCAGTGGCAACGCTTATGCAGAACTTCGGGAGCAGAATAATTCCTTCTATCTAATTGCTTCTGGGGCAAACAAACTGAACTAAATTACGTCTCCTGCCTCTTCCTACAAGAACTCAGTACTGGAACCTGATATCAGTCTGGGGATGTTTAAAATTTGGTAATTTTTTGAAAATCAATTTGGCCAGTCAGGATTTCTGCACTGAGATTTTTTCCCGCAGATTTAGTATTGTGTCGGGCTTTTTCAAAATGGATTACACATACACAAGCACAACAAACGCTGCTGGTTGGAGCTTGTGATTTTTTTGCTCAATAGCTTTTCATAGGGCAAAAGAAAATTGGATGGGAGCACAGGGCCAGAAAGGACCACACAGATCCAGTTCTTGATGAGTTTTATTTTGACATTTTAATTTGGCAAATAATTTTGGTTCCGCAGCGAAGGACAAAATAAAACACTTCCATAATAGTAACTCCTACAAGTATCTGATAACCACTTAAAAAGTACTAGGTATATTCTAAAGTTCTCCATAGTATATCATAATAAAGCTCTTCTGGGCACTCAATGATTCATTTTTAGTGATCTCTCAAATGCCCTTACCCACAGTTAACACTCAGATTTTATTAAGGAAGAAAGCAGGGACAAATGTCCACTTAAGTCCCAGCTCTCAAATTCAACTCTGCTTGCGCTGCAGTACCTAAAGCTAAAGCTTTTTTAATGTTCTATTCACCTCCCCTGTGTGGCATTTCTGCTAACACAGAGTTCACAATCTTTCAGCCCCAAACACAGAAGGCTGCTATCTTCAAGACATCCGAGGAATGTGCCAGATACTATCATCTCTCCTGCAATACAAAGAGCCAGAAAGAGGCAGAGACCAAAAGGAGATCGTGCTGATCAGGTTACTAAAGTCCAGAAAGTCTTTCCCAGATTGCTAAATGTTAATCTTTGAACCAGAAAATGTTATAATTAAGATCCTTGTGGTTGGAGGAAATGCTAGCTGTAGAAGTCAAAGGTACAGCCATTTGAAGTTGTACTTTTTTTGCACGTTTATCCTAATCTCGCACCCCTCATGCTGGCACAACTCCCATCAAGCACTTTGTTCTATTCAAGCAAAATTATCATTAATGTCAGTGGCAGTTTTGCCCGAGTAAGAAGTGTAAGACCAGATCCATGTCTTGTTCACAGAGAATTGCAAGCACTGCACAATTCCAGAGGAGATACACTCATTAAAACATGTGGTTTATGCTGATTTATCATCCTCTCCTATTTAAAATTGAAACTCACATTGTACCTTCACCACGAAAGTGCTCAATAGACTTTTTTCTACATGGTTTTAACATCAGTTCCCACCCTCCCCACCTCAGTACAAGTTGGTAAGTGTACTCCCAGCTTTTGGTATCTAGGCTGAAGGAAAGCATTATTAAAATATGTTTAAGTATTCTATATGCTTGGGTAATTACTTTGCAGTGTGAATGTAAATAGCTGTTATTCTGTTTAAATTTTTCATCCTACTAAACACTGTCATGTAAAGTGTCCTTGTGTTGCAATTTTAGTGGCATTCTTTATAAATCTTTTTTTATATATTTTTAGAGAAGTATTTTTGGCATTCTCATAGTAATTCTGTTAAGAATACCAGCTGCAGACTGGCTACAGCTGAGGCAACAATAACAAGTCATTAAAGAAATCAGGAGACAAAAAAAAAATATTATTCTTTTGCTGAAAGCACATCTCCTATAAGAGACTATTTTCCTTTTTTAGTTCTGGGATAATGTTTTTCGTTTTCTCAATCAACTGTCTAAAAGTAACTGTACACGAAATAGCTACATTTAGTTCTATATAACTTTTTAAATTTGTTATCCTGTTACTTTTGTCATTAGAATAATATCAAATGTGGGCAAAATAGCTAAGTTAAATTAAAATTCTACCTGCAGTTGAAGTAATTATGCTCAATTGTACCTCATCAATATTTAACCTTTACTATTTTGCAGTTGTTTATATATAGCAGAATGTGAGAACTTAAAAGTAGACGATGACTAACATCCTGCACCATTCTTCTTCATTAAATCATTAATGTAGTTTCTTTGAGAGTAAAAATGACTGGTTTTTTAAAAGGAAAATAGCAATCAGAGCATCTCAATTTTCCTTACAGCTGTTAAAAGTAGTTATGAACTGTGAGATATTTTAATGTCTTGCAGTTCCCCTTAGACCCTATGCTATTTGACATAACTGCTTGTTCAGGAGACAGCCCCTAAAACGATGCTCACTAGTACAGCAAGGCTCCATGTACTGTCCACATTAGAAACCTCTTTTTTCAGGGCTGCTTAGTTATTAGGAAAGCACTAGTTGAAATATTGCATATAGGTACACATGGATAAGATTTTTTCATCGTTAAAAAAAAAAGTTAGGACTAGAAATGTAACAGACAGTTATTCCTGAGAGAAACTAAGTTAAAAGCTTCAATTACTGAAAAGGACACTTGTTAGGCCACAAGTCCAAAATGCACATTAATCTATTTTAAGATATAGTAAAGAAAAAAATGGAGGATGGCTAAATGCTTAAAAAAACCAGATGTTTTAGCAGAAAGGTCTCAAAATGAACCATAAAAACTTTTTCTGGTGATAAAATGTACACAAATGGGCGTATTACATAAATAAAAGTACTGTCTTGCTATGCATTCACAAACAACTGAACAGCTTAAGAGATGCTTGCTATGAATGCATAGTTCAGAAAAAAAATTGAAAAGTACAAAACAACTCCAAACTTGGCAAGTCTTACATACCATAAGAGCTCCAACACCTATGCACAGTAGGGTGGATTAACCCGCTGGGTGCTGCAGACATATATACGCACCTCCTCCTAAAGTGTTCATTTGGCTGGCAGTCTGGAAAATGCCAGAATGTGAAGGGTTACGTGGGAACACTGACAGTCTGCTCTTGTAGGTTTAACTTAAAGTCCATACCTTAAATATAGGGTGTTATGTATTTGGAAACACAACTAATACTCTTTATAAGTGATATGCTACTTGGCGCTCAAAACAAAGGACTCAAGTCTTGCTCTCACTAGTGAATCATTCTCCAGATGACAACTGCATGCTTTGGACCTGCCTGTATTTATTTGGGGGGGGTATAATTTTTGAGAAGTCTTTTCCTCCAGAAGCCTTGTAAATGTAAACCATAAACCATCTATAAGTTACATGTTGTACATGTCGGATGCCTAAAAGTGGTTACTGGAAGGGCCTGAAATGTTTCTTTTCTTTGAAGTTCAGTAGACGGACAAAAAGTGCAAGCATAAGGGAGCTAAAGCTCCTAGTTAATCCCTGACAGATATCCTTATGATATCAGAAAGGCAGACAAGCAATTTATTTTTTTTCCATTGTATAATTTTAATGATTTGTTTCAAGATAATATGATTAAAAATAAGCAAAAAAAAAAGGAATGGCTATGGTCACGTCTCTCTGCAGCCAAACTGTTCCATAAGATGCTTTGAGCTGCTTTAAGTGATTGAAAGTATTGACATACACATAATTCTGTAGAAATTTTGACAAAAGTTCCAATGAAGTGGATTTAGAAAAAAAGGAAGCATAAGAATAGCAAAACCACAGGGTACTAAGTTGTTGCAAAACTATTTTTTTTAAAGTTCACAGCATGAAATTCAAAAGCACAGACACCCACTCTGATACCTGATGCTTTGCCTTTTTGCTCATAACCTGTAATTTTGTTTCAGGTCTTTCATTGCCGCAGAAAATATTAAAAACCACAAATATGCAGTGCCTACAAAAGTCTTCCTAGACTGATTTGTGTCCCTGAGCTCTTTCTAGGTAAGAGCCTCACAACTGGGCTCCAGAGAGCTTACATCACCCCACTCCCTCCTTCAAAGGAATTAGTGTTGCCCACATGTAGAGACCCCAAAGAAAAAGCCTGGCAAGTTATGAGACTTCCCTTCCTTCAGGTTCAGATGGGTAAAATGGAGTTTCCCTCTGGACCTAGGTTCACCTAGCCAGTCAGTGAGCGGACCAGTCTGCCATAAGATCAAATATAAGCCCCACCAATCAAGTAGCAGTCCAGGCTAAATGTGCTGATGCAACAAATTTCCAGATCTTGATAACACTAGGCAGGGGAGTCATTCTTCTCAGTGATAAAGTCACTGAATGCACTCTTGAGGAGGTAAAAAATTAAGAACTGGCTGACTTTGCACCATTTGAGTGAGTTATTCACCACTGACCCAGAACAACAGAATTGTCATGTTCTGACACCAGCTAGGAATGACTGTAGACATGGTCATCTCTGACTCCTTACTGCAAGTCTGTAAGGAGGAAACAGGAATAATTTCTGAGCTGGTTAGTGGCATCAATCCAGAAAGTACAGTGTTTAAATACATTATGCATTAGAAGAAACTTCACACAGTCTCTTCATCTCTCTCTCCTTCTCCCCCTCCTCCTAAAAACTTGGTGAAATGATGCCAATGAGAGGGCTTGGAACTCAAAAAAAGCCCCTCAAAAAAGCCCAAAAAACAACCAAATAGGATCTCACAATTAAGATTTGCCTCAAAGACATTAACCTCCCACCCCTGCAATTTTATAGTTAAGATATTTTTACCTGTGTTTTACTATGTCAGCTTTTAAAACTTAACAGAGATTTATACTGCGCATAAGAATTGAGATGCTAATAGCATTGGAGCATTATCTAACACAAGATATTCTATTCTCTTTTTCTGTTATTGGCTCAGAAAGTTTTTTAAAAGTAAATTAAATCAGAAAGTAAATTTTAAGGAAAAGATTTTTTTTAAACTGCTCAAATAAGCAAGGCACATAGCTTTCAATGAAAACTGCCTTGAAAGTAATACTTAATATTGGTGGTGGCTCTTACATAAGCCAATATTATATATTGCCACTTTTAAATCTTGCCAACACACTCCTGTGCTCATTTGAGCATTACATTTTTTGAGTCTGAGCATGGCTATTGTTTTTGCTAATTCTTCATTTTTAAATGTGTATCATAGAGAGAACATCCTGAAATACTCTGTTTGAAGGCAGGTTCTTGGACATAATACTTGTGATCAAAATAGATGTACAAGGACATTTTATTTCTTTTCTCCTTCAGCTAAATAGCGGGATTTCCATTTTTGTTACTGGAAGTAAAAGCAAGTCTTTGCACTGTTATTTCAGTAAAGAGACTAGATAGTTTTTTGTACTGACCAAAATCCTGAAGTATGAACAGTGTTATTATCCCATCTCTATCTTCCTGCAGCATTTGTGAGAATTTGTTCCGAGGGACCAGGGGAAAACTAAGGTTTGTTATTTCCTCTTTCTATGTCTGATAAGCTCAATGACAAAACACTTTCTGGACCTCACTTCCCCTGCTGTACATGCTGTGTTTCTGTTTTTGGGGATTACACACTTGGAACAAGCCAGCTTTCCCAGGGAGAAATGCTCTGAGGGACTAAGATCTGCCTGTGCTGCTGGTCTCTCTGCAGTCAGGACACCTACAAGAGCACCAGCCCTCACATTTGGATGGAGAATACTCAGAAAACAGGAAAGAATTATCACATAAAGTGTAGGTCTGGGACCATTTTTCTGAAATGAACACCAGCATTGGCAAATCAGTTATGAAGCACTAACAGAACCCTTTTTTCAACCCTGTTTATTTCTTTCAAAACAGATTCACCTGGACAATGGCAAAGAAAGAAAAGTTATATCAAGGAGATGAGACAGCTATCCTTTCCTCCTGAACTGTGCTGCTTTCTGGTACCAATGGTGGCTTTTCTTGTATGTGATTAAGGTTCAGTAAATTCCGAAAGCCTCTGCCCTGGTTGTTGATGGTTCACAGATTTGTACATCCTTAGCAGCACCACCCCATCTATTACTGTGGAATTAGTTGACAATACTACTAGTTGCACAAAAAAAAAAAAACAACAACAACTAATTGGTCCCTAAGGATAGCTGGGTGCTTTGGAAGTCTTTTTAACAAAAAGAAAAAAAAAATATCTCCCATAGTGATTTGCCAGCCTTCCTATACTCCATGCAGCACATAGGGACTTCTAAATTACATACTATAATTGACATCAAATATCTGTCCCATCAGTGAATATCTTTATTAGCATCAAAATCACTCACAACTAGTGTTCCTCAATGTTATTAAACAGAACTTGTTCTAGGTGTTGCCTTACTAATTAGTCAGGATGAGCCCGAGGAAGAAAATCTGGGTCATGTTAAATTAATTGGAATGAGCATGAAAATTAGCAGAGCAAACTGCATCAATTTTCTATAGAGAGCCTTTCTTCATGTTGAGAATAAAAATGGATATTATGAGGCATTAACCAAACTGCCTTCTGTGACTGCCAAGAGGTGTGTTACAGTAGCCCAAAAATATCATGCTCACAGATTTTCAGAAGTTAATGAGACATTTCCAGGAATGGTAAATACATGGTATTAAAATGGGTGTGCCTCTTATGGGAAAATGCCAAGTCATTTCATGTTTATTCAGGCATAACAAGCTCCTCAAAATGAGCATAATTTAAGAGGTGAATAGTGCAAAGAGGGCTAACATTCAACTAATTTTCCTTAAGAAAGAAAAGATTAAATTGAACAAAAAATGAATTAAGAGGTTTACAAATCAACAAGTCAACCATCAGATTGCAGCCTCTGCTCAGTATATTCTCATCAGCCCCTGCCATGAAGTTTTCAAAAAATGTCCCGAAGGCAGGGAACAAAGCGAGCAGAACTGATTACAGCCACACTCACCGCCTTGCTGTCTAAACTCTGTTTGGCTTCCTAATGAGCTCACTAAAAACCTAATTCATCTCCCATAACCCTTCTCAGCCCTCCTTGAAATTCACCATTATGGAAATTACAGATGAAACATTTACAGGCTGTGTTCAAATTACTGCTTCTTCAACAGGCAGGTCCCTGACCCTCACAATGAACACAATAGAGGTATGTCCGGCATGAAACCACTTGAGCCGCAGCCTATAGAATAAAGAGGCTCAGGAAGGTTAAGACTTTTTCTCATGGTGACAATGATTTCCACATTAATGCTTTCAGTTCCATGAATATGGGAATTTTGTGGGTTTGACAGTATATCAAATACAAATTGTTATTCAGAAGGGGAGAAATGAGTTGTACTGATGACAAATAGCTGAAATAGGCTAATGTGAATTCCCAGCCTGTTCATGAGGAAACTCCCTCAGTTCCTCATTACATGAAGTCAAAATGATCCTCACGGCACCTAGCCTGTAACTGGAAGATTACTGAATTGATGGATCCTTAGTTTAAAATGCAGCTGTTTTATTCTGCTTTAGTAATTAATTCTTTTTCCAATACCATATTGATTAAGCGTAGACCCTGATAAAGTTCAAACTGAGAAGAATCTCTAGTGACTTCCTTAGTTGCTCCAGAGACTCAATGAAAACTTCCTACAATTCCACCTGCCTCCTCAGAGTGCTGATCCAATGAACAGAACAGTTTTTTTCTCATAAATTAGTTAGGCCATGTGGAGCTGTATTAGCTGATCGTTGCTTTTGTCTCTCCACTTGCTGACTTGCTTTTCACTTTTGCTGTCCTTTGTGCTGTCACACACAAAGTCGGAGTGCAGCTGCCATGCTGAACCCAAACCAAGGTAAAGAACAATTCGTACAAACTACATTTTTTTCCCCCACTTTATACAGCTGCAACTCCCCGAGCAGCATTGCACTCAATAAGGCCTCTTGGGATCCAACTAGCAGAGAAATCTGTGCTGAAGCATGCAGTCGTTCTCTGGGACTAAAGAGTGTTGAGGGGAGGAGGGGGAGTAACCTGTTTTCTTCAAGACTGCTCCACCTTTTGGGGTAGAATATTTGCTCTTTCATTTTTAGCAGTCAAAGATCCTTATATTATCTGGGTTTTCACTTAAAAAACAAAACAAAACAATGACAAAAAACTCCCAACAACCTAAAATCCAAAGAACAAACAAGCCCAAATCACACTCCTAAAACACTACAGCCACTTGAGACAAGAAATCACCACTTCACCTACAACAAATGGGATGTGAGTTCTTGTTGGCTAACAGTAAGGCCACGGCTGTCCATGGATAGCCATTGCAAGCACAGCAGTGAATTACAAGAAGCAGCAATGACCAACTCGATGCTGCTTTTCAGAGTCACCTGTGCCAGGGTGAATTCAACAGAGTATAATAACAGAAAATTTCTTTTACTACAACCAGTACAGTGGACTTCTTTTTCAGGAAAATCAGAAATACATTGGTCTGAAAACATTTTATGATTATTATAAACACTTTATGATTATTTTTTCTTCCCCACCCTACCCCAGCCCTTCTTCCCTTTCCTACTATCTGAAAAAGAAACAGCTGATACCTTCTCTATCTGCACACTACAGTTTGTAACTTGGACCTGTGTGTCTGAAGGATAACATGTTGTTTATACAGGTTTCCACAAGAGTGGTACCAAGTGATTTACAAAAGTAAAGGATCTGAGAGACTGGCAGGCACATCAGATATTAGCAATCCTTCTTCAGGTGCCTTATTAGACAATGAGGTTATTTAAAGACTAAGGGTCTCATCCTAATTTCATACTGTCTGAGGCCCTGACTTAACCTCTTCTTTCCCACCATGAAAAAAGCAAGCTGGCTTTCAACATTTCTTCAGGAGAATCTGGTCAGTTTGGGCTCGTCCAATTTATATTTGACGAGCTACGTAACCAGGCGGGTGCAAGGATGGCAGTGGGCCAGGACAGCCCCTGTGCATGGTGGGCCAGGACAGATAACAGCATTCCCCACCTTCAGAGCATTCTTCCTTAGGGTGAAAGGTCACCCCTCACAGATGTCTCCAGCAGACACTCTGTTGTCAAAAGGTTGCATCATGCAATTCATGCAGTCGCTTCTAACAATGCACTGTTCTTATCCAGATACGTAAACACATTGCACTTCTAAATAATTTCCTTGTTAAGGACAACTTGTTTTTTTCCCCTGAGCTTTGTTCAGCTATCAAAAAAAGTAAGGAACACTGAGAAAAAAAACAGTCTGAGTCCACTTTGCCAATTCGCAGCTTAAAAATTCTATTTTCATATTCTGTCAGGCTATTCAGCACAAGAAGATGCGTCTGGTTCATTCCCACAAAAGGGAAATAGAACCACCATATCCCAAGATGTCTAACAGTAAAGCATATTGTTTAGAGCCAAAAAGGCGTAGGTATTTGGTAAAATGGAAGATTGTAAGCTTTTTGTCAGAAAACTTACACAGACAGAAAAATTCAATGAAGAAAATTTGTTTCAGCTTAATATAGCCTATTCCAATTTCTTTCATTTAAAATTAACAAACGTGTACCCTGTGTGGACAAGTGCAAAAAGGAAAATTCTGAGTTCTCATATTTCTTACAAATTCGTGTTTGCCTGGTGCAGAAAGTTTATTTCTCGGGAAACACTTCAGAAATAATAGGTCCTGGTTGCTGCAGTAGCTCAGATTTTTAATTTCCAGTGGGTCCAGATAAACAGTATAACAAAGATTTCTTCTTTATTGAGTATAGTTACTCCAAAGCAGTTTGAAGCTATCACACGTAATACAACACAAGTAATTTCATTCTAGAATGGATTGAAACAAGCTTATCAGGATTGTTATCTGTTTATAAATTATATATTTAACAGTAAAGTAAGACAGACATGGCTGGAATGTTACACATGGGGAAACACGATTAGAGATATGCCAAATTGCTCAACCTAATCCCAAGCAATAGAATCTTAAGGGCACTGGGAATTTCTAGAAGAATTAATCATTATATGTTGTAAAAAGCTCAATTAAATACCCTTAGAAACCGAGCAGAGATTCTTTCAGACCTGTCTGCAATATGTGGTCCTCTCAGCTGCAGAATGTTTGCCTCTCCGAGCATCCCTTCTCTTCTCTCTCATTCCTTTAGATACTGAACCTATGGAAAGCACACTTTGAGAAAAAAAAATTCTTCGGTGCTTTCATGTCTCATATTTTATACACTTGGCCATCTTGAATTAATGGGAGTCAATGAAGAGGCACATTTTTAAAAACGGCCGCAACTTCATTGGTCTAATCTATGAACTTTAAAGACCTTCGTTTTATGAGCTTTCCTCAGGGTAGGTATTTCAGTGTTCAAAAAACAGGGTTATGGACTGTTAAGTTAAGCACATGTTCTGCATCAACATTTTAGTTTCAGCAGGTTATTTGGTGCCAAGTTTGCCAGTCAGTATCATCAATTCGAAATATGTGCTTGTTTGTTTTTAACAGGTGTTTTGAGAACAGCACAGGACAGGAGAAAAGCAGTGTTAATATATTCATTTAGTATTTATCCTTAATTCTGAAAATCCCCTTCCATCTGAAACATGACAAAATTTCACCTCAGGTGTTTAAGACACATAGAGATGGAGCTGAAAAGGAGTGCAAATAAGTACTTCTGTTACTTCATCAGCCTGATGATTTGTGCACTCGTTTCTATTGAACATTTTTCTCATCTAGTAATCACAGATCTGGGTTTACATATGGTATAACCCATCTAAGAAAAGAAAACTACCTTTTATTGTGCAACTGATGTTAGCTGTAGAAGGAAAAAGTAAGACTGAAGCTAAAAACCCAGTACTCTTTAGACAATGAAACATAACCGTGGACTTTAAGTCAGTCTGTTCTTCTGAAGATCATTGGTTGGGGTTTGCCTCACAGAACAAAGAGGCAGAAGAAATTAAGAGTCTAAAACCAAAATTGGCTTATCCACATCAGTCGTGCCACAGAACCAAAATAATAACTTGCTCTTAAAACTGAGTAACAGCAAAACATAACAATAAGATTTACACATGCACCACTGTCACATTTGTGGGTCAGTTGAGATGGTGCACATCACAATTTCACAAAATACACACACACAGACACACGCTTCTTGCAGGTGTTATCTCAGACTTGGTCTGCTGAGAAGCCAAGTGAATCCCCACAGCGACATTTGAAGGTTTAAAAGCTCAAGTTTTTGTTTCTAAATGCCTATGAAAACATTGTCTATGCTCAGAGGCCTTTTAAAACAAAACCAAAGCTTTTAAAGCTTCAAAAGTGGTCATGGGAATTTGCTCATCAGGAGGGAATCCTAAATGAAGGCCAAGATTCAGTGGATTCCCCTGGACATGAGAAAAGCCATAACCTGTCTGCAGCTCTACAGTTTCTTGTAACAGATGTGGTCTGATTCAAGCAAAACATGATAAATCTTTGTTCATGCTTTACATTTTACAAAATCACCTTTTAAAAGGTTTATGGCCCACTATTCTTTGCTATACTATTAAAAACCCCCCAAAAACAACAACTCCCCGTCCCCCAAACAAAGAATACAACAGTACCAAAAATCACCCCTACAAAAAAAAGTCCCTACCTTCATGGATACTTAATGCAACTATGAGACCACCTCCCAAAGTCATTAACTTAAATTAAAAAAAAAAGAAAAGAAAAGGAGGAGGATTGAAAGCTAAGATTAGAATTTCTAGCATTATAACCTTAAATACTTATAGGACAGGAAGGAAATTTACTGTTGCTTTTTAATATATGGGAGATGGTTTAGAGAAGGCAATATTCTAATGCAATGTTAAAGGCCTAAACTACTTTGAAAACCTCTTTATTTTTAAAAGTCAATGTTTTCTACCTATGATATTCTAAAAAGAGGAAAAAAAAAAAAAAAAAGCAGTTCCTAACAAGTTGTTTAAAGGACTGTTATAAAAAGGCAGCTAGAAAGTAAAATTTGAGTGGATCAAGTCTGCCAATTCAGTTATTTAAAGCATAAGAAGCCTGGTGTAAATGAAGACTTTCTTCTGAAAGTGTGAGATACAGCTTTTACTCAGTTTTAAGGTAAAGCACACAAGGCAAAAAGCCATGGTTTCACCTGAATTTAACAGCAACATTCCTGCCAACAGACCTTCTCCCTTTTCTTTCAGATGTAATTACTTCATTTTGCTCACAGAAGTTACAGCTTGCTCCACTGAAATAAGACAGACAACTCAAGAACAGTCAACGAGCATGGAGAAGGCATAAGAGCAGAGGACATTATGTAGGGGTTTTTTTACATTCAAAAACAATATCCTTCTCAAGTAATCTAAAATAAAATTATTCATCCTATAACAAACAGCTGTTTGATGGGAGACTGAAACAGAGGACCGATACATGGATCCTCCACTGGACATCTGGTCATGAGTATATCCTGCTCATTACAGCCACAGCACAGGACCCTTTACATCCAAGAGTACTACAGTGGCAAGCAAAGCAGGTCCAAGTGGATGGTTCGAGGGTTTGCCATGGCTGCAGGGTGCTCTATGCATAGTTTACAAATTATGTGCTCAGTCTCTTAAGAATAACTGAACCTTACAAGGAAATTCTCTAAGGAAGCACGTAAAATGTTTATACGGGAATAAACAAGGAAAAAAAATTACACACACACCTACTAAGAACATAAACAGCTCCACTGAGCTTGCGTAAGGCAGTAACGAAAGTAGCATGAGAAACAAACTCAAATCTGTACTCACTGATTATATGAAGACAAATTATATAGAGATTTTTTTTGCCGCACAGGCATCTTAAGATTGAATCAATTCTGCCTTCAGATGTACAGACTGTGCTCCCACCAACTCCCACTGAAGTCAGAATTTGACCTATTGTGTACTTTACATTCACATCAATGAAGTCAGTAAGAATGCAGAAAATTGCTTTAGAAAGATGTAAAATTCTTTACTAGTTCTAAAATAAAAGGACAGCTTATTTTTTTTAAACAAACCAGATTGATAGCCATTTGGAAGAGCTTAAAGGAGGGTTAATTGGCATACAGTAAACCTGAATTCTGACAGTGTGGACTTCTAGCTAAAATGACATTCTCTTTGGTGGTCTTAGGACTGCAGGATTAGTTTACAAGAAAGTAGAGAGGGATTTGAAACCAAACCCTGAATGTCAGTGATGTATTACCAGATTAGAAAGGTCTGCCCAAATTCAGATTCAGAAGGGAAAACAAAATAACAAAAAAGGGGCAAATTTGTAGCTAAGGCTGAGTTATAGATTAATAGCATGAATGAAAGATCTTTAAAAACAGAAAGAGATCAATAAAGCCTTTCTTTCATAAAACCTTGCTCATACACAGAACTTTATCCAAAACTATGCTCAGAGCTGGGAATATGAACTGCTAATAACATCTAACTCAGGGAAATAATTAGAATAGCCAATTCACAAATAAATGAAAGTGTTTCATCTATCATTGCAGATATGAACTTCAGAAGATTTTCTTGAAATAGATAAGGTAGGATGAGTTTCATTTTTCTGAGAGAAGAAAGGAGAAAACAGGAACATATAGAGTGTAAGATATACAGTATCAACCATGTCTAAAGTAAGTTTGTGAACCTGAGAGAATTCCCCTTAAAATACTGAAAGATTATCCCTTAGAACTGAAAGAAAACAGTAACATCTGTAAGAAATTGAAATTTAAGAAATATTCTACATTAATGTGATGGTCTTTATTACATCTTTTTAACTGTAAAACTGCATTGTTACTTCTCTCGTGGATGAAGTATGAGCACTGCAGTAATTTTGTTCTTTTTGAGATCCTTTCACAAGCAAAGAACAGAACATACAGAATGGTAAGTCACATAAGGGATGTTAGCACGGATCAGCCTATCTCTGTTTTCCTAAAATGAAAGACATCTATATGCATTAAGCATTTTGGTAATCTTTAAACCAAAACTTAATTTTGTAATACTATAAACTGATGGAATTTACCTTTTTACACAAAATGGATAAAAGACTGCTGGCTAAATATGTCTAATAAAATAAAGCATTAATTAACACTTTGCATCTAGAAATATGTGTCTAAATTTACCACTGAAAAAAAAAAAAAAGATACAAACCAGAAATATTTTCTTACTCAAATACATTTTCACATTGTGACAGATGTTTTGCACAAAATATGCTAAGTGTCTGAATACACAAAATGAATCTTAAGTGCACGAACTCAGAAGCACATAAAATCTAATCAAAAGTCTAATAAGCTAAAGTAGACAAAACTTACCAACTTTAAGGAAAATATTTGTAGCTTTTGATTAGAGCAGAAGTGTCGATTGAAAACAAATCCTACAAATGCTGAGGTTATCAATATTAACCCCACTCGATTTCAGTAACAGGACTTGTAATATACAGAGTAAACAATGTAATAGCCTTTGCCAGACTGAGGTCCTCTTCAGCTGCTGCAGGTACTTCTGAAAATGGAAAGCCTATGCTAAAACATACATAGGACTTTTAGTCCTTTGCCTTTTCTTGTTTAAAAAATATTTGCCGTCTCCATAATGTTAATTATTACATTAAAATCTTTAAAAAGTGTCAAATTATAGTTTAGAATTCATCGTAATACTGAGAAATAAAAATAAAAAACATTAATGAAGAAATAATACAAAGGTGACAGCCTTTGGCTGTAGAGAACACATGGGGCTCTAATAATTTTCTCAAGGCAGAGAGCTGACAGTTACACTCATTGGCTTTTACATGTTCTATGGCCTGAGCATTTTTCATTCAAAACAGCTTTATTAACAATCTGAGAGCACAGAAAAACAAGAAAAAAGAATCCTGCTATAAAAACTGACATCCTCCTTTTTTGGTTTTTGCAATAATTTTCTCTATATAAAACATTACCAAAGAAAAATAATATTTGGGCATGAGGCGGATGCACAGCATACGTGGTTGTTCTAAACAAGGAAATTATGTACCCAGATGAATGGAAGCCCATGAACACCAAGCAATATAATCAAGTTAAAATTATTGTTGTCTCAATGAAGCACTTGGGATACTGTTTGAGCACCAGGATCTCAATATGTTAGGTACTGTACAAATAAAGCACAAGGACAACCCCTTTCTACTTTTTTTTTTTTTTTTTACTGGCAGAAGCCCAATGTACCTCCATTGATTTCAGATGTATTAGGAAGGAGGGGCCTGATCCAAAGCTCACTGAAGTCAACCAAAGTCTCTTTCTGTTGATTTAACAGGCTTTGGATTAGTCCCTAAATAAGAACAGATTTTGGCTCAGCTAAAGGATTTCACTTAAGCCCTCTGCTTGTTCAAGCATCTAGTAGGAGCTAAGAGAACACTGCGGTCCTTCTGAGTAGGAGGCTGTGCTCATTCCAAACTATCCCCTTTAACAGATGTACAGGGTCAGGAGTCCCACGAAATGGAGAACCGTCAGTAAGTGGTAAATCTGAGGTGCGAGGAATTAGGAAGGAAGCTTCAAGCTGAAAATTTTTGATTTGTGTTATTTGCGCGATGTTCCATCCTCTTTAGGCAGGAGTGTAAAATTAGAGAGGGAGTTCATGTGAGTTTCCCAATTTTACGCTCGTAAATTATTTAAAACCTTAGCACCAAGTCCCGCAATAAAATTAAATGTGTATTTGCCATATTCCCTGTGAATGAGGGCTGCCTTTAGTCAAGGTATGACCAACTTGCAGCTGTACATGGAGAGGCCCAAGGAAAATTTAAACATATGTAATTGCTTAAACAAGTGTCACCATAATAAGCTGGTGGGCATAACGCAAGATTATAAGGGAAAGTGCACTCTTTACTTATTAAAGAATTAAATGCCAGGGTTGTCAAAAAATTTCATGGTACAAATCACATATTAATAGAGAATTTGCTGAATTCCCCTGTCTCGCTTTCATGGCTGCTCCACCAATCCTTGTCAGTTATAGCAAATGCCTTGTTTACACAAGAAAATAGAAGACCCCAATCCTAGCCTGTGCATGAGGAATGTATAGTGCCAAGGGTGTACAAAGGTAACCATCCATAAAATAATTTGAGCTCAGTCCATGAGTTATGAGGCCAGCAGTTTAGGACAGCACTCAGTGCAAGTTTGAGCATCTGGAGTTAGCAATGGACTTCAGCCTCAGAGCAGCTGGGAAGTCAGTGAAGCAGGGGGAAACCACTTTGTCTTGCTCTTTCCTGGGCTCACTGCCCCGGCTGTAGGTAGGAATAGGGTCACCAGGGCTATTGTGCCAACTCTGCCACCAGACAATTTCCCTGTGTTAGCTCCTTATGCCAGGGTAAAGACAGCTTCACAAATAACCTAAAAACAGACAGGCTTTGGGGCTGTCACTTATAAACCACCCATTTGTATCAGTAGAAAACAAAGAATCATTTACTTTCTCCAATTCCACACCTACCTGAATATATTGAGTACAATCAAACAGAAGCAGTCAATTTCCTTTAAGTTTGCATTCACTGCAAGGCTTTAATCTCTCCAACAGAGAAATTTTCAAAATTGTAGTCATTTCAAGAAATTAACTGAATTGAAAGCACAAATTAATTTTTCTCTAAAGCTCAATTTAACATATAAAAACCACCAGAGGAAAAAAATTATTCAAAACTTTTCTCGTGCAAATATAAAAAACCAAGTGCTTATTAACATTTGTCCTCAAGAATGCAGGGTATGATGAAATTTTTTTCCAAAATATATTAGGAAGTATTTGAACTTTATGGCAATCTTTTTGTAGATCCTACATGTCTTAATGGCAGTAGTTCCTATGGGAATTATAAAAAAACTAATAACGTTTTTTTTGTGTATTTATTTTTTGAAGATAGGAGAATCATGCTCTGCTTTCATTCATTTGGATGCACTTGACCCAAACTTTGCATATATGAAAGCAGTAGCATCCCTGCTCTTGCTACTAATTCTATGCAAGAAGGATCAAAATCTTATGGGAATAGTGCCTTTTTCTTCTCTCCTCTGAGAAGGAAGAATTGCTTTTAACTGACTCACACTGCCTTCCTTCAAACCTTCTCTGGACAGTCCTCCACTGATTCATGAACAAAAGATAGATATTCCATGAGTACTATAACTGTGATCAAGACACCTAGAAGGTGCACTCTGAAATATTATTCTTAGATTCTGTAGAAAGACAAGTTACTAAATCTAGATTGGTGTGTTTAAGACTAAGGATGGTAATAAACAACTGTAAAACAGTAACACAAAAAGGTCATCAAGTCCCCCTCAAAGAGATAAGATGTATTTCATAATTAACAAAGAACACCTAAACAGGAAGCAGACTATTAATGATACTGCTGCCATCTCTGATGCCCTAAGCTTTTATTCTTAGCCACCACTGCCTTTGCATCCACTGAAAACTCACAGGCAACAAAGCAGGGGGTATACTGCATCTTCTCATGCCAGGATGAGAAAAATCAATGTCCATGTTTAAAAGACAGAGCTATTGATGTGTAAGGTCACTAAGCATCACAACCCGTTCTATAGCTAAGGAATTTCTAAAGAAGAAAAAAAAACCCAACAGTGCATTTTATAATCTTTTTTAAAACTAACATTACCCTTGAGTCCCTAGGAGCTAAATACGAACACAAAATCCAAGTTTCCCTTGGTCTACAATGGCTGTGCTTGTTCAGAGGGAGAGAAACAAAATTACTGAACAAGGAATACCCATATATAGTAATACAACGATTTTTCAAACATTGGTAATACCACTTTAAACTCTTCATCTTGAGTATGACGATGTATGGAAACATCGTTAAAGAAGTGGTGATGTGATCCATGCTATCCTTTTTTTACTACTTCATAAGTCTTGGCCATTAAGAGTAAAGTTATAGCATAAAGTTAAAAGATCAAGGCTATTTCATTCACATATTTTCATCCTTATGAAAAAAAGAGGAAGTGTTTTTAAACAAACAATACAATGATTTATAAATGCAGTATATCCAGAGCTTATCTTATGAAATTCAAGGAGGCCAAGAGAAGAACACCCTTGAATTTTCTACAAAAACATGCATTCCTGGAATATCAGAGCTGTTTACAACAACAGACAACCATTTCATACAGTTCATGGAACTCTAGTGCCCACTGTACAGATGGGGAAGAGCACATGTCAGAGAGGGCACGTAACTTACACAGGGTCCCCTCAGATTCAGTCCTGCAGTTAGTTGCTGCTGGGTAGACAGACACACCTTTACCTCATGAAAGGCTGAGAAGCTCCAGGGGAGCCCACCAAAATAACAGATGTCTTCGCAGTGACCGTACTTGTTATTTGGATAATGCCTGCGGGGAGTGGGATAATTAAGGTGGCTGTCACTGTTCCCCTGTATTATCCTATCTTTATGACTACACTGCTTCTTTTATAGCTCACATAACTCCAGAAAGTTGCAAGTCCCAATTTCTACATGTGTTTTCAGGTGTATTTTGTTATTCTTGTAAACATTTTCAAATACTCTTTTACATTTACTGCATGCACAAAGACTTTCACAAACCAGTAGAAACCACTGGTTAAAATGGCAGTCATTTATTTGCAAATCAAATCCTAAAGACATAGACAGTCATCTGATTTTAAAAATCCTCAGCTTCCCAAGACTTACATGTAGATGGCTTGATTTGTTAGTGAATGAAAAACCCATCTGAATTATACAATAATTTAAGTGAATAGGGAGGTAGAAAATAGGAGAAATTACTCACTTTAGCCTATATAAATCTTCCTGCAACTTCAGCTCCAACTTTAATAATCTGCAGTACCTGTTACTAGAAATTCTATTAAGAAAGTATATTTAGACACCAGATTTAAGTTTATTCATACCCTGCAATCAGTTACTTAAATGAAAAGTGATTTTATAAACGAAAAACATTTTACAGTAATTCAAAATCAGAATGGTTTGAAAATTCAGAACTGTAAACAAATGCGTCAAATCACAATAAGAGTCAGATAAACACAACTGTCAAATCTTCTTCACCTGTCCTACTTCCCCTGCTATATAGATATAAAAGCTGCTCAGAAGCTCTAAGAATCACAGAGTGGTTAGCATTCCTTTTCTCAGGCAAAAAGACAAGGCATTAAGACAAAAGGCCAGCATACTACAATGTGTGGTGCCATAATGCAGCGTTTGATGCTCCAGAGGGTCTTCAACAAGTACTGTACAGCAAAAAAATCAATTGAAAATCAGCATGATAAGAGAGCATGAGTTGCCCTGTAATAGCCTTAAGCCCCACAAGGCTACCAGGGCCCCTTTCATTCACCAGGCTGCCCTGAGCTGGGTGAGCCTGCCCTTCCACCCCAAGCACTCCTGGTAGGTTGGTACCTCCTACCTATGGCTTTCACCATCATTCTGGTTCTGCTAGGGGTAGAACTAATTTTCTTCACACTGGCTATTATGGCACCATTTGTGCTGGAAACAGAGTTGAAAACACAGGAGTGGGGTTTTTCTCTTGCTGAGCAGCACTTGCACAGTATCACCAGCACAGAGGCTGGCATGCACAAGAACTTGGGAGGACACATACATGGGACAGGCAACCCCAGCTCTCCAAAAGGATATCCCCACACCACATGGTGTATTGCTCAGCATGTAGAGCTGTGGAAAAGAGAAAGGGAAGATGCCCAGCGTGATGTATTTGTTGCCCCAAGTCACTCTTACGCATGATGGAGCCTTGCTTCCCTTGAAATGGCTGAACACCTGTCTGCTGAGGGGAAGTACTGGAAGAATTCTTTGTTTTGCTTTACCTATTGTATTGTCTTTATCTCAACCCATGAATTTTTTCACTTTAACCCTTCAGATTCTCTCTCCCATCTCACTGGCAGGGGAGAACAGGCAAGTGACTGAGCTGCCAGCTGGGGCTAAACTACAACTGCCTTGCACAGTAAGGGAAACTGACAGTGGTTCTTTTTAACTTTTAAAAGTGGAATTTTATTTTTCTTGGCATAGATTTGAAGGCTTTCAGTTCTCTCTCTATTTTTTTTTTCTTAAATAAATATCTTGTCTAAGTAAACCTACTGATTTTGGACTGTAAACACCCTCAGCATTAAAGAGATCCCTCCAATCCTATGGCTGAAGCTACAGAGGTGGTTCCTCTGTCATGTTTGACAAAGTACAACTCTAGATGTACAAGAGAAATAAATACTGTCCAATTCCATGCAAATTGTTATGCATGCAACAAAATGGGCCTACAAATATTTCACTCATATGGTAGGTTTAATTTCAATATTTCTTTAATTACTTTCCAACAATGTCTGGTTTCTGTTGAATTTACGCTCGTACTTGGCATTTGATGCAACCCCAAAAAGATAAGATACATATGTCCCCTCTTCACAGTCTTGGCATTTTTACCTTAACTCAGGCACTGAAGGGATTGGTTTGAAAAATTACCTTGCTGATTAGATGGGTTTTCTGGTAAATATATTGCATTAATCCTTACATTCTGAATATGACATAAGGTATACAAACGTTCTGTCTGACTCAACAGCAACATATCATGGCTTAAGGAGGACATGTATGCTGATCTCTGTGAGCAAAGAAAGAGCTAATTGGGAGTTAGATTCAGTGTGATTATCAGCTTGTTTATGATAAGGGAGTACTCTTCTGAATAGCACTGTAAATTCATTCCCTGATTGTGGTGTTAAACCACAGCTCACCCCTCCCCCTCCCGCCTTTTTTTTATTTGGTTAGAAGGGGCTTTAAACTATTTTAAGCAGATGAAAGTGTCATACTTTGATTTTCGTCCATCTTAAAAAATAAATCAGCTACATGAGCCTGATGTCAAATTTCACTTTCTAATCGGAGAAAGGCACATTTTAAGTGTTTACTATAAGAACACATTTCGGTAATTTTTTCCCCATGTCATTATGAACATTAGACTGACCCAATTAATATGAAATGTTTCTATGCTGCTGGAACAGACCGTGTTACAGAAAGAGCCATTTGCACAACCTGTTCATGATTATGGGCCATAAGGACACAAAGATGGCATAGACATTTGTGGACCATCTGAATTCTTACAGAGGAACGGGAAAGAGGAAAAAAAAAAAAAATTGTTAGCTGACTGTTGTGGGTCATGTTTTTTAATCCAGAGTATTGGACATGTAACACAGCAACAAGAGCTGATCATTTTGTTTAATCACCTTTTGGATCTGTGCCAGATGGTCTCTATTGAGAGTGCTGCAAACAGAGAGAGATGAACTGCGTCTAACATGCCACTAGAGCTTTCCCGTAAATGTCTGAGAACTGAATCCAACAAGAATTTAGTCTCAGAGCAGAAAGGGATACATTTAAAAACTATGTGCATTAACTATACTTTTCCCCATAGAATCCTCACTTGGCATGAATAATTTACCCTCTCTTATGCTAATGGGATCATGAAAGTATCCCTGTGTCTTTAGTGCAGCTATTCTCAGCTTTCAGTAATTACCCCACCCAGTGAAAATAACATGGCTCCTGCAGCTGAGCGGCCTACCAGTACCTGGCAATTAGAGAGATCATGGCTGACACTGGAGCGTCCGGAGATGGACACGCGAGCTCCGGCAGCCTGAGGAGCAGCTTGAAAATTTAAAAGCCTGCCACTGTGAGCATTTCCGTAGTTGCTTAGAATCAACATGGAGAGAGCAGCCCCGGCAAGGGCATTTCTATTTTTTAAGTGTGACAGAGTATTCCGATGTACTGTTCAGGCACCCCCATATTAAGAAATAGAAACATTTCTTGGTCATCAGCAGTTAAAGCAAAGCTTATGGGTTGGGTTTTTTTAAAAAAGAGCTATCTTAATAAACAAGAGGGAGAGAATTAAAAAGTCAATTAATGAGTGTCCTTTGGTATCTGGCAATTTTATCTGCTACACAAAAGAAACCCTGTAGTATTTCATTAATGAAAAGTTTTTACAAAACCATTACAAAGAACTAGGCTTTGACCTCTGTCCATAGCACTCCATGTTAGGTAGTTCACTATGTAAAAATTATCAGGCTAAAACATCTGGGAAAGAAAGCTATGAAACAGCAGGGAACGTGGCTGGTTTATTGTTTATCTTTTGTTTATGAGGCAGTATTCAAGTTTAATTACTACTCTAAATTAAACTCTAACAGGCATCAGGAGACATCCCTTTACACAACTATGTTAAAAAAAAAATCCAGAGATTCCAACACTGGATCTTTCAAATAAATTGGTATATCTAAGAAGAAATTAGTCTGTAACAACACAGGAAGATATTTAAGCACTTAATACAGTATATTTGAATGTGTTACATTTTGAATCCATTAATATTGTAGGAAACATACAATTATGATTTAGTGAATGGAATGTTATCTAGCATTTGGAGGCAAATTGAGTTAGGCTGAATAGGATCTAAGATGGAAGGAATGGCCTAAGGGGGAATCCTACCTTTGTATTTTGAAATACAAGTACATAAATAAATATATATACACACATATACGCATACATATATTTAGAAAGACCCAGAAACATGAAATCAGAGACAAACCTCTCCACAGCAACAATCTCTTAAGTAATATTATGTAGTTTTTTCCTCTGAACATTCACATACAAAAGTGGAGGAAAGAGTTCACTATGTTTATCGCAACAGTTAAGTGACCAGTTTTAGATGAACCTAGCTGTAGGAAAAAATAAAAGTTGAAAGCAACTAGCAAAAGATTATTCCAGATGGCATCTGTCATATTGTATTTAGGGTTATTTTAAAGAGATTACTGCCACTATGAAAACATTCCATTGACAGAGTTTTACTAGGCTGCATTTGAAACCCCAGCAAAACATACTACAAATATGGAAGTAAATGTGTATGTAGATTTTTATCTACATCTAAATATACAAACCTACATGGATTAAAAGGTAAGAGTGAGGTGAGTAACTTGAATACATGTATAATATTTTAAACACCACACACACACTCTCTAAGCTGTAATTTAATAAAAGGTGAGGAATCTGCAGTTGCTACCAGCCTGATTATTAGAAAACTGTGCAGTGAAGTGAAAATTCACTATGAAATTTTAATGCTACTTATTGAACAGTGGGTAGGGACACACATCTTTTTGCAGTTATTGTTTAATTGCTGGAGTCAGCAAACATTTATTTTTTCACACAATAGACAGAAATAAAAGAGAGGATGTGAGGATATCAAAATTTGACTATATTTAGCTAAGCTGGTTCTGGCATGATCATGGTTAATGTGCATGTGGTGTGCAGTGTGAGCTCAGCAGTTACTGGGCCAACTGTCTCAGTATTTCTGGGAATTCTGCCTATTCACAGTGCAGGGATTGTTCAATTGCTGCAAAATGTACAAAATGAATTTTACAAAAATGAATTGTAAGGAAGGCCCCATTACAACGATTTTACAGCAAAGATGTCAACATCAATTTTTCTTTCATGCATAGCTAATGATTAAAACAACATATTCCATTTGCCTAAGAATTTATTTCTTATTGGCACATCAAAATATTGAAATCAAAGTTATCTTTACTCTACCCTTATTACTCATTGCTGCTGAACCCACACCATTGTTCAAACCATGAAAAAATAAAGCAAACTTGGCAAGAAATACTTAAAACAAAGGCTCATCAATATTCTCCAATTTGTCAACATCTCAATTACAGCAATGGAAAAAATGTAAATTTCATGTGCTTTGAACACTAAGGGGTCTATTCTTCTGTCAGTGCACATGCGTAACTCCCATCACCATTAATGGGAATTACTCATACATATCAACACAAGGACGGGCCCCTCAAACTTGAAAGGAAAAGATGAATTAATAAGGGCTACTCGCTTCCTGTATCTTTCTCAGTTGAAAAAAGTCATTGTTCTTTAAGAGTTTTTCATACTTCATACAGTTCACCTTTATGAGAGCTGTGCCTTCTGAAATAATGCATCTCCAGTGAAGCATTATTTATTAGCAAGTTTGATTTTTCAGTCTGGGTGTTTGAGCCTTTCTATCAGGAATTTCCTTTCTTACAGAAGACAGCTCTCTTCCAATAAAACCATGCCCTATCGCTTTAAAGGTAAAAATACAAAGGATTAAAAATGTGTTCTGAATCTTTACAATGAATATGCATCCTAGCTTCAGCCAGCTCACCATACATACAGAACTAGGAAAAAGAAGTTGTAGCATTAGCTTTTGGATTAGCTTCCAAAGACTTTGCATGAATATGTTATTTTTTAATTGTTGCTAACATTAATATATCCCTCTCCTTTTTCTAACTACTGGAGTTTGGTTATAAGCTTTGTGTAGTGCCAGTAGAATTTCTAATACTAAACTAACCTTTGGGCTTTATCACCTAGTCTTGTAAACAAATTTGATTTGCATGCTGTCATTATTACGGGATGGTATATACAGAATAAGAAATAATACTACTTAATTTTTCCAACAAGCATCAGTCCAGAGAGTTAACCTGTGATGGATGCTTCATTTCAGTTAATATCTTGGTTGACTTTGTCCTGAACCAGATTATGCAGTCTTTGCCAAAGAAAGCTATCATGGACAGACATCAAGCTGGCACAGAAGTGCTTCTAAACTACTTTGAGATTTGCCCTAGAGAGTAGTCTCAGATATTATTTATAATGGGGCAGATCATTTAGCACAAGTAGTTACATTAAAAAAAACAAAAAACAAATCAAGCCTAAGAAGCCACACAACAATGAACTACTCACTCACATGTGTAAAGCAAAGTAGATGTGATACTCATTTATATTTTTACTGCTCTATAACCTATCAGAATTTTCTAATCTCTGGCTTCTTACTTATGATCAAGTTTGTCACCCCAGGTCTAATCCTAAAAAGATGCTGAACTTCCTGAAAGGTCCTGAAGTAAGACAGCCTCCATCTGACTTGGATGGATCAGGTCCTTTGAGTGACTGAACTATGAATATGACAGATCAGGTATACAATCCTGGTATCATAAAATATGAAACTGAAATTATTCCCTGGTGCTTTCCTGTAGACCACATGTTTTTAAACCTTAAAAAGATTTATTTCCCATTTTTCACGCATAATCTGTCATATCCATTATTTGCAATATCCCATAAAGAAATTAAATAGGAATTAAAGTCTGGGAGCATCATATCCATCACTGTGGTACAAACTGATGCCAAATTCTAGAAGTTATTTAGCCTTTTATGTGAAGGCAGTGGCTGTTTTCACTTTGTTTCACAAAGAATAAAGAAAACACAATACCCCAGAAGACTTTCAGATGTGTTTTTTCCTCTCCAAAGAAAAGGGCAGATGATAAAGCTACATACACCTTTTAATCTTCCACTTAGAGTTTTTACACATATATTCCTTGGCAAAAACCCCAGGGTCTTCTCTTTCCCCTCCCCTTCTCTCACCCCCTTTCCTGCCATCTCCCTTGCTATAACTCAGCTAACCCAACAGAACCAGTCAGTTTTAAATTTCAGTTGGGACCCCGGTGACCTGTTAATGAATCTACAGAGAGGAGAAAAACTCACAGTGTTGAGTTATGCCTGGTGTTGCTAGCTGACTTGGAGTCAGAAATGCTTGAAGCGTTAACGTAATTGCAAGAATGTGAAAAATGAAGCGTTGGGCTCCTGAGCAAAGTGAAAGGTCAAAGCAAGCCCTACACAAAACAAGTCTCTGGAAGATGGCCTCATTAGACCATTAAATCAGCTTCTCCTTTTTCTCCTTTGTAAGATGTTTAGAGTGTTTTATTTTTATTATGGATACATTTAACTCTTTCCAGGGCAGGGAGAAAGTTGATCGGACTTACTACACAATTACTAATCTTTAAAATAGTATTATACAGCATTGATTTGCATTTGTGGATCTGAACTGGGATAAAGTCAATAAATGCTTGGTGGATTACAGATCACTACTACTTTGGTTTGCCAGATGATCAATATGTTGTATAGCTTAGTTTTCTGTTGAACAAGTGAGGTGACATGCTAAGAACAACATAGACACTCACCACTAATAAAATTAGGATAATCTTTCAACATTTACTGCCTGAAGGCCCTTTACTTAACTCTTTCAATGCCAGCATGTTTCTAATAATACCAAACACATACTAGATTAACCCTTTTGATGCCAAAGGGCAGCCATGCACTGCAGCAGAGAGACTGTCCTCCATAAAGAGAAAAAATGCCTACACCTTTTTTACTTGATTCAAACTGTAAGAATTATGGATGGATTCTTTCAGGTAATAAATAGATCTGCCTCATGTAAAGAGAGTCTGCAAAAAACAGTCATCACCCACCCAAGTACTTTCCATCTCCTCCCTCCCCAAAATAAAATAAAATTAAAAGAAAAGAAAATAATTTTAAAAAATAAATCACAGGATGTACATCATACACTCAAGGCAAAAGCAGAGACCCCTGGAAAGAGTGCTCTCAAAAGCCAGAAGAGGCTGACTCTAGGATGAATCAATCTCTGCTGCCACCAGGCATTAGTGAAGAAGACTGTAAGTTGCTAATGTAACCCAAGACTCTCTAATGAGCTCCCATTTCCAAGAAATCCTTTGGGGCAAGTGGAATACTTGAAGTAGCATGTGTGGAAGCTCTTGGCAAAACTGCGGGGAAACCAAGTTGACCCAAGTAAGTAACTGCACTGGAATAGCTCGAGAGGGCAACTATTCTTCTTGGCATTGTCTGGGACCAGCTCACTGCCAGCTCAGGAATTATAAGGTAAATTTTTCCCCCCTCAAGAAAGCCTAAGGAAAATTCAAGACAGACCTCACTCTCTTTACTCTTTCCCACAACAGAGAGGGTGAGAGCAATCCAGAGCCATCTCCAATGGGAATTCTGCTGGTGCTGCAGAATAATCTTTCAGCTGCCAGCAGCTGAATGGAACGGTGATTTGCCACTGGACGTCGGCTTCCCTTCAGAAGGCCCAGATGAGCCCAAAGGGAAACATGCTAGCAATGTTTTACCCTGCTAGACTGGACAGCACTAGTGACTAATCTGGCCCCTCAGAGGTTGTTCCTCTTCTGAAGAAATGAATAACAGGTTTGTTGAAATCATATATATTGGCAGAAACCTGTTTCCAAAGGAAAGTTGGTGTAGTAATCATCAACTGCTTTTACTAGCAGTATTTTTAGCAATATTTCCCAAGCACACAGATCAAGGGATCAGAGACTATGAAATGCAAGATCCTTGGATACAGATACAAGGGATTTCTTTATATCAAGCATGGCTCAGGGAAGGAACTTTTCTAATTTCTAAGGGGTTCCTAGGGCAGAGTAGTGATACAGGTGTGAGGAAACTTCCTCCCTAGGAGTGGAATGAAGATGGCAGACCAGTCAAAGGAACCATTTTTAAGCAGGCAAATCACCTCCTACACCCAGCACTTTAGCTACAATATACCAAGCAAACCTTTGATCAACAGCAAAGCCTATGGCCAGCCAATAGACATAACACCAATAGCAGTCAAGCTCTCTCAATGCTCTTTCTGTACCTGGGCAGGCTATAAGTATGCGTTTTTGTGTAGCTCTGCTGTGGCCAAAGGACAGAAAGCTCTTTACTTATCTCAACAGTTTAGCAGTCAAGCTCTTCCTGTCATTAGCTGTTGAAGCTGTAATGGTTCATGCTGGGTCTTGTACAGCTCCAGTTTAATCCCATAGCAAGAAATCCTCGTGACTCATTTTGGAGTTGGATCGCACCCTATGCCATGGCTGCTTTCTATCAGCTATATGATTACAAATGTATAAACAATTCTTACAAATAGGAAACAAAACCAAACCACTCTACCAGAAACAAACTTTGCAAGTTCCTAGAATTGCAATGGGTACAACATCAGGGATCAGCAGGCAGAGGAAGGGAACTAGCTCTGTGCCAAGCAATGGGCCATGTGAGAGACATGAAATCACATATCTCTTCTGCTGTTCAAGCACAGCAAATATCACGGAGGGAAGCAATCTGCAACATGAGAATAGTCAAAGCAATGCTAGCTCTGAAGGCTTCTCCCTTCTCCAGTTTTGGGATCCTGCAAGGCTAGTTGGATGTCAGCCCTGTCAATTGGCTCTGCTGGGCATGTGGGAAGAAGACAGGCAAAATACTGCAGAAGCAGGAGAAACATCTCGTGGTGGGACCATATAAGACCTTACAGAGGTAATGTCTCTCTCACTGGCAGAAGCTCACCATGTTTACAAAGAAAGACAAGAATGGAGTCCACCTTAAACTCTGGACTAAAAAAAATCAAAAAAGGAAATAAAAGAAAAAATCAACTCGAGTCAAGATCCAAGAATGACAGCAGGCCATCTTTACCCAACATTTAGCACTGGAGGCTTGACTCTTACACCTTCTGGAGTCACTTATTCTTCTAATGAGCACGTGTAAAACACAATCATAACAGAATGACAGCCTTTGACATTCAGCATGGATGCAGATGACCACACATAAGGTGCAATTTAGTAGGAAGTAAAACAAAAAATCCTGAAATAAAAAACCTTGAAAAAGTTTCACTGTATATAGATACAGAAGAGGTTTTGCAGTTCAGGTGCATCTCTACCATTCAGAAGTCAGATTTTCAGAAGCAGAAACAAATCTGTGCAAGCAAACATTTCAAGAAACCTTTTTCTGTCTAATTCAGGCTTTGCTTCTACTGCATATAATTTAGCAGCTTCTTAACATCACATAGAAGTCTCTTTCTCAGACAAAACTACAGGTTAAACTCTCCATCTTTAACCCAACTCAAACAACTGCACTGCAGCTGGAGAGTATGTCTGTCATTATATTTACTTACACCACACAAAAATAAACTGTAGATAACCAAATTTGTAAAGGAATTGGCAGAACTAATCAATTGTTATTACAAAGCTTGTTTGAAGATTAGATATTTCGCTTTGAAATAATAATAAAATGCAGCTAAGTGGGTTAGGAAAAGGAAATACCGTCTCCCTAACTTACAGCTGATTACACTGCAAGTCTGCCACTCCGTGTTTACTCTAAGGCAGATGTACTGATATAACGAAAAAAGCTGGAGTTATTTTAGTCATGCCTACTTTGTGGAGGGAAAAAGTTTGACCTTTTACCTTGCTCGCTGCTGTTGTCTCCACTCTGGGAAGCGTGGCCCCCGCTGGAGGGCCCTGGTGTGCCTGCCGAGTGCGTTGAGGTTGCATCATCGTGGTCTCTCCAAGATGAAGGATTCTGGTGTCAGAGTGCCAAGGAATTTTTTCCACGGTTCCCATTCCAATAGCAAATGAAGAACAGAAAGCAAACCGGGAGAAGAGGGGAGAAAGGGGAGGAAAGTATACACATTAGCATTTGTGAAATGTGCCGAACACCTATACTGTTTGCACAGTGTAGTAATTCTTCAGCAAAGGCAAGCAGAGGAGATACAAAGACTTACTTGTTAAAACACAGGACAGATTTTTTTTTTCTTTTTTAAACTTTTCACAGAGTTGTGTGGATTTAATAGTTTGAGTAGTACTGGAAAACAATATTTCAGGACAGACAAAAAAACCCCATAAGTTTAGTTTCTTAAGGAGCTCTACAAGGTAGTGGAGGGCACAGAGGAGGAAAGGGCATCTACCTACATAGTTTATGATACTGTGTTCTCATTAGGATCAGGATAGTTGGTATCCAAATTTTGTCCCCACACTTTGTTTTTCCAGACTGACTACAGCTGCGAGGGGAGAAGAGGGAAACTTTTTCAAGAAGTACAGGAGAACACACATGGGAGACGAGTGTGTCCTCACTCCCTAACCCCTCTGTCATCCATTTAAATGCTGGAAAAACTTCCAACAAAGTCAAAGGTGTGAGGGGAAAGAGCAAGCTTTCTCTGAAAGACATTATATACTGGGAAAGATGCTTCTTCACCCCCAGCCATCACCTTGATATGACACATTTCAAGAGACTTTCTAGATTTATCACTCTAACAGTTCACTTACAAGAATTGTCAAGAACAACCATCAGGTGATTATATAAAATAACATGTATAGTGATTTTTATGTAATTCTTTCTACATTACTGTGCTTAAAACACTACAAAAGGGAATGCAGAAGACAGACTTACAAAGTTTGCAAAACTTGGCTAAGTAAGAGCTGAACTACTGTACTTAAGTCACATAATTCACATATACTTTCTAATTTATTGGGTATTGGCTTTCCTGGAGAGAGGGGTTGCTATTTAAAAGCATAAGTGAGGAAAACTTAATGTTACGGTTTAGTGCTACTTTGTTGAGTGTATTCTCCTCCTGTCCTCCTCCCCTTTCCTGATCATTCCCAATACCCTGCTGTTGCTTAAAGGAAAACAGGAATTCTACTGTACAGGAAGAGCTTTATCAGCACCACATGAAGGCAGGCAAGAGATGGAATTTCCTCTGGCAGAAAAGGAGAGCAAGAACACATGAAACAGATCAGAGCAGGGGTTGGGCCTGCATTACTTGTCACCTGCATACGACAACTTAAATTGAGAACATTAAAATAATTCAACAACAAAACAAACAACAAATCTCCCCTCAAAAAAATTTGTTTCTTAAGTTGCTTAGGTTTGATTGTGGTTTAAATCTACATTGTGAAATAACACTAGACTACTAAAGCATGAGGAGCTTAAAGCAGCAAGTGACAAGTTGGATAAATTCTTTGAGCAGGACTGATTCTGACCTCATCTACATCAATATGTAGTAGGAATAATTTCAACATAATTAACTGATTAACCCATTGTAAAATACAGTGTAAGTGTGATTGGGACCAAGTCCCAAAATCTATATTGAAACATCTCAAAGTAATCTTCTAGCACTGATTAGTACCACATGCTGTATAGCAGCAACACAGAATAGAACTGCCAAGTAACGTCTTGCTACGATACCCAGCAACATAAATCTGACGGGCCTGACCTGGATCACAGCAGAGACAAAGGAAAGAGCCCATGACTTCAAAAGGTTCCCAGTAAAGTCTCAGGTGACCAAAGGGTAAGAAGGATCCAAATCCCCTTCACCTTACAAAGACAGACACACACACCCACGTATGTGGTTGCATGGCAGGAAGACATGAGTAAAATCAGAAGACAGGTCAGGATCTGAAATTTGCCTAACCTGTCAGCACAGCACACAGCACAACAGCACTTATGACACAAAATCACCAGCCCCTCCAAAATCTAGAATACTGATCTACTTTTCCTCACACAGAGCTACAACAGGAAAAAACTGCCACCAAGTAGTAGTATTTTATATACATTGAGGTTATTGTGTTAATTTTCTCTAATTAATACTGTTGTTCCCCACACTTTCATTTTAAAAAACCCTCAAACAAAAAAGCAAGAAAAAGAAAAACAAACAACCCCCCCACATTTTACCATCATTTTTCAGAGTCAGGTAGAGAGAAACACAAAAAGAAAGATGAGAAGTCTTGAAAGCTGAAGCAGCCCAGGTGGTATTAAAAAGAACAAAAAACTTGAAAATAAGGTTAGCAAAAAGTTCAGATGGAAATAAAAGGAAAAAACTGTGCAAGTTTCTTTACAGCCTGGATTAAAACACGGTTGTGCCTATGAGCTTCTCTTTTTATCTCTGACTTAGGAAGCCACTCAAATAGCTTCAAGCTGAAGGCAAACAGCAGACAGGAGCTCTTCAGCCCTCTGCAGCCTCTTAGCGTCAGCTGTTTGCCGGATGGTAATCAGATAAAGAGCTAGAAGAAATACATGAAAAAGAAAAGAAACAATAGCATAGCATGAGTTTAGCCCTCCAACAACATCGTGCTGGAACCTTCTTTTAGAAAACGTAGTAATTGCAACATGTTCACCTAGGCTAAACTTTTCAGGGAACACAGTGAGTTATGCTAATTTCCTGTACTGCGGGCTCCCTTGCGCTGGCTGCTGTTGGAGCTCCTTATCACATGTATGAAAGTTACAATAATTAACTGGTAACAGCTCAGCTATGTTTTAAGGCGAATGTCATCCAAAACCTATCATACAATAATTCAAACTCTAGACCAGCCTTTCTGTTTCAAAGCCGTAAAAATTTGGAAAGGATCACTGAATGAGACTTCCCACAGCTGAAAACACTTGCCGTCTCTACCAGGCGGATTGTTCTTGACCTCAGTTTGTAGATCTGGTTTGAGAAAGACAAACTGTATTGATTGAGAATTCTATGTATTTCTTGTGACACAGTATTCTTGAGGAAGATATTTGGCAGAGTTTTGTTGGAGTACAGAAAATATAAGATAAGGTATTTACTAAATGCAACAGTAGAATGTTGAAGGAATTTGAAAGGGAGAGAAATAGCTAGACTTTTTAATATTATAAAAAATGACAAATAATTTTAGGGGTAGAGTTTACAGACTCATAAAAAGGCAGCATTCTTTTGGTTTGGACTAAGATCATTGTACGCATCAGTGAACTGATCTTTTCCTTCCCTAGACCATTTCCAACCTCACGTCCCTCAAAAAAATTCTTGGCTAAATGACTAATCATAAGTATTTATTTTATGCTCATCATATTGAGTTATCACACTGAAAAAAAAATTAAAAAGAAGGAAAAGAAGAAACCAAACATACAGCTTTAGATAAATTACACAAATTGCTAGCATAGCTTCTCTTGCAAGTTTAGTAATATTCTTTGCAGAAACACATTGAAGAGTGTGGATGATATCTGCCAAAATGCAATTGTCTATTTTGTGTACGTGTACGTACTTTAAAAATTTCACATGTGTATGACCTAAACTAATGCCAGATACCATAGAAAGTGAACAGCACACATGCATCTATTCCCAGTAGTTTTAATAATTGGGAGCCAAATATGGTACTCCTCTTGCTCTTACCTAATTGTGTTAAAGAGCAGTGTTACTAGGAGAAAAGCAGTGAATACTGAGTAGAGCACAATAGAAGGAGATGGAAAATAGATACAAGAAGCTATGTCTCCAGGGGCAGTATTTTCTATTTGCTGGGCTACAGACTCACAGCTGATAATGCAAGTTGTAATTAATATAAAAGCAGGAGACAATATGGGGAAAGCTTGTACTAGCAGGGCCACAGGAGATCACTCCACTGCTATCCACTGTTTCTCATTTACACACACAGCCTTCCCTAGAAAACACAGTTTTCCCAGTGTTTTTTCCCTTGAAAGTAAAAGAAAAAAAAAAAATTGATTTAGCACCACCATTGAATTTTGCTAAACCTAGAAAAGAGCAACAGAAAGGACAAAAGGTATACAAAGTCAATCTGACACATTTCTCTTTTGTTGATGCTGAAAATCTGCTGGAAAGCATAAGAGTTTTTAACTACTACAGGATTTCTTGAACAGAGATGTTGTAACAGAGAAACTTGATATCGAATAAGCTTCTAACAAATTGCAATTCTTACTTTGTATGTCCAAAATATCTGCTGGGCAAAGTCTGGCTAGCTTTTTGTGTTTGTATGTAGTCCTGCTAGAGCTGATTCTGATCTCATACTGCTTTTTATGGTGATATTAAAGACTCAATTAACCATAAGGAATCTGCTTCTTATTTATAACTGGGAAGTAAAATCAATCAGGCCAGCTGATACCCATGTGAGTAAGCTGAGCAGGATTCAACTCACATATTTTAACTGAAGTTTCAAGTATACAACTCTGACAGGATCAGGCCCCAACAAAATTTTATCAGATGAAATTGACAAAATCATTTATCTTAAAGGAAAAAACAAAACACAACTTTTTTTTTTTTTTTTAATAAAAGGAGCTACAATGGCTGTAAAGGTTATTGTTTCTAAACGTGGTTGGACTCAAAGGTCTGGTAAATTAATTTTACAAACACAAAACTGAACTGAACTACTTGATACAGGTGGCATTGTCCCCCCCAAACACAATCCAAATCCTGCTCACCTTGTTCTTGCAAGTGACACATGTTGACACAGTGGAGTGACTGATATGACTGATACCCCAAAGACCTGTGTCTAGGTGCAGCCATATATGAAAATATGACACGCAGGACATGGAAATCTGTCACAGGCATGTTCATGTGTTTCTGTGTGTGGATCTATGTCTGTTTTGTGTGTGCAAAGTTCAGGGTGGTATCTTAAAGACCATGTCAAATGCATTTCATAATAAACTTACTATTTAAAGAAACTTTCAATAAGACAAAAATACGTGAAAAACTCTAATTTGACATAATATATATGTTTTCAAAAAAAGGCTACTCCTGGTATCACTAAGGTTTATTTTCCAAAAGATGCATACTTAATATGATTGCTTTCTTGAACTAGAGTTACACAATTGAAACAAAAAAAACAAGGCACAGCAATCTATCAGATATTTTGCATATATGTACAAATTTTAATTCTTGTCCCTTGATTTTGCATTTGATGAAAGCATCAGGAGCAATTTTTGAGTCTCCTAGAACATGGCAGCGTTCTGAAAAGCTGCGTGTTGTATTTTCTAATTAAGATTGAAATCAGACATGTAATCCACCTGTCACCAAGGAAGTGAGACTTGAAAAGTCAGAGGGGTGTTGGGTTTTTTTAATTGCCCTTCTATGTCACTCTGTGTGGCTACACTTCATCTAGACTGATAGACAACTCAAACCAAAAAAGAGATCACAGTTATCAAATAGATACTGAAAAAAAATATTGGTTCAGTTTGAGAGAAGAGAGTTTAAAGTTAAAACACTCAAATTTGAGCTATAGACTCAAATTTGAGACTTCAGCTGTTGACAGAAGTGTACCTTGGACCATCAAAAAGCAGGAATGCACAACACTATCTACAGTCTTGGGAAGTTCCTGATGCTCTTTGCCCCTTCAGAAAGCGCAGTGCCTACCGCAATGTCCTAAGTTTTAAGCCATATTCTGAGTTGGCCTTAGTATTGTTGCAGTTAGCCGCATCATTTTCTTTCTGACACACTACAGACAGAAAGGGCACCTTTGGGGTCTAATCTGGTGTTTCTTGAAACTCTCGCTGAAGTCCACAAAAGTGTGGCATACCTGCAGACTCTAGCATCAGGCCCCCAATTACTTCATTACTCAGTGAAATCTTACCTAAAGATTTAATTCTATTACTGGAACAGGTATGTTATCCACTATTTTTATTTTTTCTTATCTGCAAAATGTCAGGAATTTTCACAGACCATTCTTTGAGGAGAAATATTAAAGAAATGTTAAGTTGTCTGGATATTCAAAAGTACAAAATAAAGTATCTCCTCATATGAGAGCTGAAAGGTTTAATATGCAGAGTAATCTTTCTCTTCTACAGCTAAGATGTTGGATTTCTAACCTGTTGAGAGTCTATTTTTCTATAAAAGAGATGTATGTGTATTTCTGTCCATTTTAATGATATTTTAGCAATTATGATCTGTATATTATTACCTCTGAGCTACAAAAACATATCAACAAATATCAAAAAGACTGAGGCCCTGATCCTGTTCCCACGAAAGCCAGTGGAAGGACAGCCATAAATTTCTACAGGAGAACTACTAGGCTTCAAAACAGGTTTGTGCTAAAGGAAGAATCGTATGACACCAGGTCAGGCCAGCTACAAAAGAAATGTAATTAAATTACAAAATGTTATCATATGTTAAAAAAAAAGTTTCAAAATCTCCAAATTTTATGAGCATCATGTTTTTCAAATTTGAATAATTTGAAATAAGATAAAAAGAGATCTGCAAACAATCCCATCAGACATTTTAGTCTGAACACAGAATTCAGGATAGGGCCTGGTATGTTTAGTTGGACAATAATAAATTGTCTGCACTGAGAAACTGAACTTGAACTGCAGGTGCAAAGGGTTTTTTCCCCTCTTTTCTTATCTTTTTTTTTCCCCCTAACTAATCTGGTTCAGCCAGGGCATAGCTGTAATTACCTTCTTTCCATCTACAGCTAATACCTCAGAGTAATAAAAAAACAGAGGGTGTTAAAAATTCAAGCACTAATTATGAGCTGTTATATTTACTAAACACAGCAGAGTAATGACAAAAGTTTCAGCTTCTTGTGGCCAGCACTACTCGATTTGATCTATAAAACCAAGTCCCTGGACCCTTTGCACTAACTATATTACATAACAGTTAATAGCTCACTAAAATAAAATTCAATAAACACATTTATTACTAAACATGCACACACATCCACTTTCAGCTGTCTCCTTTTTTCAGCACAGGTGTATCTCTGAAGAGTTGATTCCTTTGTTGTTTTTGGGTTTGGTTTCAAATTAAGTTACATAAATAGCAGAGAAGTAGATTTTGAAAGGTGAAGCATGCAATATTTGAGTACCCCATTTAAAGTCTTATCGTAAATATTGGCTAGTCCTACAATTCTTTCTGTTACTTTCCTTCATGCCTGTTTTAAGGTCTAGAAAAAAATAAAGCTGAGAGCTGCCTTATTTCCTAGTTCAGCACTGCCACTGTCACTACTACCACTCCTCACATTCACATTAAACACACACAGGGTATCTTTACATCACTTAATAACAATAGAGGGGTATGGATTTTTGGGGTGTCAAACAGCTGTCACAAACTGTCACCTCCACAAGAGAAACCTTGGCACACAACAAATTAACCTACACTTCTTTTGGGCTATCATTATTCATAGCCAATCAGTTGAAATGCTTCTAGTATTTCATGTGCAAATAAAAGCGTGAGGGGAAGACCCATGGATCAGAATAGTGGGCCAATACATAAAACAGAGGAAACAACATGCTGTCTCTGTCCTTCTGAAGTGGCTCATCATCACCCCTACACCAACTTTCACCAAATGAGATCTAGCCTAAGGCTATATATTAAATATGCATATCAAGGCAAATGAAAGAAAATAAACCTGGAGAGCCAAATTGGACAAATTTGCATGCTTGAACTACTACATTTTCAGGTAGATGCTCAGAAATGATAGCTCATTTTTTAATAGACTTGCGTGTTTATATTAGCCATTTTTTAAAAACCTGTTCCTTTTCTATGAATAAAGGTGCATTTCTTCCTGCTGGAACATTGTACAGTGCAAATATAAAACATGGTAGTTTGACTAAGCTATAAAAAGGTGTTAAGGTTTTGTCAGGAAAACAAGCTAATATAAAAAAAAAAAAAATCCAATAAGGAGACACATTTCCCAAAACGCATGAATAAAATGTAACTATGTGATACAACTCTTCATTTCCCAGTTGGTGTTCTGGTTACACAAATTATTGCTTCCTTTCAAAACAAATAGCAGGGGGCTAAAGTAAAAATGTTATAGCTCAAATCTCCAGGAAATAAAAGGCTTTAAATTATAATACCCAATGAAGTGGTAAACCCTAACGGGTGCAAGATAAATGGGTTGTCATATTTATTTGAGTTTGTTTTTGGGGCCACAAAAGCAAGAGGAGATTCTTCTTAAGGAAGATAATAGTTACCAAATTATCAAAATGCTAACCCCCTCCACTCCTGTCCTATCATTGTGTGTGAATTTAAATATTATAATGGAGCTCTGCAAATTGGCTTGAGCATTTGCCATCTGCCAGAACCCTAAACAGGCTAGTTTATCTAATCTCTTCAATATAAACATAAGCATGCTCCATTTCTACACTTCCACTTGAAACACACTCTTGTAAAGAAACTGTACTGGAGAAGCATGTATTTTTTCTTTCCGTTTCTCTAAATTTTTCACAGTGACTCACTATCTTTCAGGTTGCCACTCATTTCAATTTCTTTTCTAGTACTCTCCCAGAATACTTATGCCCACGAATTTAGGGTTGTAAAATGCCATGAAACAAATATTTTTAAAATTGTGTCATGCCTCACGGAGTTTATTACCTACATGTGAGTTAGCTGATAAGCAGGGAAACTTTAAGGAAGACCTGCATACATTTTTTTCTCTCAAAATAATAGATTTAAAATGTAAAACATAGCACAAACCTTGTCATGCAATGTTTACTGAATACAAATGAGAAAATGAAAGCTAAGGCTTGGGTCCAAAAATATTTCCCGTAACTAAGTCATGCCAGAAGGGGGACATTCAGAAGAATTTATTATTATTTTATCTCCCAATTCAGCTTCAGTCCAGGTCTAATGTAATTATTAAATACACACAAAAACAACATGTTTTCAAAGGAAACAAAAGCTCCTAGAAAGCTCATTCTGCCTGGGCTTCCAGCTACTCTTCTTAACACACTGGGAAATAAAGACAGGCGCCTGTGCAGAAAGCACGGTTAACTTCACACCGGGTGTTAAATTAATATTTCAACTGCTAAAATATTAGGGTCTATCATTTAGATTATTAGTTCAACTGAATCTAGAACTGTATAAACCCCTTTGCCCCCCAGGGATGCGTTCCTATAAACAAAGTGAAGTTCACACCCATCCTTTTTAACCAGAGCCATTCCATCCCTTTTCTGCTGTGCCAGCTGCAATCTTTCCCTCCACATCCCGAAGACTCTCTGAATCTACATCTTTTGAAGGATCAGAGGAGCTGCTCCAAAACCCGGAAAAACAAAGGCACTCTCCTCACCACGCACACCAACGTTCAGTCCTACACACATTACACTAATTTACCAACTCCTAAAGTGTTAAAATCAACCGCTAACCTACGGTTACTCAATCATCATTCTCTCCAACTTTCTGTAATACATTGTTAATAATTGCTTCATCAAGGTTACTGTCTTTTATTATGAAGATGCTTCAGGCGTTTGGCAATAAGTCCATATTCTGACAATACGTTGCTATAAAGCAAAAGCATTGGAAACTCTAATGTGCTAACCCTTTTTTTTAATGTAGTGTAGTATTGCCAATAATTCTCATCACTTGTCATCCCCACGAGAGGGGAGGGGGGAGCAAATCAGCAAACTTTCTTCCTAACTTTCTTGTCTGTGTTTCCTTACATTGATGCATTGATTACAAAGTTGGCAAAGAGCAGAAGAAAGCACTGATCCCCACACCAAACCAACAGTTTGCTAGCTTTCCAAGCCGCCCAGACCAGGAAACTTTACAAACCATTGCAAACTCGATGCTTTGCACATGAAAACTGAAGGAACCTTTCGCATTTCTAAAAGTTTGCAAAGCGAGAGGGAAGAAAGTTTGAAGATGGGATTCAAGCTTGCAAGAGGTTAAGGTAGTAATAATACCAACAGACAACAGCAGCAAAGCAAGGAAATCCGGAACAGGTCCTCTAAGCAGGTTAAAAACTTTACAAAAGTCAAAAAGAAAACAGAAGGACTTACATGATCAGCTAAATTTGTGGAAGATCCTGAGAGTTCTTCATGGTCTGATTTGGAGCTGCCATCCCTTTCATCAATAACAAGGTCTATTGGCATTTTTCCTTTCAAACAACTAATGTACCGATGGCAGAAATTATCACACAATTCATGAACCTGAAAAGAATAACAAGAATAATAGAATCAATAGTGGCAAAATATCGTATTTCAGCTGCCTTTTTTTTTTTTTNTTTTTGTAGCGAGTACAGCCCTCTGATCTACTCCACAAGTAACTCTAATTAAGGGGGACAATAGTTGAAGGCAAGGAAACAATAGAGAAATTGTTGCAGCACATATTATTCTCTAGAGACTTGCTGCAGCAACAAGTTAGAAGAGAGATAGAGGGCTCGGACTTCTGTGCTGAAGAAAATCGGATTTGGTGATAACATCGGAACACTGGGAGCTGGACCCAGGTGGTATCTCCAGAGCATATACAACCCAGACAGGTACAACTAGTCACTCGGGACAGGATCAGTTTAAACCGGGGCTAAAAAAAGGTCTAAATGGCCGGGAGCAGTAAAATGAAGCTACTTGCTGAGGTTGTGGGAAGAGCCATTCTCATCCCAGGGCACAGCCCCTGCCCACGCCTCGCAGGGGCCCCTGCCTCTTCCAAACATTTAGTTCTTGCTGGGGGTTAATGTGCCTGCCAGAGCCAGAGAGGAGAACGGGTGGTTTCATTTCTTTTTGTAAAACATTTCTGAGTGGGAAAAAGAGCTTCTACTGAGGAAAGGGGTAAGAAGGATGAAAGGAGTTTAATATTTAATAGTAGTAAAATTGAAATTACACACACACACAGAAAGGGAAAAAAACGGTCTGGGCATGTCTGTGGGGTGTCACATGCTCTGATGGCACAGGTTACAGTGTCACAATGCATTACCCCTATCTTCTCTGGCCATGTTTACAAGCCAGCCCAAATAGTCGCGAGGAAGGGAGCTGGGGGGACGGGGGGCAGGGGGCGAGGAGAAAGGGAATGGCATGCTCGTCCACCACTGTGGCTCTTACCTTTTCTAATTCCAAAAGATGAAATCTTAGTACTTGTATTGCTTGGATCATCTGCAAGAAAGTTTTGAGCATGGGGTTACATGGGAGACAGGAGCACGGGGGCTGGGCAGAGCCTCGAGCCCGAGTGGGAAAAGGGGAGAGGGGGATTGTCAGGGCCCGCGGTCATTATCCAGGATTTTAGCTCATTGGTCACGCTTCAACAATTTTGATCAACTTTAACCTAAACGCTTGATTTTTATCATATTTATTCCAGGAGCGGTGATTAGTGCTTTATTACCGCGATCTTGGAGAAAACCTCTTCCTCTCCTCGTTCCCCTCTCAGCACCCCGGCCCTCCTCCCTGAGGGTCCGCAGAGAAGTCAAATACACGCTCCCACCCCCACCCCCTCCCACAGGAGGAAGGGGGGTGAATGTGTGTTTGAATAGTTTGGCATCTTCTTTACAAGCGGATTTAGGCACTTTGAATATTGAAATCGTTCACATTAGCAAAAGAATTACATTAGAAATCTCCAGCTCTCTCTTCTTAAGCAGTTACTTCCTTCACTTTTAGCTTCCCGTGGCTTTCAAACTCAGCTTTGCAATGCATTGGGGCTTGAGACTTTGCTCTGCCTGGCTCTAAGACTAAAGCTCTTTGAAGCCCCTTGACGGCAACTTGCCGACCGGCCGGCGCCCCGCTCCCATGCCGGCGCAGCCCGGTGCCCGGCCCGGCAGCCGCTGCCCCGCCGCGCCGCTCGGCCCGGGCCGGGGCGGAGGAGGGCGCTTGCCGGCCGCTGGCGGAGGGGTCGGGAAGGGCGAGAGGGGAGTGCTGTGGAAGAGGGAGCAGGCCTTACCAAATTGTCCAACTCTGGATTTGAAGAAAAAAGTGGTTTTTCGGCGCGGACCTGCAAAAAGAAGGAGAAGCGGCGTGACCTACAAGCTTCTGTCTTTATCCCCGTAACCGGATCGCC
>VYXF01011284.1:1273-15059 GCA_013397295.1 Polioptila caerulea
ACACTCACACACTCACAGACACTCACACACTCACAGACACTCACACACACACAGAAACACTCACAAACACTCACAAACACACACTCACAAACACACTCACAGACACACACACACGTTTGTTGATGAGGCTCTCCACGCACACAGCCACATTAAACAAATCCTCCTGATTTCTCATTTAACAGTTGGGTAAAAATAGCTGCAATTCACAAGTTCCAGCACTACCCTCGTCTGCCAGTCCACGTTCCATGTGAGACCCAACACAGGAGACAGCCATTGGCTATTATTAGCAGTAACTCATCCTACTCAACTCACCGGTAACGTACTATGGCTTTGCCATTTCCCACTTCCAATACATGAGGGAGTGAGACTTGGTTTTTTCCCTCAGACTCATCATTACTTTATAAATATTCCCAATTTGGAAAGCAGCGTTTGATCTTCAGATCAAAGTGAAGCTGCCTCATTGTGATCTGTCCTACAAGGTCACAAGACATTGCATTTTCACAGAGACTAACCAGAACTCAGAATTCAGCTAACCTTGAAAATCCCGGGGAAAAGCAGTATATAAAAGCAGTGTTTGGGATATCTTTCTGCCAGCATTCCAGCCTGCATGCTCAAAATCCATAATGAAAATTCATTTGCACAAATGTTCCTTGACAGATAACTAAAGAGAGGAACAAAAATAGCATATAAGCATAATCAGATTTAAGTTTCAAAAAACAGTCCTCCAGTTATTTTGCATGAGCAACCTCTTCATCTATCGGTACTCCCACAAACATGTCTTCATTTACTATAAATGGCACATGAAAATGAAGATCTTGTTGGGAAAACGTCTTTGGTACAGGACCAGCCTTTGGACTACTTCACTGTTCCAGATATAAAAATCCCAAGGAACAGCTTTATTTTCTTTGAAAAGCAAGAGCTGTTCACTCCCCACCACGCTAAAAAGGAAAAATAAAATAAAATTACATTCCAAGTGACTTTTTGAACGTGGAAGACAACCAGACGTTCCTTGAACACACATTGTCTCTCTTTGTTTATGATTATTGCAGTGGGGCACACCCAGAGCTGAGGGTTAACTGCCAGAGCCATTTCAATCCAAGAGAAATCAGCACGGGCCACGTTTGCCCAGTTACTGCCAGAGACATGCCATGATCTCCCTGGAGCTGCCATCTGACCAGAAGCATTTCCTCTGTTTTGAAGCAGACAAAGATCTCACCCACTCTGGATTTATAGTTTTTCCTCCCACACATCTGTTGAGTGTTTGCTGATGATTATTTCCATGATTCTGATCACTAAAATATGCTTAAACTTTCAGAAGTTGCCTGGCTTGGGCAGAAGCAAAGCCAGCAAATTGGTACCTGAGCCAGGAGTGGCTCTTGGGCTGAGGACATGGTTTTGGGGCAGCCCTTGCACAGAAAGGCACCAAACCCCCATCACTGCCAGCAGTGCTGGCTCCTTCACCCAGCCAGAGCACAGTGCCTGAGCTCTGTTTCTCTCTTCATCCTCCCTGAATCATCTGTGCTGTGGCAGGTCCCAGACCACTGCTGTTTGCTCTGAGTTTGAATTTATCCTGAGCACAAAAGATTTACAGCCAGTCTATCTCATGCTGAGCAAAACAAAAATTGAGACCAGGTGAAAAATAGCAAGGCAGCTGCAGAGCTGACTGCCATGGCAGCAGCTGCAAGGACAGGCAGACCCCATGGTGCAGCATGTCCTGGTCCAGGGCAGCCCTGAGCAGAGGAATTCCTTCCCCCAGCACTCCTCACTGACCACAAGCCCAGCGAGTGACCCTTGGGGGGACCCACAACTCCTCCGTGCCCGGTGGAGCAGCAGCAATTCTCATGACATGCTGCCATAAAGCAGGAATTGACTTCCAGCACCCTGGGTCAAAGAATCCCACCCTCAGACTAAACTGCATTCCCAGTTGTTCCCTGCTCCCCTGTATAAAAAGCAGTCAAAGATTTATAGTAGGCCCTAGGTAAACTAATCGTGTTTGGGCAAACAAATGCTGCATCAAAATCAGAGCAGAAGGAAAAAATCCCAGGCCAGCTCCAAGCTTCCCCCAGTCCATCTCAAACCCCAAACCACTCCTCTGCAGTTACGAGCTTGAAGCTGCTTTGGTGTGACAAAAGAAATCAGCCTGGCATTGGATGTCAGGAGTCTCTCCTGAAGTTCTTTTGTTCTTGCTGTTACAGAAAAGTAGGAAAAAAAAGCTTCCAGCATCAAACCTATGGACTATTTCCACTGCCTACACTCTCCAAAAGTAGAGCATTATTTTCTGAAAAGCACCACCAGAATCTCGCCTGTCTTTTTTCAGGATGAGATAAACAAGACACTCTCCAGCCAGGGATGACACAGCAGCACTGAGGCCCCCGGTGGTTTTTCTCTCCTAAGTAACCAGAATTACAATTCACCAGGAAGCAGAGCTGCTCCGAGCCGATCCCGCATGGCTGCACTGCTCGCTGAGATTTCCCTGGAAATGACTCAGCCTTTCCTCTGCAGCCAGCCCCAGGCTGGGCTCTGCTCGGGGCTGGGCTCGCCCCTCCACACCCAGAGCCTGGGTTCCACCCAACCTGGCCTTTGCTGCGGGGCACGACGAGAAAAGCGTTAGTGGAGCTCAGCTTCCAAGAGCCCAAACTTGGGGATATTTCAGTCACAGACCAACTGGGCTGCCTGAAAACGAACCGTCAAGAGTGGCTACAACAAGCAGCTGCAAACAGAGGTATTTCTATGTTGAGAGCATAAGGGCACTTGTAAATAGCGATGTGTTCCTGTGCCATGGTTTTTTGCAGAAGTGCACTGGGCAGCCTTGCTCAGAAACAGGGAAAATATCAAAATAGATTCCTGTGAGACCAGTGCAGGCATGGCACCTAGACCCACTTTATCTAAAAGCTCACTTCTTCCTCAAAGGAAGGATTGGTTCATTTTTATCTTCTCAGGGTACAGAATCCCAATTCCCAACCCCAGAAGAGACCCCAGTACAACTGGAGCACAGGACTGGATGTGCCAAAACTGGCACCCATCCAGCAAAGCACAGAAACACACCCCTGACTTCAACACGTGAGACATCTCACTGGGGAGTACTGAAATACTTAAAAAATTACTGTAGCTGATGCATCACAAAAGGTTCTCCTGGCCTAAGCCCATTCTCTTCTCACATCTACACAAGTTTGCCAGGGCAAGATCTGACTGACAAGAATTTGGGTCTCTTCTTCATAACTTACATGACCTGCTAAATGCTCAGGATGGCCATGAAATCTCATCTAAAGAACACCTCAGATTCTCACAGAAAGTACTAATGAGAGAAAACCCAGTTCTGCCTTTTCCCAGCTGTGAATTCCAGTTCCTTTGTACTGTATCAGTAAAAACGGGATTTGATCTGACCTGGTAGCACAGCCATTTTGGGAAAAGGAGGGCATTGTTTGAAGATAGAAAAATAGAAATATTTTTACCTAAGCTAATTCATATTCAGTCATCCCAAAATGTCAACCACAAAAGCTCGCCTAAGCAGCACATGAGAGATCAGTGCCAATCAGCTGGGAAAGGTCACAGAACAAACAGGAGATCAACTCCCCCAGCTCTGTGGGCTCCCAAAATGGGAACATGTTATTCTGGTGCCTGGGGGGCCCGGGCTGAGCCAGGAACTGGAGCAGTGACCAGCTGACCTCCCTGCCCACCACAGCCAAGCTACACTCCCACATCAGAGTGCACAGGAGGCTCTGCTCACTCACCTCCCAGCACGGTGACTCTTGGGAACATCCCTGTAAATGACAGCCCATCGTCCCTGAAACATTTACATCTCAGCATGGGCCACGCCAGCAGCGTGGGCTGGATGCCACTGTCAAACTGAACATAAGGCCACTTCACACATGACAAAACACTGTCAATGGTCCTTCACAGAGCCAAGGCAAGTTGCCTGGAAATTGCCACATTACTCAAATAAGATCTTTTCCCACCTTTTCACAGATCTGATGGTTCATCCTTTGTCAACAGCTTGACAAAAACAGACTCCGTGGGTCTCTGGTGAGCTGGAGCCTCCCAGAGTTCTCCTTGCACCTGCACCCAGCATTCCACCAGCTTCTCCCAGCCTTGCTCCCTGCTTTGCCCAGAACGAGCTCCTGCCCCACTGCTTGGCTTCACAGAGCCCAGTCCATGTGAGCCGGGGATGGAGGCCAAGCCAGGCAATTCCCACTGCTCTGCTAAGGACCTCAGACTCAGCTGGTTCCCAATGATGGAAACTGCATGGTTTGAAATCACCGGCACTGGGGTCAGAAGAGCCTGGCCCTGGCTTTCTGTGACTTTCACCAGAATGCCAAGACCACGGCACCACATTCACCCAGACAAATGAGAAGGTGAGCACAAATGAAAGGGACTTTGAAGAAGAGGGGTCGTGTCTTGGATGGAAGCAGAGCTCTCCAGGAACTGGAGTCAGACCCTGCACTGGTCAATGGTGCTCCTGGAACGTGGAAGTGGAGCCTGGCTCACTCACTGGCATGGAACTGGAACCAGTTCACCCAAACAAAATGCTGGTCTCAGTCTCTGTAAGCAGAAGGAAGGTCAAAGATTAAAAATATCCTTGAGGATTAGGAAAAGAGCCACGAGCCTGAGCTTCCACTGTGGCTCAGTTCACCATGTGATAATCACAGTATGAACAGAGGTGTAACAAGACAGATCTGATTTAAGTGATGTGAAAAGTAGGTTTATCTAAGCTCACCTGAGCAGGTATCTGGGCTGAATACTCAAGAAAGAAGAGACAAAGGCAACTCCAGATGGCAATTCATTGCCATACAAAGAACACCATTATTTTCCCAGCTATGTGAAGGAAAACATTACCTCTGCTTTACTGAACTTGCTGCAGAGTGATTCAGACTGTACCTCATGCATCGTTGTGATCAGTAAGATCCACCACCAAAATGAAGCAATCCCTTAATGAAGGTCAGTGCAGCTCAGGGTCTTGCTTCTGGCTGTGCTCACACACGTGGGAGCACAAATCCAGCCCAGGCAGGGGCTCCCACACCCAACTGGCCCTGCAGAAATAAACCTCATGACAGGAGCTGCTGCTGGCACGAGCAGAACAAAGGTGACATCTAGAAATCACACAGGGACTTGGAATTGAAAAGTGCAGTGCATCATGAGTAAACAGAATTCATTGCCATGGGTCAGAGGCACTGTTTTCACAAGCATCACCATGAAAAACATTGGCCAGCAAACAGGAACAGGAACCACAAGCCAGCATCTGCTCTGTGGGATTTAAATAGGTCTGGAGAGTAGAAAAAATGTGTATGCAAATTTCACATAAGCAAATTAGAAGAAATTCAGAGAAGTCAATGCAGAGAAGGAAGCTAATGGCAGAACATCTGCTGCTGCTCCCAATATCAGCATTAGCGGCTGGGAACATTTCTGGGGACTCAGACCTCATCAGAAAGCTCAGAAAGGTTCTGTTGCTATGCAGAGAAGCATTGCCCAGAAATCAGAGCAGGAGAGAGGGACCTGCCCAAGCTCAGAGCTGTTACTCCTTGCTCAGGTCCAGCTGAGCTACAGCAGGGCCACAATGGCTTGCACAGACTGGGTAACTGTGCCCCCATGGCACATTCTACCAAAATCCACCACAAAAGGAGCAGACTGAGCTGCACAGGCAGACACAAAGATAACACCATGACTCCAATCAAATTCCCACCCACACAAATGGCCCTTGTGACTCCCCAGTCACACAGGGAAGCTGTGCTGAGCTGAATTCACAGCAGGCACACACTGTCAGGCAGCTGCTGCCACACCAGCAGGATTTCTGTCCTCTCCCTTCAGCCCCAGCCCCCTGTTCATCTCTCTCCTTCTCCACCTCTTCCTACCAGATCTTCTTTCCTTGTTTCATTAAAACTTCAGCATGCTTCTGAGAAGTAGCCACAAAACCCATCAGTATTTCCATGTTCTTACCCTTCAGCTGAGGTCAACTTAACCTTGTTTACAAACAAATAAACTTAGTTTAGCCTCCTCTACAACACAACATTCCAAGGCTTGGAAGCTTTTGCTGGGAAGGGACAAGGAGCAGACTCAGATTGCCAGGCACAGAAATAAGACTGCAGGATTGTAAGAAGTTCTCTGGGTATATATTCAGGCATTTTTTCCCTGCCTTTCTTCTTCCTGACTCACAAATATGAGCAAACTCAAAATGTTACAAAAAGGCTGAGCTGCACAAACACTATGGAATCAAAGGGGAGCTGTCAATGATGGAAGAAACTTTCACCTCCCTCAGTCCTTTCTTTTTTTTCCCCAGCTCTGCAGTCTATGAAATATCTTATTCAGTGACTATATTTTTAAACCATTGCTGCCATAAATTTTAGCCTACTTTAAAAATTCTGATGTACAGCCTTTTCAGGAAGCTTTCAGCAAAATGTAGAGTTTCCTGTACAGGAAGTATGCAGTAAAACATGAATTTGCAAACAGTTACAAACCAAACAAATGGAACAGCCTTCCAGTACTGGGAAGGAAAGAAAAGAGGGAAATGAGAAACAAGAGGGACACCTGCAGTCAGTCCGGGTGAGTGCCCGGCAAGGTTTCCACTGTCCCGTGCAGCCGGGCTCAGCCCGTGCTGATGTGTGAACACCTGGATGGAGCCGTGTGGGGCCGGGCCGGGCCGGGAGAGCCGCGGGGGCTGCCCTGGCCGGGCTGGGGGCTCGGAGCGGTGCTCGCCCTCCGGCAGGGAGGGGCTGCGGGATTGGCACGGCTGCAGGGACAGCGCGGCCACCACTGCCACTGGCACGGCACCCCAGGGCACCCCAGGGCACCCCAGGGCATCCTAGGGCACCCTAGGGCAGCACAGGGCACCCAGGGCATCCTAGGGCACCCCCGACAACAGGCACAGGGCACCCCAGGGTACCCCAGGGCACAGGCACAGGACACCCCAGGGCCCCGGGCTGCGGCCCGCCCGCCCCTGAACAGCTCCGCTGGCCGGAACCCGGCGCTGTCCGTGGTGCTGCACGGCCGGGGCGGCCGCTCAGCCCGCACCCCTCATCCTGGATTCCGCATCCTGCATCCTCCATCCCGCACCTCACCCTGCATCCTCCATCCCGCACCCCTCACCCTGCATCCTCCATCCTCCATCCTCCATCCTCCATCCCGCACCCCTCATGCTGGATCCTGCACCCTTCGCACCCAACACCTGAGCGCACCCCTCATGCTGGATCCTGCACCCTTCGCACCCAACACCTGAGCATGACACCTGGCCCTGCACACCCCGGGCACATCCCCGTGCCCCGGGCACATCCCCACGCCCCGGGCACATCCCCACACAGGGCCTGCCCCAGCTGCACATCGGGGCAATGCAGCAGCCACCCCACCACCCAACCCACAGCAAAATCTCCCGACTGCTTCAGACCCACTTCATCTTCACGGCCCTCGCCACACAGTCCCTGCTTCTGCAGCACAGAAAGGCGTTCAGCAGTCCACAGCACCACTGCTATTCCCAGTGAGCCCGTGTGCTAAATGCCAAAACCGTGGCAGAGCGCATACCTGGCACTGCACACTTTTCTAGACTCAGATTTAATGTTTCATTTTAAAGAGAAAAGGGAAAATGGATGCCACACACAATTGTCACAGGAGTTGATTGCCAAGCTTGTTATTTCTAATGCAGAATGACACGCAGCCCAGCTACTGTGTAAGGCTCACAGTTAATGCTGAAAGCTCTGTACACTCTGCTGATCAGATCATTGTTTGATATTGGGGTATCTTCCAAAAGCCCCTGGATTTGCTCTCCTCTTCCTCAACGCCGCAGGGCGTTGGTTCCTACAGTAATCTGATCATTGCACGTACCCCATGCAGAGAACACACTTCTCCATTATTGAAGAAAACTAAATTACACTGGCATTAGCCTTCAGCTAAAACATGGACAAAAGAAAAGAGAAATGAAGACGGTTTTGTATTGAAAATGTTTTTATGTTGTTAACACCATGACAAGATTGTCTTCAGTTAAGGTTAGGCACAGTACTCTGATGAAAGACAATTAGAAAAGAAATGGAATATTTGGGGTTTTTCTCTAAAATAATCTTTATACCTGACAGAAGCTTGGGTACAAAATTAACTAAATACGTGGCACAGATGTTGAAAAGGCCATAAAATCAACCTGTTTCACACGGGAAACACATATTCAATCAGGACAACAGCATATTCAGCCTATTTACAGTCCCAGTCAGTAGGAATGAACACTAACACCCTCCTTTTCCTTCTTTAAATGGCAATTTTTTAGAGTTACCAAAGAAAATTCATCAAGTCAAGGAACAACCACATTCTCAGTATTAAAGAAATACTAACCTCTGATTTCTTTATATAGTTTATAACCTCTACAGAGGATTAGTTGCCAGGAAATACCTTCTCATCTTTTTCCTGTAAAAAAATATTGCTTAAATACATCTTACCTGAATAAGACTTTCTTATCCCCAAAGCCATGCTGCCTTACAAGCTGCTCCTGCCCAGGCAATTGCAGTCTACATTTGGAGCAGACACACGGGGAGGAGATCAGAGAAAGTTTAAGGCACATTTAAAGTATTCTCTAAGGTACTGGCCAGAAACATCAAGCCCATACTCGTGGTATAGAGAGATCATTAATGGGCATTAGTGACAGACCATTATGACTTTCAGAATCATTAAAGATTCATAATGTAGCTGCATTGTTCTGGCAACATCTCGCCATCTCTTGGACATAAATGTACGTTTCTCCTACATGATTTACTTAAACTTATTATTTTTCAGTGTCAGATTTTGTTTTCTGCCTCCTAGAATTACAAAGAAGAGCTGTAACAGGATCCTGCAGTGCATCAAGCCAGCCACAGGAGCCTGGTGCATGGTTTGTTTGATGCCCTTTCTCTAAGGTAATTTGCAACAGGAATAGCTCACCAACGTCCATGAGGCTGAATATGTACCATAATTTCTCTCTGCTTTAAATAAACTGAATTATTGATGTAGCACACGTTACCAGATAACAACACTTGCAAGAATTAAATTTACTAACAATTCTGAAATAATTACCTTTTGAATTGTTAAGCTTTGTCACCGCCTTTCAGGAGTGCTCATCATTTGGTATCTGGATATAGTGAAAAATATTGCAGATGTGCTAACTGGGGCCAGCCAAACCTGCAACTCCCACTGCAATTTGGGCAAGGCAGGAAAACACTGAGATCTGCTTTGAGAGATGTGCAATACAGCAAACAGTGTGCCCCAAAATGTGGCTACAGTCATACCTCAGCTGTGTTAATCAAGGGCTGGATTTGAATTTTCTCCTGCTGAGCCAGACTGAGGCCTTGTTTAACCCATCTTTCCTCAGGACAGGAAGCTAAGGCCATGCTCACACATTATGTAAATAATGAGATTTAGGCACTTTAGAAGCAGAGTCAGGTTTTGAAGCCAAATATTGTCTCCAAGTGTGACTTGTTTATTGTGAAACCATAAAACTCCAAGTGGTGGAGAGGAGCTCCTGGCACGGGCTCGGGCTCTCCCCACTCCTGCAGACCCCGAGCCTGAGCTCGGCTCATGCTGAGCTCCCACAGCAGCATCCCTGCCTGTCTGCCAGGGCAGGGCTCAAACTGCCTGAGGAGCAGCAGCTCCTGAATCCCCCAGCACAACCTCTGTAAAGGGGGGGTTTGCCAGGGCCCAGAGCCCTCCGCTCACAGACAAGCAAAGCCCTTCCAGATGCTGGAAAATGAGAGCTGGCAGCCAAAGCCTCCCAAGCATTTTAACTGTCAGCATTGACACTGTGCTGATCTGGGCCTGAAAGGTGGAGCTCACCAATGTACTGCTAATAAACTATTGTCCAGAAACAGCATTTCAGTGTTTACTAATACACATTGCTGCTTATATATTTGGAACTTACAACACGAATACTTCTGCATCCTGCAGAAACAGACCATGCTGGGAACTGCACAATTTTAGAATGTTCTCTGTTTCTTATGCCACAATTGCTTATAATCAAGTTGTGAATAATCTTGATATCCAACAACACTGTACAATTGAAAACATCCTTAATTAGTGTTGCCAGAGATGAACAGTACCACACAAGGAAAACTGCACTGGGGCAAAAAAAATGAAGTTGATTTTGAGACCTCTCCACTCGGAAATGGCACTGTTTTCACCAAAGGAGTAAAAAGCCACGTGGAAGAACGTGGACAAGTCCATTTCTAATGGCCTGCTGAGTTCTATTGACTGCAGGACTGACCTTGAGTCAATAGGTTTTCTGTCACCCGTGTCAAGTGCTGATGGGCAGTCAAAGCCCAAAGTGGCTTTGCTGACTGCCCGGCAATTACAAACAAGGTTAATCCCCTCTAAGTGCAGTTCCTCTACTGGCAACAGGAGATTCCCAAAGCCTACATTACCTTGTGATGACAACTCCCTAAAAGTGACATGGACCTTATTAAAATGTCCTTATTCTGTGCCTTTCAGCCTGCAGCAAAGATGGTTTAAGCAGCTCAGAATCATTTTCAGGTTTTACAGTATAATTGGAGTTGTACATTGAAAACGCTGCCTGGTTCAGCTAACCCTTATCACCATCCAGTTACTGACTGCAGATGAACTTGGTTTGTTCTCTATTAATGAGAGGAAAATGCAGCTCCTGTGTGGTCCCTGCTGTGTTCTGATCCCTTCATGCCCACTCTGGGCTGCCTGGCAGGGAGGAACCCTGCTCCTCTGAGATGCCAGCTCCCACCCCAGCATCGGCTGCCTCGGGGGGTGGCAGCTTAAAAAACCCAACTTGGTAGTGTAGCAAAAGGACTACAAGTGGAATTTGCAATAAAACCAGCCCTTTTAAATTCTTCTCCAATGTATCAATAAAAGTCCAGCTGCTGTTTGCCATGAACTGCCCCAGAGACTGCCACGTTACAGAAACTGCTGAGGACGAGCTGTGCTGGCCCTGCCTGGGGTGAAGGTGATTTTCCCCACAGCAGCTGGTCCAGGGCTGTGCTTTGGGTTTGTGCTGGGAAGTGCTGATAATTCAGGGGTGTTTTTGCTGTCCCTGAGCAGCTCACACAGAGCCAAGGCCTTTTCTGCTCCTCAGCCCACAGTGAGGGGCTGGGGGTGCCCTGGGGCTGGCAGGGCACACAGCCAGCACAGCTGGCCCAAGGGATGCCCCAGAGCTCCCAGCCTCATGGGCACTGGGAAAAGCTGGGCAGGAGGAAGGAAGGGGTGGGCATTGGGAGCCCTGGGGTTTGCCTTCCCAAGGGACCCTTACACGTGATGGAGCCCCTGCCAAAACCAACAAGGGAGAGAGGGGGCAGCTAAGGGGAAGGGGAAAAGATGGTTTGGAGAGGACATTTGTGTTTCTAACCACCTAAAGAGAAAAGCTCCAATGAGCCCTCCAAAAGCAACCCTTTAATGCAAAGATTGATCAGTTTACCCACGGCATTACGTGCCAGAAGGGATCATTTGGCAGATCCCAGGGGGATTTAGGGCCCCAGATTGCCTTGCTGGCTGGTTTGGGAGCAGTGCAGCCAGAACATTACAAAGCACTCTGTCCCGGAGAGCACAGCCACACATCAGCACAGTGCTCCCCGCTCCGTGTGCTCTCCACAACACAGGAATTCTGTCTCTTGCCTCTCAGCAAGGCTGAAATAAGGGCCAAGCACTGCCAGAGAAGCGAGCACAGGCAGTCCTGTCTCACAGAATCCTGCTCTGTGCTTTTCAATACATCTTGTCCAGAGAAAAACAGCAACCAGGCTTGACCTGACTCCCTGGAGTCCAACCACAGAATCCCCAAGGAGCCTGTCGGGCAGGGAGAGGCCGATGGCTCAGGCCCCACTGCTGCTGCTCTGACCCAAAACTCTGCAAGGCAAACTCTGCCTGAGCAAGCCCAGCAGCCCCTCTGCCACAGGAACCTGCCAGGAACACACAGCCAGAAGGGCTCCTGCCCCTTGCAGGAGAAGGAATAAGGAGAAGGGAGCTCTGAGCTGCTGGCCTGACAGACACACCAGCCCCTGGCCCTGGAGCCTGCTGCTGTCAGTCAGCATCACATTCGCATAAAGGGACTCGGATGGATGGATTTTAGTGCCAAAGAACAGTGACTCAATTAATCCAATTTTATAATTCTGTGTTTCAGATTAGTGAAAATATCATGTATTTGTACAGGAAAATACATTTTTCCCTCTCTTTCTGACCTGATTGCACTACCCTCTCATGCAATCTAAAATCAGGAAGAAACTCATTAATGAGTGCAACTATTGATCATTCTGATGCTGGGAATGTTTAAGTTTCTGCTTTCTAAAGGAAGCTGAGTGAAGTCAGCAGGAATTTCGTTCCTTGGCTTCCTCTGCCACCTGGTGGAACAGCCCGGGCTGGCAGAGAGCAGCACTCGGTGGCACAGGGGCACTGAGCTCAGTGTCTGACTGCAGCTGCCAGCACCGGGGCAGCTCATGCTTGGCAAGAGCCCTGTCACCAAAGCAGTGCTTTCACAGAAAGGGCAAACTCGGAATTCTGGTTTTTTTAGCATATGAAACTAAAGAGCTGCAAACTCCCAAATGTCAGAACCCGTCCCAACAATTTGTAACTTTTAGGAAAACCTCCTGAGCCCAAGAGAAGCTCAGATTCAAAGCCAGGCCTTGCAGGCAGACACAGGATCCAAAACAGAGAAGCAGAAGAGATGCTTTGATACCTGCCTGCAAGTGGCTGGAAATGCCCTGCTGTTATGCCATAAAATTAAAGCAGCAAGGACAGAATTGGTACAAGCCCCAGCTTCTGAGGCTATTGCACTCTATTTGGAACAGGATGTTTATTTTATATTGTGTCCAGAGCGTTTCAGCAAAGCTGCAAACCCAAGTACGACCAAGAGCAGCTCCTATCTCAGTGTGAACCCAGCAGCCCTGGCTGTGCTGTCCCACCAGGACAGGGGGACACTGGGGGGGTCAATGGGGCCTGCAGGGTGTCACTGGAGGGGGAAACTCCCCACTGCCTGCCAGGGCTGGCGAGGCTGCCCCAGGGGCACAGAATGTCTGACAGGAACCCAGGGAGCACCAAACACCCCGGGACAGGCAGCCTAAACCTCCTCCACCTCCAGGGCAGGGGAAAGGGGGCAGAGCACACCGGGCAGCAGCAGCAGGGCCCTTGGCAGGGCAGCAGAGCAGGGAACAGCCCCTGCTCCCTGCCAGGCTCTGCACGGCCGAGGGAAAGCACAGGCACTGCTGGCAACACAAACTCTGGCAAAGCCCAGAGCAGCCACGAGCACTGCTGCAGTCATGGGGGCTGCACCGAGCCCTGGGGACACCCTCCTGAGCCTGCAAAGCAAACTGCGACCAAGCAGCAAAGCTGTGCTCAAACACAGCCTGGCTTCACCTGGAAAAGGGCCTGGCCAAGCCCCAGGAAAGCACAGCCTGACCCACACGGGGCACACCAGGGGCTGCAGGTCAGCCCTTAGGGCCAAAAGGAACATTTCCCTCTTTCCCACCACAGACCAAAATGAGAGCAGCCCTTTCCAGGCCTGCCTGCTGAAGGAAAGGAGCTGGATGCTGTGCACACGTGTGTGATGGGGTTTGCAACAACTCTTAAAGGAACTGGGGACGTCCAACCCATTACATTTCCCTGCACACATTTCCTGAGCTCCCTGGGAGGACTGCAGGGAAACAGGGGCAGGGGGAGACCAGCAGAGCCCCCCCTTTATCCTGGGGCAGGGGGAGACCAGCAGAGCCCCCCCTCCATCCTGGGGAAGGGGAGACCAGCAGAGCCCCCCCTGCAGCAGCCCAGCCCAGGGGCTGCCAGTGGCCCCCTCCCAGCTGAGCAGAGCCCAGAGCCCCCGGCCCAGGGGCTGCCCCAGGGCTGG
>VYXF01011284.1:15168-31114 GCA_013397295.1 Polioptila caerulea
CCTGGGGAAGGGAGAGACCAGCAGAGCCCCCCCCTCTATCCTGGGGGAGAGCAGCAGAGCCCCCCCTTTATCCTGGGGAAGGGGAGACCAGCAGAGCCCCCCCTCCATCCTGGGGAAGGGGAGACCAGCAGAGCCCCCCCTGCAGCAGCCCAGCCCAGGGGCTGCCAGTGGCCCCCTCCCAGCTGAGCAGAGCCCAGAGCCCCCGGCCCAGGGGCTGCCCCAGGGCTGGTTTGGGGGGCAGTGCCCACTGCCAGGTGCCACCTGTCCCCTGTCACCCCTGTGCTGGTGCCACGGGCCAACACCCTGTGCAAGCCCAGCTCCCAGCACCCTGCAGGCAGCCACAGCCACAATCAATACACACATCAGTGCTCCCCAAAGCCATTTCATTCATGATAATTAAATACATTAGCTCTAATAAAATAATGATTTCTCTGTTTACCAAAGGAAAGTAATGGGCTGAAAGTAATTTAATTTGACACAAATTTGGGGTTGGGTTTAATCCTTCAGATTTTTGTTCTTAATTTCTTCTAATATTTTATACACTGTGAATCATTGTTATTTTCCTGTGATAACACAAGAAAATAAACTATTCAAAATTTGACCTAAGCCCTGGAAAGAAAAGGAGGGGCAGACTTCCCTGAATCTTTGATGGAAAAGATCCTGCACAATTTGGAAAGTCAGCCTCAATTCCCTGTATACATTCCAGTAAAAGCAAAACACTTTGCAAGTGGATTCAGACCACATTTACACCTGGGAGTTCCTGATGAGGAGACCCAGAACTGGAACTGTACTTGCAGGGGCAGAAAGGAAATGGATTTCATCCTTGCCCCTCTATGCAGGCTCTCCTCAATGTTAATGCCTTGAAGAAGTTTCATTTAAGCACAAAATGGAATATTTCTGTCCCAAAGTCCCATTCCACTGACAAGGTGCTGCAGGAAGCAGTACTGTAGGAGTGTGAGGAGCACAGTCCATGGGTTTTTGTGTGCCAGCAGCATCCAGCAGCCTTCATCCCCCCCCTGAATGCACCATCCCAGCAGGTGCTCAGCCCTGCTTGGTGCTGCCCACAGGGCACCGGGCACACAGGGCAATGTCTGTTGGCAGCACACACTCACTGTGCTCACCACAGCAGGAGCAGAAACCTCCAGCAGGCAGAAGAACAGTCACCATTATTTTGCAGACATTACTTTGGCCTACTTTCCTCATCAGGTAAAACACTCCCATGGTTCGAGCACTCAGGAAAATCCCAATAAAGCATTTGCCACTAGAGGAGGCTATTCCATAATTTTTTTTCCAGTGACACACTGAAATCTCCGTGGAGGTTCTGCAAAATCCCCACTGCTGCTTTCCAGCTATTCCTACGGTGCATTCCTCTGAAATCAGGGAACTCCTCAGTAACTGCACGTGTCCCTGTTCCAGAACCAAACAAAAAATAAGTTCACAAAACCCACAGAGTTCCTACCCTGGATAATTTGTGTCTCTTTTAGCATGATGGTGTTTTTGCAGCTCTACAGGCAGTGAAAGGGAAAATGCAGGTGAATAAGCTGGGAGCTTTCAGAGACTCTGCTAATCTGTAAATACCATAATCCTAGGCAGAGAAAGTTAAAATGTGGCCCTGCCATCAGCAAGGGCATCACTTTTCTTCACTATTTCCTTTTTTTAAAGTCTTTTAAAGTCTCATCTTCAGACCATCAGACTCCAGGTGACCAGATTTAGGATTCATTCCCTTGAAGAACTGTGTAGTTTTGCATTATTGCTCCTCACCTGAACAGCAGCAAACTTTAGAATATTCAATTTTCTAAGAAACAGATTTGCCCTTTCCAGTCTAGGTACAGACCTGGCCTAAGTATGAACTGATATCAAGGGAAACAGGCCAGGTAATTCTGTTGGACAAATCCTGAGCTCATAAAATGTCTGTGGTTGATGGTCCCAGAAATAGCTGCCCTTCCTTCATCCACAGAACAAGCACATCCCAGAGGAGACCAGGGAGAAAGGTCTGTCCAACAATCCCATTTTCTGATGCATCCATCACAGGCTCCTGTGCTCAGTGGAATCTTCCCTGCTGTTCCTCTGGCTCCCAACTCCTAAACTCCAAATCTGACTCTGTTTCATTAAACATTCCCTCCTGCACTTCCTGTGCAAAGAAGTTGTTATAAAAAAAAAGTAATTTAATTTAATGACAATTTTTTAATTAAGGAGCTGTGTAACTACGCTCTCAATTATTGTGGTGAGAGCTCTAACTCCACATCTCAGCATCAGAGGGAGTCCTGCTCCTGTTTAATTCTCTCTGCAAAGTCAGGGAGCAAAGCTGGAAGCACAGCTTTAGTGAACAGCGTCCCAGCATTCAGTCAGCAGCACCAGAAAAAGCAGCAAAAACCCCCTAGAAGGAATTTCATGGTGTGCAGTGAGCCCACAGCAGCACAAACTCTGGTGCCTCTCCTGCTGCCAGGCAGCAGCACAGCCCTGCTCTGAGGAGGATTCACACAGACACCCGGGGGGAGCCACCCTGCAGCTCCAGAGGGGCTTCTCAGCCTTTCAAGCCATCAGCTTTTATCCTGCTGGGCCTGGAGACAGCCAGGGCAGCAGACAGGAGCCAGCCAGCCTGGGTGCTGGGCACTGAGCAGTGCCTGGGGCACACGGGCACCCAGAGACCAAGGGCAGGGGGGTCCAGTGCCATCCCGTCCCTCAGTGCCATCCCATCCCTCAGTGCCATCCCGTCCCTCAGTGCCATCCCATCCCTCAGTTCCATCCCGTCCCGTCCCTCAGTGCCATCCCATCCTGTCCCTCAGTGCCATCCCATGCTATCCCTCAGTGCCATCCCATCCCGTCCCTCTTGCCAGGGGCTGCACTGGGCTGTGGCAGCTCCAACACATCCACAGCGAGAGGATTTCTCTCTCTGTCAGTCATTAGAGGGAAGGTGCTCATTCAGGTGACATTTCTAAGGTTCCTCTGTACCTGGGAGTGAATGGGTAGATGTTCACTGACTCTTGATGGACACTAAGTACTATCCCCTACTGGATTTCTGAACTAGTTATTCTGCAGCTCCTTCTGCTTCTGCATCAATCACTTTCCTATACAAACCTGACTCAGCACACAGAGCTGACACGTTTTCCCAGCTCTTTTCAACTTTGAGCCAGAGAACTGATGAAAATAAAGGTGAAAGGCAGATTACTATTTAGCTCTTGTTATGTCACTCTTAACTGTCTTCTAATAAATGAATGTCAAGAAAATACTTATTACCAATTCTTAAGCAGCAGGCTGTGCCTGCAAGAAAGCCAGGCTTCCTTAAACTCGACAGAGGAAGAAATCTGGGATGGAGGAGGAAGAGCTGGGTCACTCTAGATCACCCATGGTGGCCACGAGAGGCTGTGGGAGCTGCAGCCCACAGGGACACCCAGAGAGACAGGGACACCCAAAGGGACAGGGACACCCACAGGGACACCCAAAGGGACAGGGACAGTCAAAGGGACAGGGACACCCACAGGGACACCCACAGGGACAGGGACACCCACAGGGACACCCACAGGGACAGGGACACCCCTCTGCACCCGCCAGCAGCTCTGGTGGGTCCTCGCTCAGGGTGACCAATGTGCTGGTGCTGCTCCAGGACAAAACCTCTGTTTGCCACCTGTGCCACTGCCAAAGGAGATTTTAACAACCAGCTGTAACAGCTGTCCAACATCATTTGAGAGAAGGATATAACAACTGTCTTTTTTATGCTCCACTCCATGTTTTACTGTGTCCTTCCCATCAATCCATGAAGCACCCAGTGTTTGTTTTTATCCCTGGCTGCAATTAAACCTACAGCAAACGTGATAAACACAACCTGCCCACGGGGATTATTGCTCTGCAAGCCACTGGCTAACCACCAGATAAAACACCTCAATGACACCAGCATCAATTTTTCAAAAAGCAAGACCAAGATGAACATCTCACAGTAATAATGTTAATTACACATTGGATAAAATGAGAAAAACGCCCAGAGAATTCAGTGAGGGCTGCTAAGATCTGTAATGCCTAAATAGCCAAATGCAATTAAAAGAGTCACTCTTTAGTCATCAGCAATTTTGCAGCTCTGCTGTAGGACATAAACACTGGAGCCAGTGCCCTGTGACAAGGGAACAGATTTCTGCTTTGCTCCACAGCTGACAAGCCTTTATCTGTGGGGTGTTTGACATTTAGTGTGGTTTATTCTTTAAATAGGCTTGGAATAACCGGACAGATGACTGTAACAATTAGCAGCCATTTCCTAAAGCAATTATTTATCCCAGCAGATCTTCTATGGTTTTTAGCTGTGACCAAGAGAATTTAAAAGTCAAGAGACGTGAGGGCTGTTCAGGTGAGAGGAGGACACACCTGAACAGCCAGGTTGTGTTTGTGTGAGCATCCCCAGGGCCCCCAGCACACTGCACCAGAACCCCCAGGCCTGAGCACAGACCCTTTTGCCCATGAACACTTCAGTACCTCCGTGAGTTCCAGGTGTTCAGGCTGATGTGCTCTGGCCACAGAGCAGGCTCTGCATGGGGGGAAGGAGCCCACGCCCTGTGCCCGAGGGGCAGAGCCAGCAGTGCCACCCCAGTGCCCTGCAGGGCAGGGAACCAACACTGTCCTGGCCCCAGGAGCTGCTGTGCCCCTGCAGCCCCTCCTGCCCAGCCCGACACGGGCCAACACCCACCCTGCACAGCCCAGAAAGCTCTCACAGCCTGGCACACCCCAAAGGAAAATCAGTGTCCAGCCAGCCAGCAGAGACTGCCAGCAGTGTGACCTGTGTGGGCCCAGAGAGCAGCCACAGAGAGAGCTGCCCATCATCTCATCATCATCATCATCCTCCATCTCCATCTGCTCACGGCACCCAGCCAGCGGTGGCACGGGAGGGGGACAGTGCAAGTTTTACAGAAGAAATACTCCTGCAGCTGCCACCAGCTTCCAGGCACCCAGCTGAAAGGAGGCATTTGTTTCCAAACTGCACATTACGGCCTGGAAGGGATGAAATGATCATCTTCATCATCAAATGCTTCAATATTTGTAACATGGTAACATCTCGGAGCCACCATCGGGTCCTCAAACTCAATCTGCAAAGGGATGGAGGCAGACATCCTGCCCCGAGCACATAATTAGCATTAAATGGACAAATGATTGTTTCTGCCATCAATAACCTGGTTTAAATTGTGGATGGAAACACAAATAACAAGAGACAAAGCCCTGGATCATTCTGCACTGCTCTGCCTTTGCCTGCTGGAGTCTTACAATTAATGAATTTGTTCCACTGGAAGAAATGCATCGCTACTCTCAGCTGAGGGAGGAAGGATTTTGTAGTTTTACTGAGTTTCCTGTATCTTGCCTCTTTTTAGCCTCTTTGGAGCACCCAGAGTGGCAGAGGTGTGATGGGCCAGGTCATAAGACATTTCAAAACATGGACAGACAAAAGAATTTAATGCAAAAAAAATCCACTTTTTTTTTTTCTTTTGGCAAATTGAAGTAACTGCTAATATAATTTTGGGTAAATTTTGGCTCTTTGTAAAGGTTGATTTTTTTTTTTTTTTTGAGCAGCTGGAAATGGTGTTCAGTGGGTAAATTGGAATGAAAAGTTTCAATTTACAGGCATTTTCCCCCAAGATTTCCTCTCAAATTAACATTTGACCAAAATCAGGAAGAAGCCATGAAATGTTTCAGTTCCATGCAGCCTTCTGTCTGGGTCCCCAGAGATGACACAACCAAGTGAGGAGTTTTACTGCCATTAAAATGTCCATGCTCAGGGAGGGGCTGAGGCAGGAGCCTCAGGGTAAGAAAAGGACCTGTGGCAGGACCTGTGGCTGAGGCAGGACCTGTGGGTAAGAAAAGCTGACAATACCCTGGCCCAGAATGAGCTCTGTCACCTGCACGGGGGGCTGGCAGGGGGGGCTTGGGGAAAAAACCACCTGAGGTGCAAAATCGTGTTTTATTTCTGCTGCCAACAAGAGCCACTGGCAGTGGAACCACAGGGTGTGCAGGCTACAAACCACTGTCCCCTTGAGGAAATAAGGAAGGACACAGGTTCTATTAAGCAGGAAAAATCAATAAAACATGAGAAGAGACACTGAGAAAGCTGTGTTCCAGCTACTATAGCAACACCTTCATAATCAACAGGGAGAATGCAAAAGTATCCGAAGGAATGGACAACACAGCTGCAATTACTGCTCCACATGAGACCAGGCCTGGTGCCTGGCTGCCTGGTGACATCCAATCAGTCAGAACTAAATTCTGAGTGCCACGCTGTGTGCCCAGCTCTGTCCCTCAGCCAGTCTGTCTGGTGCTTCTCAGAAGGGTTCAAATGAGATTTACCAGGTGACACCCCAAATCAGATTTACCAGGTGACACCCCAAAAGAGATTTACCAGGTGACACCCCAAATCAGATTTATCGGGTGACACCCCAAATGAGATTTATCAGGTGACACAGGGAGCCCTCGCCCTGCCCCGAGCACAGGCAGGCTCAGCTGCTGAGGAATCCCAGCAAAGGCTGCCCCTGTGCTCCCCAGCAGAAATGCCCATCCCCAATCCCACCAACAGTGTGGGAAAGGCACTCAGGGCACCACAGGTGGGAGAATGTTCCTGCAGATTCTCAGGGATGGGGGAAAAGCTGTGAGTACCTGCCAGGCCTGTGATTAACCACAACCCTTGATTTTCGTGGTCCAACAGCAAGTTCCTCTTCAAAAACCTCCTCTGTTCACTTCTTCCAAAGCTGATTCATGCAACAGCTGCTGCCTGGGACAACACAGAGTCTGCTGTGGCCCCTGAGAACACTGCCTGCCCTGGTACCCCACACTGCCCTGGTACCCCACACTGCCCTGGTGCCCCACACTGCCCTGGCACCCCACACTGCCTGCCCTGGCACCCCAAAGTGCCCTGGCACCCCACACTGTGCCACTCTGCCTTGGTGTTTTCCCAACAGAACACAGCCAGAGCTCAGCAATCACATTCCCAATGGTTTTAAACTACTCCTACATTTATTCCAGATTTCCTGCTCTCCAAGTCCTGTGAGAACTCACCAGGAGCACACATTGAACATTGCACTGGATATTCTGGACAGGGCTGTTTTATTTCCACTAACCCCAAGCTCTGAAGGGAACTGCCAGCCTTGCCATGGATGTTCATAACCAAACCAGGGGATGTCCTGCTGTTCAGCCTGCTCCTTGCACAGGGGACCTGCAGGGAAAGGTCTGCAGCCTGCCAGCTCTGTACCTGCAGGTCTGACACTGCCACAGCAACTGCCTTTGGCACAGCACATGGAGGTTCATCCCAAAATAATTTGGTCTCCATCACAAGGCCCGTGACAGTCAAGGGAAAAACTCCGAGCTGAGTTTACAAACGAGTCATGGCACAGTAACAAGTTTCCATTAGCTGATAGATCCAAGGTTCCTAGAAAATAGGGAGCAATGCAGTGAATTAATTCTGTTTCCTCTGAATTTAAATGAAATGGATTTACATCCTTTTACTTAAAAATTCCTCTGCTTCAGTAACATTTATACGAGAATACACGATGGATATTTACTATTATTTCCTTGGTTCAGCTTTTCTTAATGCTGTATTATAGGGCAGACTTCTCACAGCACTTACCACAGGTCACAGATTTAACTCAGCAGAGTGGATGTCTCTGTCTACACACCTGATAATGGTGGGGTAATTCAGCAAAACAACAGCTTAGAGCTGTGTAAGAACTTGAATTTCACCTGAAGGGCTCCACCTGCATTTGGTGGGATGGCTCTGAGCTGGCTGCCAACAGCAGAAGTACAGATTTATTCCTTATTTCCAACACTGAGCAGCACAACTGCTCTGAGCTCTTCCCTCAGCTCTGACCTGCACTGCACCCAGCACCTCAACACCAGAACCACACTCAAAACAATCAGGGCTTTAATTTTCAAGCACAACCTCTTTCTACCTACATGGGGCAACATGTATAACATCTAACAGCCATGTATCAGGGAATTTTCTGCAAGGTTTATTTCTATCAAGAATTAACACCAAATAAAGGAATTACCACACCAGGTAGAAATGGAAGCCCACTTCTCCTAAATACTAAAAAGAAAAGTAGATACCTCCTCTTCTTTTCTCTGCCAACTCTATCTGATACTATGAGAGTGGTTTAAATACTAAAACATCTGAATGTGAATCCCTGCCAAAAGCTAGCTGCAATTAATCTACAACTAGATATTTTGATCACTGGCACTTCCATGGAGACACAGACAGCAGAAGCCCAAGTACATCTCCAGCTATCCCCACGTGAACTCCTGTTTCTAGAAGACCCAGTTCAAATTAACTATATTTAACTGCGTGCTTATAGAGAAAAAATGAACTTTGCATAAAAGTTTAGAAAACCAACGCCCAGCCTCAGATTGAACAGTCTTTAAAAATAGAGTGTCAGAGTTGGAGTCTGAGAGGAACTGAATTAACTCCATCACCGTTTTTCATCCCAGACCCATTCATTTGTCAGCACCAGGAGCACAAAGACAGAATGCAGGCAGGCAGAATCACGGGGCCCAAAGTGTGAACCACTTTAGGATGTACTCAGCTCATCCAGACCCAGCTCTGTTCTTCCAAGAGATGCTGAATCAAAACCCTCCTAAGGACATCTGCCTTGACTTTGCTGCATGGTCTGCATCAGCAAGTAGATGGAGAGCTTCCTTATTGAAAATTCTACATACTAGAAGTGCCAGAAAGGTAGCTCTGAGTCATGTTGATAAATCCTTGTTTAACAGCTGTCAAGGGAAGCTGACAGATTAGCCAGAGGGGGATCTCTGGGAGGCAGCACTCCCAGGAGGATCATGTACAGTAAAATGCAGATGTAAGGAATGATCACATCACAGTGCCAGGCAGCAGCCAGTCTGCCCAGAGCACGGGAGACCAGCCTGGAAGGGAAGCCTCCAGGGCTGCTCCCACACGCAGAGTGACTCTGGAGCAGCTCTGGCCGAGGAGCCAACAGCACCAGAGCCAGGACTGTCCCCCCAGGCAGGCAGAGCCAGCCTGGCTCTGGCCAGAGGCAGCTCCACATGAGCCACACTCCAGATGTGTGTGACTGCATCCCACAAGGGCCTCACCCACGCTGCCCATGGTCCCTGGCACCCAAGCAAACCCTTCCACAACACAAATGCTTTGGCTCTCAGACCAGCACGTAGCAGATCCCCAGTTTTTCCCACTCTGCTGCTGTTGCCCCTCTTGCATCTCCAAGGTCAGGTCAGTGGATCCCCAGAATGGTTTTCCAGCAAATATCTGTGTACTGATACACAGGGATAACTCTTCTCCTGGGCTGTACCTCTGTCACATGAAGCTCATGGTCGTGCATACAGAAGGACTGAGGCCAGATGTAAAACCTGCAGATAAAATCTTTACACCAGTACACAAATTCACAGCAGGTCATGCCAAAAGCCTCTGATGTATAGCAAGCCTAATCTTCCTGAATAATTTTCCTTCCCATACCACACTGCTGTATTTCTATTTTATTTTAATAAAACATACGTTTGTTTGAAAACAACATATATTATTGAGCTGTTTCTGGTTTGGAAAACAGAATCATTAACATGATATAGCACACAAGTGCATCTCTAGTTTGTTATTTTCTGCTTTGTCAGTTTGACTCAGTCTGTTTTAAATTGCACAAGCTATTTTAATGTCCTTTTTGCAATTCAAATCTGCATTCTGTAAGTATAACTGAAAAGATAACAGTTCATTTTCAGTCTTGCACTCAAATCTGTTGAAGGAGGCTTTAGCTGAATATTCTGTTATTTAAACTCTCTTTTTGATTGTACTAATTTTAAAACAAATTTGTTTTAAAAAAGCTAGTGACAAAAGGTGAGGCTGGATTTGAAGGTTTCTTGTGGGCCTGAAGGTCCCAAGAAGAGCAGGGAGATGGATGCTCCAGAACAGGGAATCTGAGCTGGAGCTGCCTCAGTGGGACTGTCCCAGGCCAGCCGGGTCAAAGCAACAAGGGCATCAAGGCTCCACCAGAGCAGAGCCTGAAAAACCACCCTTGGCAAGTCTCCTCCAGCTCTCTTTCCTCCCTTGGCCTCATCAGACACTGGAGAGGAGTCACCTATGCTCTGCAAAAATCTCTGTTTTCACTGAAGTCTCTCGCACATCCCACGGAGCTGCGTGCAGGTGCAAAGCACTGAGCAGAATAAACCCAGCTCCCTCCCTGCACACATTTCTGCCTCTTTGGCTGAGGCCTTGGATCAGCTCATGAATCACAGAGCATTTTGTCCTAATTTAAAGTGATAACTGTAACAGAAATTTGTAATTTATATAAAATCGCCTCGGGTAATAATAATTTTCCTGACTCTGCATAACGCAGCGTTAGAAGATCACTCCAAGTTTGTGCTGCAGGGCCAAGGGAGAGCTGGTGTCAGGGAATGGGGTCAGGGAATGGGGTCAGGGGCTGCTGCTGAGGCAGGCTGGGGAGAGCTGCAGCCAGAGGAGCTGCCTGGGCAGGGCAGGACAAGGTTCAGCAATTACAGGGACTCACTCTGGGCTGCTCTGATTTAGGAGATCATGACGAGAACATGAATAATTAAGAAGTGCCCTCGCGCAGCAGCAGGGCTCTCCACTGCCTGGATTCCCCAGGCAACTGGGCATGGACAAAGCTTTCATGTCAGGGCTCCCATCAGACAAGCACGAGGCTTTATAAAAACAAAGTTTGCCCTTGAATTCTGAAGCCATAAAAATATAATTAGCAGAAAAAGAGGGTCTAAGCAAAGCTGCTTGGGCATTAATGCACTCCAAGTGGAGTGTGCTTTGAGAGGCACAGAGGCTGTCACTGGGAGCTCCAACGCCAGCCAGGCTGTGCTGGCAGCCCAGGTCAGGCAGCCTGAGGGGCCAGGGCAGGACAGCACCCCCAGGGCACAGCCAGCAAGGGGCCCAAGGCCACCGTCCCTCTGGGGTCACAGAGCTGTCCCTGCCTGCACCACGGCCACTCTGCTCCCCCAGAGCCCCACAGCAGCCCAGCCTGGGCACTCCAGGGGTTTCCATTCCTCAGAGGCAGCACAGTACTGTTCCAAGGAGTTTGACCATAAAAAGAGGCATGTTAACAGCAGAGGAAGAGAACAGTTGCTGAGCTATTGATTCTTAATTAATGCTCATTTTTACTTGTCTTTTTAATTAAATTGCTACATTGGAATGCTGGAGCATCCCTGGAGATTAGTACGTAGTTCCTCTGTCTTCTGCCTTGAATGTTTTATTCCTAAAGGTAAGCTGCACATCTTTAGAACACCTGCAGGAGTTCAGAATGCAGCCCAGATTTTGGCGGTACACACTGCAGGAAATGCAGGGGATCATTACTGGGCCAAGGGCACTCACAGCTTGGAAGTCTTTCTGACGCTGCAACAAGAGCTGCTGGTCTTCTACCAGAGCCTGAGAACAGAAAATCATCTTTTAACTGAGCCTCCTGTGAGTTTATTACTTGACAGAGAATAACATCTGTGATTATCTACAGAGATTGTCATAGTTTTGGGTGGAAATGAAACAGCTTTTATTATGAGACAACACTATCCCATGGATAGATACCACCATAATCCAATTATAGCAAAAACAGGCACCATGAGCCCTTTGCTTTACTGTCTAGCCCAGAATACTTTCAGTTTTAACTAGCAGCACCTGCTCTTTCCTGGCCTCAGCCTTGGAGCTGCTCTGTCACCTGAGCTCACCTTTCCAGACCCTCTCCCTGATCCCACACAGGGCAGGAGCCTGAGGGCTGTGCTATTTCTTCCTGCCACAGGCAAACACAGAATGATCCTCCCCGCCATCCTCAGTCTGCAAACAGAACCAAAAGATGTCAGCAAGGGAGACAAGTCTTGCCAGGAGGCAGGAAATGCTGAAAAAAGGGACATTTATTGCATTCCTTAGGTAGGAAATGGGCAATGACTTTTAGGAGAAGCAGTATCTTCTACTGAGCTAAAAATGCTTCTTATTCCTGCAAACCAGGTCTGGCCTCTTAGCCATTGGTGCTACAACAGCATTAATATCATGCTATGAATGTACTGGAAAGCCTAAATCAGATAAAGTAATCATTTGAGAACAAGAGGAAAAATAAAACTACTGAAGAGTTGAGGAGAGGAGGCAGAAGAGCTTTTCCTGCCTAAAGCAGGAATCCCACAGGTTCTCTGCAGCACCTGCCTCTCTCCTGAGCCTGGCACCCTGATTGCTCCTCCCCTGCAGCCCAGCCAGACCCTGCTGTAAAGATCCTTCTCTGCTGAGGAGGCTGCCCCAGCAGAGCTCTGCTCCAAAATGTGGGCTGCCCTGGGACCTCTGCAGGGATCTCTCTGGAGATCCACAGCAGCTTCCTCAGCTCTGCTCAGAACGACATCACAATTCACATTTCCTCCTGGTGTCAGTGGGGAAAAACATCTCCTTGTCTTGTGCCAGTGGGCTCCAACCCCACAATTCCTGCTTCTCCGCAAGGATTTGGGGTTTCTTTAGGGATTTCTGAACCTCAGGGACCATCTCTGTCCATGAGAGGTGCCTTTCCCCTGGAGCCTGCCCTCTGCCTCTCCATCCCCAGCCCCTGGGCTCAGAGTCCTCTGCTCTCCCCCTCCAGCAGCAGCTCAAGAACCCATTTCCCCTCCTGGTCTTTGCTGCTGCTCAGGCCATTTTTCTCCAGTAATTCTCTTTTTTTTCCCCTGACTCAGCCTGCTGCAGCATCTGAGCACTCATTTACTATGGAGTTCTTTACTCTAAGCTTATTATCTTCCATTTATCTGCATTGAGCTGTGCTGCCCTATTACAACCCAGGTACTCAAAATTAATCCCCATCATGTATCAGATTAAATTGTTTCTCATTATCTGCTTGACTCTCAATTCAGTACCATTTGTAAAACTAAAACCTACTCTTCAATACTATTAATCAAGACTTTTTTGGTGACAAAAAGCCACTGCATTGCAACCTGAATAATCTAAACCAGTCCAAGTAATATTTCTCCTGTCAGCCAAACTTCAATATTTCCATATTTTTCTTTTCCTTTTGAAGTCCCTCTCTGTAATCAGCCATTTGAAACACGAATTTAATGCATTTAATGCACGTGTCCCTAACTTGTATCATCTCCTTACAGCTAAAGGTTCTCAGTGATCAATGTTTTACATGATCAGATCAATCACAGCATATGCAGCTGTTTCAGGAGAGCTGATAAAACAATTTCCTGTTGCCTTTTAAAAATGGATTAACAAGGCAAGTTCCTTACTGCTTGGTGGTCCCCAATCAGAGAGAGCACAGTTTTTACCCTGGTGAGAGGACAATTCTCAGGTTACAGGTTAGACAAGAGCCAGGGTTGAGGAGACATTAGGAGAAAGCCTGATGGTGCTTCTGCTCTCTGACTCCAGAACTTACAGGAACGTTCTCAGAGGATTAATTTTATATTCCTGATTGCCATTCCCTGCACTGTATTTATCCACTTGTAAAATGGAGAAGGGGAGAAATAAAAAAAGACACATACCTGAAATTTAATTTAAAAATGGCTTTGTTCCAGAACAGAACAGCCTTGGTTTATTGTGTCTCAGTTCCCAAAAGCCCTGCAGCCTGGACTGGAGGGCAGGTCTGTCCCTCGTCACCTGAGCACAGGAGGGCTCTCACTGACACCCACCGGGCCCAGGGCATCCCCTCTGCCAGCAGAGCCCTGCAGACAAATGCACGGCTTTGAAATCCCCAGACAATGGCTGTCTGAACTCAGGTTCCTTCATTAACTGGGAAGAACGCTCTGCTGGGGCCCCAATGGCTTCTGGAGTAAAGTTCAAAGCACGCCAGCACTCGGGGCAGCTGTGCCAGGGCAGAGCCAGGGCTGCAGCCCCTCCTGAGGGGGGGATGGCAGAGACCCCCCTGCTCCTGCCCCTCCTTCCCTCGGGCAGCTGGGCACGCTCTGCCCTGGCACAGATGTTCTACAGCTGGAGCAAACACGGCTGAGGAACTCCCTTTCTACAAAACTCCCCACAGATCCAGAGCCCACTGACACACCTTGCTATTCTGTGTGTGCCTCAAGGAAAATCTGGTTGTGTTTAAAAGTACCACGACCTACTCTGCCTAGAAAACCCAGTTAAAACGTGGACAAGACAAAGGAAATCGTAAGATAAGAGAAGAAGGTTGCATGAACCGTTTTTTCAGAGAAATTTTGCCCTTTGAGAGGAAAGCAGACCACCAAGAACAGGGTACCTGGTGAAGATGAAATGCCTTCCAAGGAGCTGTATTTGGGTGGGGACACTGCTCTGCCCAGCCCTCGGGCAGTGCTGCCAGGCCCCCGGAGTGCCAGGATGGTTCTGTGCAGGGCAGGAGCTGGGCTGGGCGTGGGTCCCTCCCCACTCGCCCCCTCAGTGCCTCTGTGAGCCACACAGGGCTCTGAGCCCAGCACCAGGGGCTGGGGGCTGCTGTGGGATCCCTCCCTGCCCAGGTGATCTGGGCTCCCTCCTGCCTTCAGCTGCAGCTCAGAGCCAGCCCCCTGAGATCCCTGCAGGGATCCCTGCCCTGCCCTGCCCTCCCTGCTGCACAGCCCAGCACGGGAAGAGCTTTCCCGTGGGCAATTCCTGCCTCCCACTGCTCAGCTGGAGACATCCCCTCACAGCACTCCTCACCGAGCTGGCACCACCCAGCTCTCCTCACACCTGGCCCCAACACCGCTGCTTTCATTGTCCCAATCAAGTGGTTTTGCCATGAAGAACAATTTGATAGACTGTGCAGAGTATCTAATCTGGTCTCTGATATTTCCCTTCATTCACTATGAGAAAGAACATACTCCAAGCTTTCCCATTATTTTACACTAACAGACTTAATTACAGTGTGGAGGCTACAGGGAAAATCTCAAGCCTGTCTTAAGCCATTTTGTATTTTTGTTATTGTTAAGAAAGCACCAACTCCAATACACCTGCCTTTATTTGCCCTGAGTGCAGAGGAACTAAAAGGGGATGTAACACTCTCAAGAGAATAACTCAAGGTCACAGCAAGGCTCCCTCCAACCACCAGAATGGAGGAATGACCTAACACAAGTAAGAACCGATGCATTACCCTAAGGAAATCACATCCTTTAGTGGAAATACCCTANCTGCAGCATCTGAGCACTCATTTACTATGGAGTTCTTTACTCTAAGCATATTATCTTCCATTTATCTGCATTGAGCTGTGCTGCCCTATTACAACCCAGGTACTCAAAATTAATCCCCATCATGTATCAGATTAAATTGTTTCTCATTATCTGCTTGACTCTCAATTCAGTACCATTTGTAAAACTAAAACCTACTCTTCAATACTATTAATCAAGACTTTTTTGGTGACAAAAAGCCACTGCATTGCAACCTGAATAATCTAAACCAGTCCAAGTAATATTTCTCCTGTCAGCCAAACTTCAATATTTCCATATTTTTCTCTTCCTTTTGAAGTCCCTCTCTGTAATCAGCCATTTGAAACACGAATTTAATGCATTTAATGCACGTGTCCCTAACTTGTATCATCTCCTTACAGCTAAAGGTTCTCAGTGATCAATGTTTTACATGATCAGATCAATCACAGCATATGCAGCTGTTTCAGGAGAGCTGATAAAACAATTTCCTGTTGCCTTTTAAAAATGGATTAACAAGGCAAGTTCCTTACTGCTTGGTGGTCCCCAATCAGAGAGAGCACAGTTTTTACCCTGGTGAGAGGACAATTCTCAGTTACAGGTTAGACAAGAGCCAGGGTTGAGGAGACATTAGGAGAAAGCCTGATGGTGCTTCTGCTCTCTGACTCCAGAACTTACAGGAACCTTCTCAGAGGTTAATTTTATATTCCTGATTGCCATTCCCTGCACTGTATTTATCCACTTGTAAAATGGAGAAGGGGAGAAATAAAAAAAGACACATACCTGAAATTTAATTTAAAAATGGCTTTGTTCCAGAACAGAACAGCCTTGGTTTATTGTGTCTCAGTTCCCAAAAGCCCTGCAGCCTGGACTGGAGGGCAGGTCTGTCCCT
>VYXF01011284.1:44565-94938 GCA_013397295.1 Polioptila caerulea
TCTAAAACATGCACTAGGTGAGTTTATTTGGTTCTCAAACAGCTGGCAATTAATTCTAACAATTTAACTGCTTCCTAAATATCTGCCAACACATGGACATCTTAAAAACCAGGGCAGGGCACACACAGCTCTGTGCAGGGCACACACAGCCCCGTGCAGGGCACACACACAGCTCTGTGCAGGGCACACACAGCTCTGTGCAGGGCACACACACAGCTCTGTGCAGGGCACACACACAGCTCACACACAGCTCTGTGCAGGGCACACACAGCTCTGTTCAGGGCACACACACAGCTCTGTGCAGGGCACACACAGAGCTCTGTGCAGGGCACACACAGCTCTGTGCAGGGCACACACACAGCTCACACACAGCCCCGTGCAGGGCACACACACAGCTCTACCACCCTGCCCTCCTACACCCAGCCGTGTATTTCAGCACTGATCTCCTTCCTCCCTCCCAGCCTGATGCACAACCCCAAGGTGGTGCTCTACATTCCCACCTTCCCACGAATAAAACAGGGACAAGACTCCCTACACCATGGACACAGGTCATTAATAAACTGCTAAAGAGCTTGTACATTCTCCGGTGAAAGTGATAAATAAACACTACACAGCTTTAAAAAAATGAATCCTTTTTTTCCCCCTCAGAATTTGATGGAGACCAAACCCACAGCAAGTGTGTATACGAGAGGAATTTGCAGTAAATACAGAATAACTGCAGTAACTATTATGTTTCCTAATCAAAACATTCAGCTTGCTAAATATCACCCTGTAGCACATTTTTTAGCTCAAATAAAATAATAATAATTACTTCAATAAAAACTTGCTGTCAACAACCCAGTAGGAAAAAAAAATTCCCCTTCCTGTAAGCTTTACTGAGAGAAGGCAATCTTTAGGATGGCTGCTGGCACCAGGATGTTTTTCAAGATAAATTCAAACATGTTTACTTTATATAAACACACCAGCTAAACAGTCTGCTGGTTTGTGTCTTTCTTTTATGTCCAACTGCATTTCAGTCCCATCCAGAATTGCCAGAAACCATAACATCAACCCTGTCCATAGGCCTTGGCTGGGGTTCCAACTGAATAATCTTTGATGTAATTCAGAGTTTATTAAAGCTGTAAGGAAATATCTTTCCCCCTGGTTTAAGAGAGAGAGCTTCAGCTCTGCTAGCTACAGGCTGTAGCAACCATAGGGTAAATAAAATCCAGGCAAAACAAATCCTCCTGTTCCTGTTGGACTATTGTTCTTGTATGTATGACACAATTTAACACAAAAAAAATTAAACTTCCATGGATCCATTTGCCCCTTGAATGAACTTTTCAGGTCATTACCTGAAACATGAATTTTCCTCAGCTCCCTAACTTCCCACAGTCTGCATAGTTCTACAAGCTGCGAGCCCTGGGACACTTACACTTGCAATAAATTCATTCTGCTGGCATTTTGGGAGGACTGAAGTCGTGTCTCTACACACGAGGCCTTCAAGCCACAGAGAGCATCAGAACACCTCTGAAATCCTGCACCCACAAAGGGAAGGAAATCCCTTGGCACGGGGCAGGAGAGAACCCATTCCCCCAGAATGACTTTTTGGAATGATGAGAGCAGCAGGCATTGCCTCCCCACTGTCACTGTCACCCCCTCTGTCACTGTCACCTCCCCACTGTCACTGTCACCTCCCCACTGTCACTGTCACCCCCACTGTCACTGTCACCTCCCCACTGTCACTGTCACCCCCTCTGTCACCTCCCAGCAGCACTGTCACCCCCAGCACACAGAGCAGTGGTGCTCACTGAGCACCTCCCTCACCCACACCCAGAAAATAAAGGTCACCAATGAGGTTACCCAGGCCCTGGGGCTGTTTAGAGTAATGCAGGAATTATTTTGGTTTTTCCTTTTAGAGGAAAACGTTGTGCTATCAAGTTGCTTTCAGCTCCTTACAGGAACAAGTCTAAAAAAATCCCTCTCTGAAATAACCTGCTTGCAGTGACTGCCTGTAGGACAGGGGAGGGCAGGAACATGGGGTATTTTGCTGTAATAACCTATTCCTAGCTGAGACAGCTGATGAAAATCTCTCAGGCATACGTGGACTAAAAATTCCCTTTGCTTCTTTTCATCACTGCTTTGTTTTCCCCTAATTTCTCCCCATTGAAGGTGTGATTTTTTTGTTGGCCACCTGCACAACATGAGAAACTCAGAGCACAACAATACTTCCAAGCTACTTGAAAAAAAAATCTATTCTGGGGTTGTAAAACACTCAGAACCTCTTAATGACAACACAGTCCATCCAAACCAATTTACCATTGAGCCTTGCCAAAGTCCTGATGAAGTATTCTTACCAAACAGCCCTGGCACTTCTGCATCACCCAGAAATCTTATTTTCAGCTTGCAGCTGTGTGCTCCCAACTTTGAAGTCTGGTTGACTCTGACTTGCAGTTTTCACAATGAAGACAGATATTACAGGAAGCACAAGCAGCCAATTCTCTAATTTTTATTCACAGCAAGCCATTTCTGTAGTCCCTCATTGTGCACCACTCCTTCCTCCCCAGCACACCGCCAAACCCAGGCACCACACCAGCTCATTTCAAACTGAGAGAGACAAAACTGCAAAAATACCTTGTGACAGACACAGCCTTCTCTAGATGATTCCGCAGAATTAAAAGCAGGCTCCAAATGAGCTCTCGTGACATCTGGAGGCTGCAGCTGGATGGGGTCTGTGGCGAGGAGAGGCTGCCAGGGACAGCCCAAGTCCTTCACTCCCACAGGGAAGCAGTGCCTGCTCCTTTGTTCTCAAACCAATCCTATAAATTTCCTCTATGGCAACTACTTCCTGTGCTTGTTTCTGCCCTGATATTAAGGGACAGTTTTATGGCATGCATGAACAGAGCATAATTTTGAGATGGACAGTAACTGCCTCCAAGAAGTCGGGAACAAACCCCTTGCCCAACAGAGGGCTTTTAGCACTTGAACTAATGAGTTCTCAAACTGCTGATCTCAATTAGACTGCAGCCAGTTATTAGAAATTGAGGCTTCAGGGATTCAGCAATACATGGCCTGTGAGTGCTTTTCTGTGTCTGCTGGGAAAGGGAGGGTAACCTCCTATTTATGGCATAAATATCACAGGAATATTTAAACCTTTAATATTCCAGGAATATTAAAATTCACCAGAGATGTCTAAGGAATGCTTCCTGTGGCAAAGCCAAGGTCCCAGCCCCTGCTGTGCCAGGCAGAGTCACCAACACCCCCAGAGGCAGCTGCAGCCAGCCTGGCCCTCACATCCCACCCCAGAGAGCCCCCGGGGGTGTCTGTGAGCCCAGCAGCACCCACAGGGCCCCACGGTCACCCAGACAGCCCCAGAGTGACCAAAGCTGCAGCACAGGCACCCCAGAGACTGCTGCCCACTCCTGAACCCGCCTGGGGGCTCGCTCCTCCAGCAGCAAACAGAAATCCCCTGGGCAGGGCAGGGCAGGGCAGGAGGGTCCCCAGTGCCCACCAGTGCCCACCAGCTCTGCACCAGTGGGCTCCTGTGCAGGACAGAGCTGCTCCCTGCTGGGAGGGCTCACTCCCAGTTACTGCACGGGCCCTGCTGAGACACTCACAGAATCCCTGTCAGAGACCCAGCAACCAAGGGAGCCAAAATCATGCGGTTGAAAGAGACTCGAGGCAAAACATTTCATGCTGGATTAATCCCTAAGGTTTGCACAGCTCCACCTTCATTCCCAGATCAAAGAATTTCTCTGATGATTTTAGATAGTGATTTATTTTCTGATTTGAAACTACTTTCAATTGTGAAATATCTTTATATTTTACGTAAATGACTGTCTTGTGATCAAAATTGAAAGCTGACAGCTCTTTCAACCATGTTTCCTCCAACATATATAGAAATATCTTAACTTTTTGATCTGCTGAAAAATTCTGAAATATGCTCTCTTTGGGTCAACACACAGAATAATTTTTTTCAGATCTTCCAAAAATATTTGCACAGAACACTCCCCCTTGACCTAAAAGAGTAATTGGATTAACTGCTAGCAGTAATAGGCTGTTATCCTCTGAACAGACTAGCCCAGATAAGGCTGCATTTAGATCCTTGTGGATAATAAAGACAAAGACATACGACATTAAAAACTTGTTGATAAATGCTGCTCAGAAGGCATCTCCTCTTTCCCTGTGGAAATGGCCCCAGGATTTGTGCAGAGCCTCATCCCCAGCTGCTCCAGGCACCTCCTGCCCCCAGCCAGCCTGGGGAGCTCTGCCCCGGCCCCAGGGCCCCACCACGGGCAGGGACGGGAGCTGAAGGGCAGAGATGCCACCTGCACCCACTCCTCAGGGATATCTGCTGCCTTGGCTGGAGCTCCTGATGTGAAGGGAGAGCTGTGCACAGCCCCAGCCCGCTGTCTGTTGAGGATGTGTACCCACACTGACTGTGTGGGCAGCAATGCAGCTGCAGAGGGGCCCAAGGCCGACTGCAGCAGCCTGGGTACAGGAGCAGGAGCACCAGGAGTGTTCTGCTCTACCCCTGCAGCTGCAGGGAGCAGCAAGGGAAGAAACAGCAAGAGCCAGCACACCAATACCTGGTCCCAAGCCTGCAGAAAGCTGTTTCAGAGACATTGGCTGCCCAGGACGTGGTGGAACCACAGCCCCTGGATTCAGAGGGATTCAGAAGATGTAAAGTGTAGACGTGGCACCTGGGGACATGTTCTAGTGGTGACCATGGCAGGGCTGGGGCTCAGTGGCCTCTGAGTCTCTTCACCTGAGCAATTCTGTGGCTGGGAGAGCCTGGTTTGGGAGAGCTGCAGTTTGCAGGCAGGGCTGCCAGCCTCTGCATCTGAGCTGGGACACAGAGCCTTGCTCCTGCTCCTCAGGGGCTGGGGAACAGCCCCAGTTCACTGCCCATGGTGCAGACCCAGCACCTTTCCCTCCCCAGCCATCAGGATCTGTGGGTTTGCTGGGCCAGATGTCCCCACTCGTATGTGAACTCTGCAGCTCAGCTCACTGCTTTGCTGGGCTGGCCCCTGAATGAATGAATGGATGGATGGATGGATATTTCTCCTCTGCCTGTTCTGAGTGGTTTCCTGCTTTTCCCATCTGCTAAAACAAATGCAAGCTGGCTGCTTTCCAAACAGGTGGGCTGGTGCATGCAGCACAGCAGGCAAGAGAGTCATTCACAGGGTGCTGCCCACTTTTGTGGAGTGTGTGTATGGGGAGCGACAGGCACTGGGAGCACTGGGAGCACACCAGTGTGGAACTGGGGACAGTGCATGGCAGCAGGGGCTGGCTCAAGGGAGGACAGTGGACAGCAGGACCTGCCTGGCCAGCTGCAGAAGATAAACCATCCAAACTGCACAGCCACCAAGGACTTGGCTCTCAGGATGAAGCTGTGGCTGCCACACCAGCTGCTGGAGATGACATTCCTCTCTCTGCTCCACCAACACAGGACAGGAGCATCACAAACACGAGGAGGTGATGAAAACATGAGCCTCACTCACCCCTGTCTACCATAAAACCCACTCTGACCAGCTCACGGGAAATTCCAAAATCACTGAGCTCATTTGTGTCACAACAGTGAACTTACGTTCTTCACTGACAGAAGTCCGGGAGGAAAACCAAGGAATGTCGCTGCTCCTAATGAATATCCTTGGAGTGGGGTGAAATTCGGGCAGGTAGAGGAGAAGGTGCCAACAGACCTGCTAGAAAGTCCAGGGTGAGTGGGAAGCTAGCACTTTTTGAGAACTTTGGACAGCCATTGTTTGCTGCTTATGAAATGTTAGAACGCTCTTGTGTATCGTAACTTTAATGAGAATTTAATTATTAATGTAGCCCTATTTGGAGCTAGGAGAATAGTTTCAAATTATAAGGTAGTACAGAGAAGTGAGAATGCCTTTTTTCTTCCTATTTATGGAGCATTATTGTCAACAGCTGGGCTACAAAAACAGACAAACTTCCCCAGTGTTGGGAAGAAAAAAACCCAAACCAACAAAAACACAAAGAAAGAACTGAAAAAGATCAGGATCCTCTAGGAAGAGCGAAACAAGGAAAAGTACCTGAAAATGACAACAAAATCATCAAAGAATAGACTGCATCCCTCCTGGAAACGTGGAAGGATGAGCCATGCCTCTGGGGAGCAGGAGGTGAACACCAGGCTTAGAGTCTGCTCAGAGACTGGCACTGGATTGCAGCTCCTGGGCATCTCCCTTGGAAGAAGCAGACGAGAAGAGAAACACCATCCTCAAAAGGACAGGTGACACCCTCAATTATTTGCCCCATTTACTGGGGATTAACAAAAGGAAGGATGCAAGAAATGGAGTGTTTTAAAATTCAAACTCATTACAGAAAGAGCTGTTCAGAGAAATGGCCTCAGAGGAAATTTTTCAAAGCGAAGCACAGAAAGCTCATCAGCAGAAGCCAAAGCCTGGGTGTGCCATGGAGAGGGGCAGAGAGTGTTCTCCCAGCCCTGGGAAGCAGCAGAACCCTGGACCCTGCTCTGCCGCATCACCCACCCAAAGGGGCAGAGAGCTCTGACCAGAGCTACACTCAGAGGCTGAACAGCAGAGAAGTCCTTCCAGAAAAAAATATATAATTTAACATTAATTAAAATTAACATTACTCTTCATTTTAAGGTTGGAAATTATTTTTAGCAGGTTAAAGATTAGGCTAATGCAGGTAGGGCCCCTATACACAAACACACACATACACAACACAGTTCCATTTTAAAACAGGCTAATGGAAGGCTGTAATATTTTCTCACTTTTTTTTCTTAGACTAAGCTTTAGTTGAGTTGAATTCCCATCACTGGTGATTCTGCACAAATCACTTGAGGGACACCCCAAAAATTTACCCACCAAGTTACATCGTCTTGAAAAAAATGTATGCTCAGTGGAGTCATTCCCACAAACAAGAGAAGCCTCTGCCCACCTCGTCACTCCTGGAGCAGCTTTCCCCAGCCCAGCTCCAGTGCTGGGACTGAAAATGAACGCATGCACCTCCAACAATCTGACAATTAGCCAGCTCCTTTTCCCCCATCTGGCCCATGCAGTGTTATTACATGCACTTGAACAGCCTTTGATAGAGGAACAACACCCACGACACCCCATTCCCCCTTTCCTGCAATAAAAGGGCTGCCTTTCAGAAGCCTGCACTTGACACAGTTCTAGAAGCTGTACTTGAAAATGTTTTTCCCCTCTCTACACTTACGCAGAGCCTTTCAGACGTTGCAGAAGCCCATGTGCAATTATGCTCTCACAGTTCCTCAGAGCAGCTACAACACTGCATATACAGAGAAGGGTTTTGCTTTTCACTGTTCATCAATCAAATCAGCAACAAGACAAATTAGCAGAAGACTGAACAGCCTGTTTTCCTGTTACTGTCCACCTTAATGATCTTGTAGAGTCCAAGCAGATGTTCTGTATACTGAGATCCTCCTCAGCCTGCCTACAACTTCCTTTTGCCACTGCCGTGGTACTCCCACACACTGCCCAGCACAGCTACTCTGAACTAGCACCCTCAGTGCACCAGAATTACAATAATTTTTGCACAGTATGGCCTTAAATGATACGTTTTATTTTCCTTCAAGTGGTGGCTTTCAGTTCCTTGAGACAGCTGCCAGAGCAGCTGCAGGCAGGGCGAGAGGGGCGGCCAGCACCAGGTCACTCCACGGGCAGGGCTCGGCTCCCTGGGGGGATGTCAGTGCCCAGGGAGCCTCAAACACAGCAGCAAACTGCACCTCAGCCAGCACGGAGCCAGCAGCTCCTGCCTCTCTGAGGGCCCCTTGGGGGGATGTCTGGGCAGCCCTCGAGACCCCTGCACGGGCAGAGGCTGAGCAGGGTGAGCAGAGAGCCAGGGTGACCAGGCAAGCAGGGATCCAAGGTACCAGGGTGACCAGGGGAGCTGCCACAGGCACAGCCCCTCAGCCCTCCAGGCACTGATGCTGTGTGCACAGCGGTGCCCCTGCGCTGCCCACACCTGAGCCCCGCACTGCTGGCACTCTGCAGCCTGAGCCAAGGGGCATTTCGGGGCTGTGCGTTTGCAGAGAAGAGTTCAAGCCCAAGACTGTGCTAAGTGAAACCATAAATAACTCAGCTGGGTGGCTGTGGCCCAGCACATCTCTGGTGTGCTCCACCAGCCAGGGCCAGCGTGTCGGGCGCTCACTCCTGACTGCCACCAGCGGGAAGGACACGGCGACAAGGTCACAACACAGCCATGAAATGCAGATCCTTTACAAACCAGCACACATTTCCACACAGCTTGGCATGAAATTCAGATGTTTGGACAGGTGATCTCCATGCCTGGGTGGCTGCCACCCTCTGAGCTACACAGCTACCATCCCCTGCCAGCCGTGGGAGACACCTGGAGCGCTGCACCAGCAGCTCCTACTGCTACACAAACACGCACACAAACACTCCAGATGCAACGCTCTGTTTGGAATTAACTTCTCCAGAAGTCAAGAGGCAAAATGATCAAATAAGGTTGTTCTGCTAGAGCAGAAATAACAGTGGAATTTATTGCCTTTGTGTATTATTATACTACATTGCATAATATGCTCGCATTGATGTTCAGCACCGTAAATGACATAAAAAATAACCCAAGGCAGCAAGTACAGCAGAGCTCTAGCAAAAAAATCGTCACATTTCATGTTCCAGTGCATGAAGTGAATGCTGCAGTCCTCGAGCTTACAACAGTCTATCGAAGTTAGCAAAGACAAACGTGTGTCTCAGAAAAAAGACATTGTTTCAACACTGAGCTATAAATTAGCTTCTGGTTTTTAGGAGGCTGTAAGTGGTCTTTATCTTAGTACAAGGAAAAGCCACTCTGTTCAAACTAAGGACATTGCACGCTGTAGGTGGGGAGCTGCCTCGGGACACCACACTCACTTCTGTACTGCTTTGAAATCATCCATACTAGAGACAAGTCCTATTTTGTGTCATTACTGGATTTAAGCCTATTGGGACTCTACATACCTCCAAAGAAATTAAAACATTTATTCTGGAAGTTGATCAAAAAACTTTAAAACATGGGAAGGACGCTGCTGCTGTAAATGTCTGAAACATGTGGATTCACACCAGCTCCAGGTGAACAAAAAAAACACCAAGAAAAGCTTCACAGCAACTTGCAGCAGGTGAATATTTGGCCCAAACAACTGCCCAAAGAAGTGCTGGAGTACAGAGGGCCCGTGAAGCCCCGCTCCTGAGCACTGCACTGCCTGGACAGCTCCAGTTTGCAATCCCCATTCTCGGCACCATTTGCACCACTCCAAACCACCCGTGCCCAGAGCCCTGCCATTGTTCATCGCCCTGTACACCACATAAACATTCACAGTACTTTTAATATTAGCCCCCACTTGTGCCTTAAGTTACTGCAGGAAAACTGGAAATTGATTTTTAACAATTTCTCAAAGAATTCATTTAGGGAACGAGGTCCTTGCAGGTTGTGAACAAACCCACCTTTCCTCTTACCTCTGAATTTACCAATCTGCAACTTCCATTCTCCCCATGTACTCTGCTCCTGAACTGAAGTTCTGAAGAGCATTTTGCAAAATTTTATTAGCATTTTAGTCTGCCTTTATCTAATAATTTCACAACAGACAGACATCTGGCAAAGGGTCCTGTGCTTGCGACTGCACGCGCCTCCCCAGCAGGGAGAAGGGAGAAAGCCGCGGGTCCCGGGTGTGCAATCCCACCCCCAAAATGCTCCTACCTGCCTCAGAGCTCTGCGGTCAGCCTGGAGCAGCCCTGCCTGGGAGGAAGCCAGCGGTGACTTTGAGCTGCTCTCCTTGTCCGGAGCTGTCATGCAGCTGTGGGATGGAGGCTGTCCTGACTGCCTGTGGATCTCCAGGCTGCTGAGCACAATGCTCACAGATGACTCACTGTCACTCTCCCATACATTAAATGGTTCTGTCGATTTTCTGACGGAGTTCTGGCTGTGATTGTTGTGTCTCACAGCTGAGGGGCTGACACGGGCTTGGCTCAGCCCCTACAGCCCTGCAGGGCCAGGCTGCTCCTGTGCTGGGGCTCTCACCTCACCCTCGCCCAGCAGAAGCTTTCCTCTCCCATCAGGTAAGACAACAGAAGGGAGCTTCCCTTGGCCATATCTGACATTTCAGCGCTGAAGTTTCTCTCCAGGAATGCTTTGCATATCATATATTAATAGATTCTGACTAACAGCTTTAGCCTCACATCATGTCTAGACAAAGTGCCCCGCTGTGGGCAGTAGCCTGGAAGGGCACCTGAAACAGCTGTGGGTGAACAAAACATAAACTGTGTCGCTGACAGTTGTATCCATACTGTGCCTCATTTGGTTATTCTCCAGGAAGTGAAAATAATGGGAATTTCATGAAGTTTTAGCAGGAAGAGGCCAAAGCTCAGGTTGGCCAGAGAACCGGGAACAGCCCATGTTGTCCCCAGCCTGGACATCAGGAAGAATTTCTTCCCTGGAAGGGTGGTGAGGAACTGCAAGGGCTGCTCAGGTTGGTGCCACTGTCTTTGGAGGTGTTTGAGAAGCCTCAGGGTATGACACTCAGTGATCTGGGCTATCTCCAAGATGGTGATGGGCCAAAGCTGCAGGGACTCCAGGATCTTGGAGGCCTTTTCCAACCTCAATGATTCCATCATTGCATGAGAAGCTGTGGCTGCCCCTGGATCCCTGGAATTGCCCAAGGCCAGGCTGGACAGGGCTTGGAGCACCTGGGCTAGTGGAAGGTGTCCCTGCCTGTGGACGAGGTGACCTCTAAGGTTTCTTTCAACCCAAACCACTCTGTGATTTTATGTGCATCACCCAGAACAAATGAAACAGGAGACAAGAGGGGAAGTAGATGAAAGTTCCACAGAAGATTTTGATGGCAAAAGGCTCTCTGTGCAGAGTCCAGGTGTGCTCAGCAGTGTCCATCTACGCCCTGGCTGCATTCTGCCAGCACAGCTGCACCCAACACTGACCAAAACTCCTTCACAGCCCAGGATCTATGCAGCAAAGTGACTGCACAAAGGCTCCCCAGCTGCAAAGCCCCAGTAAGGGGATGCTGGAGGCAGAGAATGGGTGGTCAAGCATTTACAGCCCACCAGAGAGTCTCCACCACTTCTCAGCAGCCACCAGAGCTTGCCTGCCCTTGGGTGTCACTTGTTAGGTGAACACTGCACCTCGGTGTGAAACTGCAGCACTGCTTCCCTTCACTGGCAGGAGCTGGGAGCACTGAACTCCCTTTCAGTGCCTCTCATTATGCTCTGACACGCTGTGCTGCCATTACAGCTTTAAATATTTACTTGACATTATCTTGCATCTGGCAAACGTGTTCTGATCCTCCCCAGCAAGTCCCATGCAGGATTAAGTTCTCCACTGGTCTTTGCACAGTAACAGATCCCATTTTATTTCACCACTGCAATTCTCTCCCAGCCAGGTCTGCAAAATCCAAGAACTATCCCAACAATTCTGTTAAGACAGGTGAGATTTGGGGGCACCAGACTTACTTCCAAGTTTCTGTTGCAGTTAAGACTTTCCCTGCCTCCATCAGGCTTTCTCATTTTCTGTGCTGCTCAGAGCCATACAAAGATTGCAGGTGCTCTGTTAGTGCTGCCAATCCATCTGCACCTTCCCAGTTTATTCTCTTATTGTTAATTAACTATTTCATACTGCAAATTCCCACTTTTCAGATAAGGTGCTATTTTCACAATAGCCCTGTAAGTGAATTATTATAACTATAATGCATTCATAAATAACACATTAAAGGCTTAAAATAAGTTTGGTTTTGGTTGTTTTTTTGTTGTTTTTTTTTGTTACAGCTGCTACAATCCACTTGGCCTACATGCAATAGAAATTGTGCACCCATGAAATTAAACTGAGTAAAAAAAATTAATTTTCAAAGGTTTTAGTTCTCTGAAAACGTTATTGCCTCTAATTCTTTTTGGTCAAATGTTATTTTCTTTCCGATGCTAAATTAGAATACTAAAATAAATAAAAATGACAGCCTCTGGGTAGGGAACTGAAGTAATGAATAGCAACCAAATTCCACTGGAGGCCAGGCAATCGTGGGGGTGGGAAGGAGAGAGCAGGAAAACAAACACACAAATATTTTCTAATGAACTTGTGGCAGGATAACAGCACACTCCAGAGTCAACTCCTCCGTGGATTTCTCATGGGCACTGCCAGGCTTTCTTCCAGGGACCTTCACTGGCCTTTGCCAGGGCCCCTGCACAGGTGGGACCCGAGCAGGTAACGCATCCCAAGGGCTCCTTCCTGCTGCCAGCAGGGCTCAGCCTGATCTGAGCCCCGTGCCAGCAGACCTGTCTCTGACACAAGCACCAGCTGACCAGCACAAAAGGGCTGCACAGCCTCCCCCCTGCCAGCAGCTCAACCCAGATCTCCAGCACAAAGTCAAGGGAACGTTTGGAATATTTCTGTCACCTTGCTGTGCCCCTGAGGCTGCTGTGCCTGCACCCCTGCAGCGCTGCACAGGGGCTGTTCTCCCATGGATTGCCCAGCCAGACACTCAGCCAGCAGCAGAGCGGGGACTGGGAGCTGCCCAAGAACAATTCTGGCAGCTTCCAGAGAAGTAAAAACTCCTCAGAATGCTTTTTCTGTCAAGCTGCAATAATTAGGCAAGCCCACCTTTTTGGCCAGCCCACGATTTTTGGCCAGCCCAAGGCCAGTGTGTTTCCCTGAGCGTTCTCTGGTGTCCCCTCAGTGAAACTCCTGGAAAATGTGTCCCCAGCTTCTCCTGAATGCCTCAGAGCTCGGAGCCTTGCTCAGCACCACACACAAAGCTACAGAACCTGGGCCCCCAAACCCTGCCCTGCCAAACTCCTGCTGCCCACAGGGCAGGGCACAACCCTCGGGAGCTGCTCCCAGCCCTGACTGCAGCACGGACATCTGCGTTTCCTTCAGACCTGAACCAGCTGCGTTTGAATTTGATTTTTGGCTCACTCTTCATCACAGGGCTATTAAGACCTGGCCAGATAAGGCCATCCATGGCTAAATCACCTAAATGCACACCTCGAGCTCACGGCAGTTTGTTGTTGCTGCTTCTGGCATATGGAGAGCTTAGATGAAAACAAGCAAATACTGGGTAAAAACTATTCCAGAAAAAGCTGAATATTTATGGCTTGTACACAGAAACCTGACTGACAAGTGAATGCTTCTGGTAGAGATAAAAGGAGTGACAGAAGAGTAACTTTTATCTATGCAGTCTACATTTAATGACTGCATCAACATTTGCAGATGATTAGGCCCAACCTAAGTGCTTTGTTGTTCCTTTGTTCTGTTTCTGAAGGGTTCAGACTTTATTTATTCTTTTTCTTCTTTTTTTTCCCTTCCCCCCTCGCCCCCCATTGCTGCAACTAAATATATTTTTTTTTGGCTTTTAAAGACCTATTTCCATTTATAGAATCCAGCTGACAGGCTGGGGATGATATTTCCTCGCTGAGGCATCTGCCTCCTTGACAGGGGGAGAGATAATCACGTTGGGTGAAACAGGCTCGGCGTCTGTGACAAGCGGGAGATGTCAGGGCTGAGAGCAGCGTGTCTGGCCCCTCTGGATGTTTTTTCCTGAGGAGTTCAGCCCCAGCTGGTGTGGAAGGCAGCCAGCCTGCAGTGCTGCTGCCGAGAGAGAGCAGGGGACAGGGACAGGGGACAGGGGATAGGGGAGACAGGGGATGGGGACAGGGTATAGGGGACAGGGAATAGGGGAGATGGGGATGGAGGAGATAGGGGATGGGGGACAGGGACGGGGGACAGGGACAGAGACAGGGGATAGGGGACAGGGGATAGGGACAGGGTATAGGGGAGGCAGGGGATTGGGGACAGGGGACAGGGACGCTTCACTGCTGAGGCTGCCACAGCTCCTGTTGAGTTGCTCTCTGATTATTTAATTACGGCAGCCACAGGAACGTGTGGTCACTGCCAGCACCCTCCCCTAGGCATGAGCACATCCCTGCAGGCTGCACCAGCCTTGCACCCACAGGCTCCTTCCTTGAAGGCGTCAGTTCTCTCACATCCGACTGAAATTCAGACTTGCAAACTCTGACTGCCGTCCTTGGCACTCTTGACATTTATTTATCATTTTGTTTGGTTTTCCTCCTTCCATTCCTGCTCTCTGCATCTGACACAGGAGTTGACAGCAAGGACAGAAGTGGGAGAAAGCTTTTGACACAAGAATGAAACCGTTCAAAGTAGAGCCTTCCTACAGACCAGCAAAGTCTCCAGCCCAAGATTCTGCCTCCCTCTGGTTCTGTTTTTCAAGTCCTTCCAAGAAAGCAGACTCTACCCCAAAGCATTTGCTTAGCTGCAAACCTGGGCTGTCCTGGAGCAGACAAAGAGACAGAGGAGTGAGAACAAAAGGGGAAATGGTTTTTAACAGCTGGTTTTTAACAGCTGTGCATCCCCATCAGCTCCCTGCACACCCATCAGAAATCTGTCCCTCTGAGGTCACCTGCCTGGCCTGTGCTCCTGGGCTCAAACCACCTGTGCCCTGGGATCTGGGGATCCCTGTTTGCTCCACCTGTGCCCCTGGGATCTGGGGATCCCTGTTTGTCCCACCTGTGCCCTGGGATCTGGAATCCCTGTTTGTCCCACCTGGGATCTGGGGATCCCTGTTTGTCCCATCTGTGCCCCTGGGATCTGGGGATCCCTGTTTGCCCCACTGCAGGCCTGCTGCTCCCCCTCTCCTGCCTGTCATCACACAGGACAGCTCAGGGGAGGGCAGGAGGGAGAGCCTGGCAAGGCATGAAGGCTGTTTTGAAATTTGTCACAGTGAACAACTGTTCCCTCTGACCCTGCAGGAGACTCCCTCACTGGCAGCCCCAACCTCACACGGAGTCCTGGGGGAGAACATCTGCTGACACTTGGGCACTCCTGAGATGCCACATTTATACCCAAATTGATACCCAGACAGACAGGAACCCCTCAATTAAAAGCTGTGTGTGGGTGTATCTGTAGGTACCCACACACCTCTGCCCCTGCATCAGCCTTGCCCAGCTCTCTGTGCCCAGCTCTCTGTGCCCAGCTCTCGGTGCTGTGACATCTGCTCTGTCACCCTCACGTGCACTGTTTCAAAACCTGGCCCCTTTCACACATTTCCTCTCCTTCTCTGCCAGGAGAACTGGATGAGATCACCCAGATGCAATTTCAGCAATCAAAAAATCCCTTTATCCATGGTGCTGCCCTGAAATCCGTAGATGGAAATCTGAATCTGATTTTCCAGCTTCTACAGCATTTCCTTCCATAAGATCATTAAACTGCAGGCTCAAAGGTACAGTTTAAATCACGTCTTTTTGCAGAGAGTCTAAGCTCCAAACAATCAAATTGTGATTCATAATCTGTCATTTTCACTCAATCTATCATGTCCAGCAAACATTGATTTACATGTAAGATTAGACTCTGTGGTTGTACTTTCCAAAGCTATTCAATAACAGCAATCATAGCCAACAATTGATAGGCAATTTTTCTAGTCCACACAAATTAATCTTTGCTCATTTGACCCTAAACTACAAAAGTTTCATGATTCATTTCCCCATACAAAATTGCAGGTTGGTTTGGTTTCTTGGTCACATTATTCTTCCCCCGCATCTTGTCCTTTCAGTATTAAAGTCTTTGCTGACATCTCATTCTTTCAAAGTTTACTTCCCTTGTGTATCTGCTAGAAATGCAGACTTGCCTTCTCCATTTTTACCTGTGCCTTTAAGCTTTGATTCTCTTGCCAAGTACATTCTCCTCTGTTAAATTCTTCCACACCGTGGGACGTTTGCACATCCCCACCTGACATCCTGTTCACAGAACCTCACTCTGACTGCCCAGGGCAGACAGGCAGCTCCTCTGCTGCCCTCCCTAAAGGAACAGGAAAATTGAACCCTAAAGAGACAAGGAAGCCTCTGCTGATGGGCAAGGGCCTGTGGCTGCCTGTGCAGAGCCAGCACCCCACCAGGGGATTGGTATTTTAACACCTGTCTGATGGCACGTGGTTGTTTTATTAATAGAAAGGATCACACACAGCCTGAGGTAAATTAAAATTCCAATTCTGCTATTCTGTGTCATTGTGGAATGTGCCAGGCTGTGTTTGATTTGGTTTCTAGCAAAGCAGGCTAACAAACTTCCTTCCAAGCCATTAATTCAGAGATGCAATAAGCCTAACACAACTGCACTGGCTCATTAAGGCAATTTGAGGTAACCTGCACTCATTAGAGCAGCCCCCATCTCTATCCCTGTGACTGCAGCCTTGTTTGCACACAGCAGCAGAGATGACCTGCTGTGCCAAATGCCTCTTCTGTCTCAGGAAAACTTCAGGGAAACAGCAAAATGGGGAACCTTGATTTGCTCAGGCTTTCAAATCCATTCAAATGCAAGAATATTGTAACATTCTGAGTCTCTTCACAGCAGATGGAAGAGTTTGTTAAACTGAATAAATGTATGTATTTATTTATTTATTTTCATTTCAAGCCACTATGTCTCATATGACCCAAGCCACCAGAGCTGGGAGAGGCCCCTGCTATGTGCATGAGGGCTCTGGGAGCAGAACCAGAGTTTTCCTACCCTCAATGTCTCTCATTTGAACTACAAAAACTCACTTTAGCTGGGAGGGACAACAGACCCCCTGCCCTCCCTGCAGGCTGGCCTGGCTCAGGCTCAGCTCTGCTCTCTCTCTCTCCCCAAGACAGCATTCATGGAAATAAAGTGACTTTCACAGGGACTGCTCAGAGAGAAGGAAGGAGAATTTCATCCAGAAACTTTCCTTCTGAAAACACATCTGAAGTTCTTCCTCGATTCTTTTGCAGAAGGCCTCCTGAGAAACCTCCTAAATAATTAACATCTCTTTCTTGGTTTGCTACTGCCATGTGAATACTTTATCTATTCCTCAGTAACTCCTGTATTACAAGTGAATTCAGTGCTGCAGGAGGGTTCCAGAGAGAATTTACACCCTTCCCTCCACTGAGTCACTGCACAGGGCTCGGGGTGGCTCCAGCCCTTTTCCATCCCCACACCCCAGACAAGGCTCTCTGCAGTCTGGGTGAACATCACAGGGACCAAGGGGGTGGTGACAGCAGGAAATCCTCAGCCAGAAAAACCCTCACACCCTTCTGAGAGCTCTCTACCCTTGAGTTCAGCAGGCAGAGCAGAGGGAGCAAAGGCCCCAGAGCTGCACAATTCTCTCAGAATGACTCCTCACACTGAGGCTGGGTTGTCTGGGAGACTGTCAAGTGTTTGTTGTAGAACTGCACCAGACACAGGCCCTGAACCAATGCAGCCTGTGTTCTTCTCAAAATCCACCTTGCCTCACTAAATACTCTGTTATCAAAGTGAACAGATTTTGATTTTTCTAAAAATCCAGTGTGCTCCTATTCGCTGCCAAATTTCAGTTTTAAAGATTTTCCTGTCTGTGACAATTAAAATTGTGACCAGATCTTGGTTTCAGTTTCCTTCCACTTTCTCTCAGGCCAACAAAACCCACATAATTTCTGCTTGTTAACATTTCCTGTTTTCCTTCTGTATACAGAGAGATTTTAGGCATTAAAACAGGGACAGGAATAAATCAAGAGAAGAACAGTGAAGACACACAATTATACAGCATTGTAGTTAACCTTCAGCCTTATTTCAGTGAAACAAATGAAGAAACTCCTCCAGCCTCTGCAGAAATTTGGAAAGGAGCAAGCAGAATAGGGGTCGGGGCTATTTTGGTGCTCCAGGCTTGGAATTTGGTCAATGAGTTACCTCTAGGAGTGTCCAATGAGCCCCAAAGCACAGATTCATGCACACTCTGAGGGGATGGATGTGTTTGCTCTGCCCTGGGTTTCCCACAGCATTACTGCAGGAGTCAGCCTGATGGAGGGAATGTGCATTTTCCATCACTGCTATTCCTTCTCTCTTATCTGTCCTATCCTGTCTTCAAGGAAGAGGGATAAACCTGGAATAACAGCAGCTCTCAAGCATTTCAGCCCCCCTGGATGCTCCTTCTCTCTCCCCCAGCTATCAAACACGGAACCTCCCCTCCAAAACTCCAACGTGGACAATGTTCCCCTAAATGAGCAATGGAATTCCTCTCCCCACCTTCCTGTCTCCATCTGGACTCTTCATTTCAGCACCAGCAGCACTCAGAGAGTATCAGTGTAATAAAGTGCAGAGCTGAAATTCATCATGGAGAGGAACTGAGGGCAGGAAGGATGTTTTTATAAAGATAGGTGACAATCAAGCCAGTCAGTCTCTACACAGAAACATTCCAGTTCTGACATCAGGAGGAATTTTCCNTAAATGAGCAATGGAATTCCTCTCCCCACCTTCCTGTCTCCATCTGGACTCTTCATTTCAGCACCAGCAGCACTCAGAGAGTATCAGTGTAATAAAGTGCAGAGCTGAAATTCATCATGGAGAGGAACTGAGGGCAGGAAGGATGTTTTTATAAAGATAGGTGACAATCAAGCCAGTCAGTCTCTACACAGAAACATTCCAGTTCTGACATCAGGAGGAATTTTCCCCGCCTACGTTGTCATCCCTGAGGGTGAAGGAGACTCTTGGAAAAATGGAACAGAGTGTTCAAAACACCAGCAGACCACATGCAGCACCACCATGCCTTCAGATTCACCAGAAGGACACCAAGCCTGCCCACTGAAAGCTAGGGTCTATTGAAATACTGTCACTGGGAAGTGGCTGCACCTTCACTCTGTCCAAAAGGCACTTAAAGCAGGACAGCCTCCCACATCCAGCTGTGGCACGTGCTCCCAGCTCAGCCCTCAGTGAGGCTGCAGGGATGAGCACTGCTCTGAATCTCACAGCACCAATGCAGTCCCATCAGACCCCTGAGAGGATGATTGCAGTGTCACGTTCATCAGGTCAGAAGGAAACACATTTTGTTTGAATCTAGGATTCTCTTCAACTGAGAAGCACTAAAAGAACAAACCCACCTATATGTTTAAGAAGTGAAATAAAGGCCTGTAATCATCAGGGGTTTAATGATCTCTATCAAATTCCTGTCTCCCAGCAATAGAGGTGCTAAAGGATTGACAGCAGTGGCCCCTTAATGCTCCAGCACACCAATGTGGGGGCAGAGGAAGGGCTGAGGGCACCCCAGGGCAAGGAGAGGTGCTAGCGAGGAAATAAGGAAATAACTGGGAGTCAGGAAGAGCTGCTGGCAGAGCCTTGTGGGCACCAGCCAAAGGAAAACAGTTCCAGGGAGGACAGAGCAAAAATCCTGTCACAACAGCCAGGGCACCCTGATCTGGGGGGTTCAACCCCCTGGCACGGGAGGAGGAGAAGAAAAGGCACCACATCTCCTACCTTGAGCTATGGACTTCCACCTTCTCCCCATTCCATCACTGCTGGCCCAGCTGCATCCTTGGGAAAGCCAGGGATGTCCAGCTCGCCATCCGAGCCACGGGTGCACCTCGCTCCAACAAAAACAAACACTCCAGAGGCATTCAGGCAGCCACTGGAAAACTCTGGAGCAGGAATGCCCAGGGAACGTGGATGTGTTTAAGTCAGGCAGGCCAAATCCTCCTCCTGCCTCGGTGTCCTGCAGACGTGTGGGCAGCAGCAGGAGGTGTCCCGGGGAGCAGGGCTGCACCCACACTGCTGCCCTGGCAGATGGAGAGGAGCCTCAGCAGGGAGTGATGGAGAGCTGCCCGGGCTGCCTCGGCTCCCTGGGCGAGCACAGGCACACACACATCCTCCTGGGAATTAGCATTTACATTTTATTTGTGGCTTCTTGGCTTGGGGATTTTTTCAGGCTGCTCTAGGCAACATATTTGTACTTCACTGGACACAGCCTCCCTAATAACCATTACTGTTCCTGGCAATTTTTAATGAGTTGATGCAAGGCAATTTCACTTCCTTCCCCCTTCAGAAAGGATTTATTAAAAAGATCTGTATAGGAATAATAAACTCATAATCAGAGAAGCCACATGCCATGATCAGAATTCAAGGAGCCATCTGTTTCTTTACAGTCATGCACATCTCAAACAAAAAGTACACACATGACATATGTCATTACTTCCACTTTCCTGAGAGAAAATATTTGTCATGATTGCCTCCCACAGGAGCACAGGCAGCTCCACCACCAGCTTGCAGTGCTGGAGGATCCCCTCCCACTACAGCTCTGCAAGCTGGGGATTCAGGTTTTATCTCTGCCTCAGCCAACCCAGCAGAGCTTTTTGTGCCTCTGTGAACCCTCTGCAAACTTATTTTCCACGAGACCTGCAGCTGGGGCTTGGCTTGCTGTGCCCCACCACCAACAGGAGCTGCCCACACACACACACACACTTGGGCCTTGCCACCCAAAAGTCAATTCAGGGAATTTCGCCCTTCACTGGGTGACATCTTTTCATGGCAGGATCTTGTAATGTGCTTTTTCCCCCCTTTCATCCGATTTCAGAATGCAGTGATGGGAATGCACCGGACACAGCCAGACACTCCTGCAGCCACAGCCAGGGGGGAGCATCCCCTGATCCCCTCGCTGGCAGGGTCAGCAGCAGCACCCTGCTCTGCCCCCTGCTCCTCACCCCACACCCTGAGCTGGCCTGACCCTGCAGGGGACACCTGGGGGCCTCGTGCCCCCCCCAAAGCTGGCAGGCCCAGATTGGTGATGTTTATAAAGCCTCCAAAGCACCACCTGTGCCACACCTATCCCCAGAGCTCTTCTGCAGCAAGGCTGCCTCTGCTGGGCCAGGTTTTGGGAAAGGGCAGCGTCAGGAGGTGTCACCCCTGCTCAGGGAGCATCAGGAGGTGTCAGCCCTGCTCAGGAACATCAGGAGGTGTCACCCCTGCTCGGGAGCATCAGGAGGTGTCACCCCTGCTCAGGAACATCAGGAGGTGTCACCCCTGCTCAGGAACATCAGGANAGGAACATCAGGAGGTGTCAGCCCTGCTCAGGGAGCATCAGGAGGTGTCAGCCCAGCTCAGGAACATCAGGAGGTGTCAGCCCTGCTCAGGGAGCATCAGGAGGTGTCAGCCCAGCTCAGGAACATCAGGAGGTGTCAGCCCTGCTCAGGGAGCATCAGGAGGTGTCAGCCCAGCTCAGGAACATCAGGAGGTGTCAGCCCTGCTCAGGGAGCATCAGGAGGTGTCAGCCCAGCTCAGGAACATCAGGAGGTGTCAGCCCTGCTCAGGGAGCATCAGGAGGTGTCACCCTCACACTGAGGCATGGCTGGCATGGTCCTGCTCCCCTCTGCCCAGCCCTGCACTCACTCCATCCCTAACCCACAGAGAACAGACCAGTGACAAATGTTCTCGAAAAACCTCTCCTGAAACGTTGTAAAATTTTTCCTTCTAAAAGGTCTCCTCCTCTTTTCCCTGCCTTGCCTCAGTTCAAACACTGAAGAGTTCAAGGCTACCTACTGTGCCACTGAGACACCGTGAAAGGTTTCTTCAGAAAAATCAAAGAGGAGCTTAACTTGAGTTTGTCTGACCTGGGCTGTTACCCTTGCTTTCAGTTATGGAAAACCTTTAAATAGGAACAGGAAAAAAAAAAAAAGAAAAGTAAAAGTGGTCTCTGGTTCTTCAGCTTTTCTCTCTGCAAGCCTGAGTGTTTTTGCTGTGAGCTGTTCATCAGAGGCCAGGAGAGAAGCTCTGAAGGTAAAACACTGGCAGCTCTGCAGGGGGATGTTTCCTTCTCCCATCTGCTCTCCCCGTGGATCATTCCAGGGCACAGACATGTATTTCATTACTGGCAATGCTCTGTGACCCTGAATTCTGTAAGTTCCCCATGTCAGTTCAGGGCAGAACACTGTCTAACCCATGTCCATCTAATATTCTGTTTCTGTGACATCTTGCATTATTATGCAGGATTGCCCACCCATGGCACTCATTCCTCTGCTCTGATCATAGGGAATGCATGGTGATGGAAGATGTTACCATGAAAAAAGTGAAACAAGGCACTCTATATCCTTGATCCAAACACTGTATGTATTCATGTATTAACATTGCACATTTTTCAAGTACGTTTTTAAGCCCTGCAAATACACACACACATATACAGTGCATCTATTTTTTATCTAGCCTTCTAAACACAACCTTGGAACAGAAGATATGCACTGGGGCTACAACCAATACCAGATTGGTGCTTCAGAGGCACCAAGTCAGGACTTCTCAATTCCCTCCCTCTTCCATTCCACAATCACATTCCTAAATAGCTGTGTACTCTGACACCTTATTTAAAGAATAACTGAGTCAAGCCTCTGCTGAAGAAGAGGGCAAGGTGTAATCAAGATTTATTGGTATTTCAGCTGTCCTTCTGCACTTTCCACATCGTTCTGCCTTCTAACAATTACACTCCACTGCTGGGTAGGCAGACAGATGTATCCATCCTGAAAATGCCTCACTGCCATGGCTGTGGGTGACAGCTCCTGGGCGCTGCCACCTCCCAGTGCCACCAGCAGCACCCTGGGCAGAGCAGCCTCGGGCACTGGGGCACAGCAGGAGCCTCCTCATCAGCCACCCCCAGGCTTGTCCTGGTGAGGGGTTCTGCTCCACTTTGATATTCCCCCTGACAAAGCACTTTTAGCAGCCAGCAGCTATCCACACGCCGAGCTAATAACTGCTATTTATTATTTCTTTTTATCAAACCCCTTCTAGCAAGAGTAGAGGCTATTCTGAGATGTGGAAGGAAGAAAGCAATCACTCAGTCATGGAGAGGAGTGTCAGACTGAGCTCAGCCAAGGAAGCCAGCACTACTTCAGCAAAGTTCCTTCTGGATCCTTCCACTGCCTCTTCCTAACGAAGGCTGGCTCTGAGGAGGCACAAGCACACACACGTGGAAAGAACTGTCACTGTCACTGCTTACACAGAAATTCTCCTGTAATGCTCCCTTTACAGTGGGAAGAAACCACCCAGCAAGCAGAGTTATTCATCCCAAACCTGGAGCACCGAGAGCACAAAAGGCAAAGCCTGGAGAGCTGAGTCAGCCAAGCTGAGCGCAGCTCCTGGGGGCACGGGGAGCACGGCCAAGTGCTCTGAGCAGGGCACACAGCGTTCCTGCCACCTCACCTGGGGGACACAAGGAGCCCCAGAGCTCATGGCAAACGTGTGCAGTTAAAACTTCACCTCCCCAGGGAGGGATGGGAGCAGCACTGCTCTGCTGTGAGCTGCAGCCCTTGGCTCCGCTTCAGCTCCAGGGAGCTGCTCCAGCACGGGCATCTGTTTATCTCAGAGATGTCAGCCCATCAGCCAATTTATAGAACAAAAAGCATTCTGAATGGAGAGGACTTCAGGCTAACCGACATGCTGCGAAGTTTCTTTTGCCTAATTAAAAAAGTTCTTTATAAATGTTTCTCTCTTGGTATGTCTAATTTGGCTTCAGGTCTTAAAGCAGTATTTCCAAAGAAAAACCCCAAAAAACCACCAGCTAGAAGATGAACAACAAGTTTTGGCAAAATAAAAAGTTCTATGCAAAATTGACCTGGTTCTGGAAGAAGCAAAATGTGAACACAGCATGGCATAATTGCATGAATTTGTTATTACAGCCATTCCAGCGACATCTGCTTCTTCCTCTGCCTCACTGATTTGCACATTACAAAAAGCAGACGGCATCAGATGCTGGTCACTCAGGAAGGTCACCCCCTGGCTGTGACACACACTTCCACCTTAATTGTGTTAGGCTTATTTCTGACATAACAGCCATTTATTAGTATACACAGAATAACCATATTCCAAAAACTACCAACAGCAAAGCTGAAACACTTCTAAAATGGGACTGAAAGAATAACTTGAAAACAAATATTAGAAGAAGGGTTAATTTTCTGTCCTAACACTCCAAGGTTTTCCACTGGGAGCTCATTTTCACTGTGATTTATCTTTGATTTTGCTTGTTTTTTCCCCATCTGATTTTTCTGCTTCGGTGTATCACAGGCAAGAACAAAGTCTGATTGTGCTGCTCCTACTGGAAGGGTGCTTCAGGGTGTCCTGCTCAGAAATCCATGCACTACACTGAGAGTACAGGAACCATCAGAGACATCCCTAGCAGAAGGGTTATTACTTTCTCATGGATTTGCTCTTTCACTCATAATTAGACTGATCCTGCAGTCAGGCAGGCAGTAGTCTAACCTAACCAGTAAGTCTGCACAAAAAGTAACTGAACTGGGCCAAATGCAACAGTAAAGGGTAAAAAAAATTGCATTAAATGGGTGCTATCATCATTAAAGAGTGAAAGATGCAATGGCAAAATTCTCCTCGCTGCCCTATGCTGTGCTGAAGGCACAGGGTGTACCTGCACTGTAATTCCTGAACTGGGGATAGAAATGGCACTGCCAGTGACTTTCATGGATCTCCCTGTGCAAACAAAACCCAGGGAACCGAAATGGCAGTGACAGGTCTGTAAAGGAAGGGAAAACTTTCACCACAGCTTGAAGAGCAAATCAGTGGTCAGACATAAACAAAGCAATGAATGGAGCTACAGGGCTGAGATAAAAACCAGAACTGCCAAACAGAACATCACAGTCTGTGATGTCCAGGCCACCACAGCCAGGGTGGGCCCAGGGCTGCAGAGCTGGGCTGGCCAGGCCAGCAGGGCTCTGGGATGAGCAGAGCCCCAGTGCACACCAGTGTCAGCCTGGGAAACTCCAAATACCAGCACCAAAACCCTCGGGATGAGAGCAGAGCCCCCCTGCCCATGAATGTCAGCCTGGGAAACACCAAATATCAGCACCAAAACCCACGGGATGAGCAGCACAGCTCTGCCCCACAGTTTCTAAAACTCTGAGAAAGCTGAGGGAAACCAAATCTCAGAAATGTAAGAAAGTTGTAGTAAGCAATGTCAGGAAATAATGGAGCTGTGTGCAATATCAAGGTTGGCTAAAGCAACTGCCTGTAAAGCTTTGGCTTTGGCTGAAAAGTTTTTAAAATGCACTGTAACCAGGAAATCTTTGGCTGCTGTTGAAGTGGCTGAAGCTGCTTCCATTTCCTCTGCATAACCTTGTCAAAGGAGACTGGTAACCATAATATAGAATAACTATAACTATAACTATAAATATAAATATAACCAGAAATAGAATAAAGCTTCAAGACAGCCACTCCAGCTGCCCCATCTCGTTCATGAACACTTTAATTCCAACACCACTGCACATGAGTCTCACACTGGGGAACCACCAAAGCTCCTGCACCACAGCTCGTGGGATGCCTCAGCCTTGCACAGCCCCTTCCAGACCTGCCCACTCCTGCCCACACCATCAGGAAGCAGAAGATTATTCTTATTCCACCATGAAACCAAACACTATTAATTGATTCTGAACAGACACAATATGGAAATTGCAATTACAGTAACTCCAGCTGCTGAGACAGAATGTGAACAGCAGCCATGGACTCTAAATTGCACTTGAACAGCACTTCCCAAAATTCCCCAAGAAGACTGATAAACATAGACAATCCTACTGTGAGACTGAAGTATGTTTTCCTAAAAATATCTTTTTGTTTTCATTTTTTATTGCCTTTTCTAGGCTTTTTTTTACACTCCATGCATAATTGGAATAATACAAAGTATAAATATGGTATGTGCCTGCCACAGCAATTACAGTGCTGGGACCCACAGTAAATCTTTAATGCAAATGCATTTATTGCAATAGCTGAAAGGATCATAGGATAGGCATTAAGTTAAAAATGTCATACAGGACCCTCGTGAAACCACAGAAAGGTTTGGGTTGGAAGGGACCTTCAAAGGTCATCTAAGACCAACCCTCAAAAGTCCTAAAGCTGATCCAGTCTTGAAATCTGGCAAGGGGGGGTGGAAGAGGAGAATGTCATTTTCAATAAGAATAAAAGGGATTACATTGTTTGGAATGGTTTTTCTGTTTATATCGAAACTCCAGCCACAGCTCCCACTCCCAAACTCTCTCATCATTGTTCACCAAACAGTTAAAAGCAGGAGGTTTGTTTTTCTTTTCCAAGGGTACCACTCCTGCTGTTCTGTTGGGATTTTTTCTTTCCCTCCCCTCCCTAAAGGTGGCCATGAAAAGAACAAGATGTAGTTTCTCATTAGACACAAACCCAAGTCTGCCACATTTATTGGCTTCTCTCAAGAGCCATTAGGCAAAACTTAGAGAACAGGAAAGAAGGCCCAGTTAAAGTTCCATCAAAGTGAACTCACACTTCAGTCAGTTCATTAAATAACCCAACCTGAGGGCTCTCAATCCTGTCCTGACAGTCCATAGGCACTGATGGCTATAAAATATTAGTTCTGAACTGCTCTTATTAATACTAAGCTGAACCAAACCACGAAGTTCAAACTTAGCTTAACTGGCATTAAAAAAAAGGTGTGTGCATCTTTAAACTGCACAGGCACTGCTCTTCGTGGTCAACACGTTTTTATTTGAGGACATTGAAAAGTACAAGGTAACAGAAGCCTCTCCAGCGAGAAATGCAGGCTCTCACTCCAGAGCACAGTGAAAACCTGCCTGGGTTTCACATGCTCCACTGAGAAAGTGCCAGAGGTAATGAAGAGCCATTGCACAACCCCAACTGCCACCGAAAGAGAGCCAGCACTGAAAGGGATCTATTTTTAGAGGGATGCTAAAGGTCAGCTAGCTAAGGCCTTTAGTCATGCAATGTCATCCCCACGTTAAGCCTGAAGATGCTTTTGAACAAGGCATTTGCTCTACAGTAAATGGCAGATTTTTTTTTCCAAGACATTACTGATTTGCAAGTTCACCTTCAGCAAACAGTGCCAAAAGTGCTCTCAGGAAAAAGAAATGGCACAATTACAACTTGAGCAGGAGACAGAAAATGTCTGTAAAAATATAATGAGAGCCTCTGGAATGCTGCTATGATCCTGCTCCCATGAGAACAGCAAGAATCAGAGGATCACATTTTTAGGAAAATATGCAACATTTCAAGTTCCTGAAGAGCCACTGAAATGCCATGTGGCCTTACAGGAGGCCACAGAACCTGGGCAAAAACCACCCAGGCCATGCTAAAGCACCGCTGCACCTACAAATCACACTCCCTGACATGGGAGGATAACCCCAAAATTCCCCAGGGGCCCGGGAGCAGGAGCTGCCCTGCCTCACCTGGCCCTGGTGATGCTGCAAAGCCCCTGGCACAGGGACAGAGTGCCCAGAGCCCGGGACCTGCTGAGCACCCCTGGCACCAGAGGGGCAGAGACCGAGCTGGGCTGGGCTGGGCAGCTCTGGGGCTGAACCCACGGCAGGTGAGCCAAGCAAGGTGAGCCAGAGGCAGGAGCAGCTCCAGGGAGCCCCTCTCAGGGCCAGGCGTGGCAGGCAGATGTGCAGCCACAGCTGGGGAGCAGCCACATCTGTAAAAGCAGCAGGAACTGGCTGCAGGACTGTGCAAACCAGCCCAAGCTCCCACAGCTGGGCACAAGCTGCTCCTCCCCACTTCTGACACAAGAACAGGCCCTGAGGTTTGCAGCCATTATTTAATCCCTCTGCATTTGCCAACAAATGTTTTTTCCCTTCTGTGAAGTCCCACTTTAGCTCTTCTCTCTGAGGCTTCACCTGAGTGAAGTTGAAATTAAGTCTGAGTTGAAATAAATGTCTGAGTTGAAATAAATGTCTGAGTTGAAATTAAGCCACTCCTCAAGTCCCCAAAATGGGACTGCTTGGCAGCTCACAGAATTACACAAAAAGACCCCTCTCCCTCCTCCTCTTCACCATGTAAGTGTGAACTCTCCCTGCCAGCCCTCAGCCATCACCCCGGGTCTGTTCTGGATGCAGTTTGCCCCACAAAATGTAACAAATCTCAAGAGTTACCACGATCTGCCCATGGCTGACCAGGGAATGACTGCAGTCCTACCACGGTGAAAGGGATGAACAACAGCACAGAAGGTCACTGCTGACACACAGCTGTGAGCCCACAGAGAAAATAACTCCCTGCAGGGTAAGCCAAGGCACTGCCACAGATGCTTGTACACAAATGGTATGAAAGAACAGCAGGGAAGGAATTCATGTTTCAATTTGCAAACTAAACTTGTACAGCAAACTTGGAGAGAATCAGAGCATCATGAATTTTGACAGCTTTGTCAAAAGGAAGAAAAAAAATTGGAAGAAAGAACACAAGAAGGAAAGACTGACCCTGCTGGCTCAGGAGCCTTTCCAGCTGGAACATCACCAGCACTGCTGGCACCAGGCAGAGCAGGGTCCAGCTAATTCTGGTTGCTTTCAGAGTCCATACACCTGACAGGAGAAAACTGTAGTCCTTGAGAGTGCTAGATGTGACTTTGAATGGCAGGAAAAGGAGGCAGCCTGATGTGGTCTGTGTAGGGCAGGAAGGCAAACACCACGGGCAGCAGATCCACAGCACCTTCTGCCTCCTGCTCTGCCTTCAAAGACTTCTCTGCCCAATAATAAAACCCTCATTCTGCTCAGGAACTGCTCTCACCAGTTGTCCAAGCTCTGTAATTCAGGAAGCAGGGCCAATAAACTGCAGTGAATCTTAAAAGTTTCAGTGGCACTGGAAAGAGAAAGCAGTGCTTTGCCTGTACTCTCTTCTTAGCAAGACAGGGAAGGGAAAAGCTGAATATGTGGCTTGTACAGCGTTTCTTGCTTCACTGTTATTTTGTTATTTGTTATTTGTAATTGCCTAGGGCATGAGTTTACACGAAGTGAAGAAGTGGAGGAACAAGGCACCATTTCTATTTTTTCTCTCCTACACTCCCGTAAGTTACAGTCACTGATGTTGCACAACTTTTGTTCCCATTATTTTCAGGATGGACTTTCCTGCCTCTCCATCACACTATGCTCTGTTTCATCAGGAGCTGAGCAGCAATTTCCTTCAGAGCTCAGATCACAGACATAAAAACGTTCACCACTCTCAGGATGATTTACAAAAGGCACTGGTCCCCTGCATCCTCCATGCAGACACTGGCCTCCTTGTCTCCTCTTTTATGACAGGTAGCAAATGAAGTAATGAAGTAGAAATGAAGTAATAAAATAAAGATAAATCACTCATCTTGGGAAGGTCTGCATCAGACCAATTAAAATCATGCCTCAGACACACTGCCATAACACATCGTACCTATGGGAAGAAGACACCAGCATGAGCAAGCCCTGCAATTACTATTTCCTCCAATTATCTCCTTGGAGATTTCTAGCTCCAGCATAATGAAAGATTAACAAATTAAAATATATTAAAAAAAAAGAATCTTTATATTTTTTCCAGGAAGCTGTTAAAGGTGGTGATAGTGACAAATCTCTGCCTGGAGACGAGGCTTGCACAGGTCCAGACCGACAGCAGCCAGAGCCAGAATCACTGAGGGTGAGCAGGGCTCGCAGACCTGAGCACACAGCTGCAGCCCAGCAGCTCCCCTGGCAGGCAAGGGCTGTCCTGAGGGGGCTGAAAGGCTGGCTCTGCCCTGCCATGGGCACCAGCTCCTGCCCAGCTCTCTCCCATGCTCTGCCCCGTGCCACGGGCTCCCCTCCCCTCCCAGATGGGGCAGAGCCCCCGGGCACTGCACCACTGACACCCAGGGCTGGGCATCGTGCAGCACAAAGAACCAAAACAGCCAAGGGGATGGAAATACCCAGCTCTTCCCAGGGTGAAACCTGCACCCAGCTGGGGCAGAGCCCCCGGGCACTGCGCCACTGACACCCAGGGCTGGGCACTGTGCCCCACCACCACACCACAAAGGGCCAAAACAGCCAAGAGGATGGTGAAACCTCCACACTGCTCTGCTCTCAGCTCCTCTGGAGCTAATGCCAGGCATGCAAACGTTCCCTGCCAGGCTGATTCCAGAGCTGGAGCTCCAGCAGCACCTCTGCCTCTGCTGCACAGGAGCAGCTCCAGAGCCTGCAGACACCAGGGATGCTCTCAGGCAAGCAAAAGCCAGCAGGTTTCATTCAGCCCTGCAGTCAGAGCACTCTGTAAATGTCCTGGCTGCAGTTCAGAGCCACGTCTGCTCCCCAGCCAGGGATGTGGGCACCTGCTACCAGACCTGCCCCCAGGCAGCCAGTCCTTTGCTCCCTGGACTGTGGCACCTCCCATGGGTCTACAAATCAATCAAAACCTGGTTTACACTTTTTATTGTCTCATCTAGAGTCCAAATCTAAAAATAGCACCCATTCCCTCCACATCTGTTGATTTTCAAACGATTTTACAGCCCTGGTATCTAATCAGAGTATATCATTGCCTGTCACAGTTACAGGTCATTACTGATGGGATGACCTGTGGAAACCCTTTCCATATTTCAAAGAAAATCTCCATCAATACTACACTCAAGATTTCAAAGATCTAGCAGAAAGACTGAAGAAAATAGATTTGGGGAGTTGTTAGCTTATCATTTCTGACCACTTCAAAGGTTTACAACAAAATTCAGTGTCAAAAGCCATGAACATGAGCTGAACATTGGTGAGATTGCAAACCACAGAAAATGCACTGTGACAGAGTTAACTGAGGCATGATCACACAGGCTATCAGACAAATCTGGATCACTTGAACGGACTGGCACGGCTTCAAGGGGTTTTTCTTTCATTTATAATTAACCACTCTGCTGTCACATCACTGCATCCACCCACCCTGGCAGGGGGTGCTTGCACCCAGACCCTGTGGAGAACACGGGGCCTGGGAGCCAGCAAAGGTGAGGAGGGGAGCTCTGTGTGTGCAGCACAGGGTGTGTGGGTACAGGGATGCTCAGCTCAGCTCAGCCAAGCAGAGGGAGAATTATTTGGGACAACCCAAGGCTCCATGTGCTGCCCTGGTGCCTCCACTGGCTGCAGAAACCTTCCAGGGCTCTGGAGCACAGGGAGGGCTGGGCCTGTGCACTCTGACTTCTGTTCTGGGGTACAAAGGTGCACTTCTGCCAGGAAGAGGTTGTTGGACAAAAGTCAGTAAGGGTCCTAAACAGCTGCAGGTATTGCAGAGAGTGGTCTGTGTGATCTGAGGAAGCTTTCCCAGGAAGTTCTGAAGGATGAAAAGCTTGACCTGCTGGCAGCAATGCCCAAAATGGAAACTGCATTGGGAAGTCCAGCAATAAAACGTGGAACCCCAGTTTAAGCAAGGAACAAACCAATTTAAGCAAATTAAATATTGCCCCTGCTACTGCAAAAGTATCTGCTTCTGTAACTACACTCAGAGTGATTTTAGGGAATGCCAGGATACCCAGGGCTGCTGCAGAGCCCCTGCAGCCCTGGCAGAAGGAGGGCACAGGGCAGCCCCTCCAGCCCCGTGCCAGGCTCCCAGCAGCTCCAACCCTGCCAGCACCACTGCACCCCCCAACCAGCAGGCTGAATATTTTAGCTGTAATAAATAGATTGGAAGAAAGGCTTTCTTTACTGACAACCTGCTTTATTTTTGCCAGCAGGCACGAATCAAAACACGGTCGCAGTACCCTAGCCTGACTTCAAAGGATAGGAACATTTAATTTTTTGCAGCTTTTGCTTCAGTGTCCATTGTGCTGCACACACACCCGCAGGCCCCCTAAACCTCTTCCATCACTAATTTGACTTCCCTGTTTTAAAGGTGACAGCACAGAGAGGAGGAGATGCATTTCCAGCCCTGGCCAGCCTGGCAGGACCCTGCTCTCTGCAGGGCACACGGGGCTGCCCTGGGCAGGAGCTGGGCTGGGGCACAGCATCCTCCTGGGCTGCCAGGCTGCCCCAGACACAGCCTGGCTCCCACAGGCCAGTGCCTGCCAGCAGGGCAGGCAGCACAGGATCCCCTCACCCCGTGCCACAGCAGAGACCAGAGAGCAGAGCTGGAACTCAGTGATGCAAGTGAGGCAATTAGTAAATGACTCGGCATCTGCAGACCAGCAGGCCCCCATTAACCAGCTAAGGACATTATCTTTGGGAACATCATAGATTTTCCCCTTAAACTAATTGTGTGTAACTCCTGCAACTTGTCACATCCTGCTGCAGCCTGGGGCCCCAGCCCTGCCAGGTGCCAGTGTCCTCACCCCACTGACATCCACGGGAACAGCATGGCCCAACCTCCCCAAAAGAGCATCCTCAGGCTCAGAATCTCAAATATCCAGTCAAGGAGGAAATGGTTTCGCTTGTGAATGGCCCAACAGGCTCTAATTAGCACTAAACAGCTCCTGCTGTTCTCTCAGGGCTCAGTTCATCTTTGCTCTGTGCCTGTTCAGCAGCCAGGAGGGTCTCAGTGACTCCTGGCACCAGCCCTTGCTCAGTTCTGGTGCTGATATCTATATGCACATCCTATATATTCTATCTACCTATCTATTTATATATTCTATAATATTCTGGTTTTAGCTAATATCAAGGGGGGCTCCACCAGGCAGCATAACCAACTGCAGCTAAGCTTAGGACAAACACAAAGAAAATGATGAAAAAGCTCTTGTCCTCCTGCCCCACTGTGGGTAATAAGAAAGCTCATTTGTGCTTGTAAATAGAAATATTATTATATAAGCTGGCACAAAACCCCACCATCTGGAAGTCAACACAGAAGATCAGGTGTTTGCATGGAGCTCTTGGAACTTTGATTCCAGTCAGAAAGATGTCCCTTTCTGCCTTATTATCTCCTCGGAGATTTCTTAAAAAAACCCTAATATCTCTACATCCATCACCAGTCCGAAAAGCATAAAACCAGGTTTCAGTTCAGGTCCAACAAAAACACCATTTAATTTTGACCCTATTAAAAACAAAACCCAAAACATCCAAAACCCCCAAACATGCAGGGCTGTTTGGTTTCCTTCCAGCAGACCTGAACTGCAGAGGAGGTTACACTCAGGTCTCTTCCATTTACATTCCACTTACACTGCAAGTGTCAGGTATTTTACCATCTGTGCCAAGGTGCACACCAAGGCAGGCCCTGCACACAGGAGCTGAAGGCTCTGTTCCAGCAGCCCAGCAAGAGCCTCCCACCAGGTCCAGGTGAGGACACCCTGCAGGTGAGGACACCCTGCCCATCCAGGTGAGCACACCCTGNCCCAGGTGAGCACACCCGGCAGGTGAGGACACCCTGCAGGTGAGCACACCCTGCCCATCCAGCTGAGCACACCCTGCAGGTGAGGACACTCTGCCCATCCAGGTGTGGACACCCTGCCCATCCAAGTGAGGATACCCTGTAGGTGAGGACATCCTTCCCATCCAGGTGAGGACACCCTGCCCATCCAGGTGAGCACACCCTGCAGGTGAGGACACCCTGCAGGTGAGGACACTCTGCCCATCCAGGTGAGCACACCCTGCCCATCCAGGTGAGCACACCCTGCAGGTGCGGATGAGCACACCCTGCAGGTGTGAAGGGAAGCTCAGTGCAAGGCAGGGCACTGCTCCTCACGCAGCCTGCAGGGCCAGCTCCTGCCCCACACCATCTGTACCCTGAATACAGAAACATTTCTTCGCAGCCTTTTGGATTTCCAGTGAGCAGCAGAATGCTGACAAGGAGGAGGAACTCCCTGTGCAATTCACTCCTAGCACAGAACACTTCAAGATCTATTTTCCTTAATCTGAAGCTCGCCTCTGCCAAGCAGTAACACACACCAAAATCCCAGCTCCGAGTCTGAATGAATTCTTGATTGAGTTGTACGAGATTGCTTTGCTCTCAACTTCCTACACGTAACCTCAGGAAATTCCCACACCAGCTTAACAATAAATGGACTTCTTTGTCACACCTAATGAAAGAACAGCCGCAGTTAATTCCTGCCTGCTCGGCCCACAGCCAATACAAAGCAAAGAGAAATTTGGGGGCATCAGCACTTTGGCTGATTTCCACACAGTTGTCACCACTTTATGTTGAAGCAGAAGCAGCTCAGAGGTTTGTTAGAAGTGATCCCCTCGATTGAATGAAGAGTTTCACAGCTCCTGGATATCCCCAGAGAGCTCAGGGGAAGAGCTGCAGGAATTCCTGCCTCACTGAGTGCTTCAGGAAATTGAAGAGGAACAAAACACGGCCGGGCAAACCCAATGGGACAATTTCTAACTCGTCCTTGCAGTGGCAGTGCCACAAAGTGCCAGCAGCCCTGAGAGGCTCCAGGGTGCTGAAATACATTTCCCATAAGCTGCAGGGTCCCAAAGGGCAAAACCCCTGAGCACTGCTGCCCTGCCAGCACTCACAGGCACTGACCTATGGGGCTTAAAATACAAAATTCTAAACGTGCAAAAACCGAGCAGGTGATGTAACCATGTCACACAGGCAGATCCTCAGAAGCAAGAACAAAAAAAAAGTTTGGAAAAAACCTGCAGCGGGAAGCAGCACTTTAAATACACAAGCAGCAAAGTATGTGAAAAGCTCTAATCCATTTGCTTGTTTGAAATATTACTCACTGGATGGTTCATCTCAAAGCACAGGCTTTGGAGTTTATCCTCCTCAAATGACTCCCAGATAAAATTCGTCAGGTGATTTGCAGGATATATTGATTAGAGAGGATTTAGCTAAGGCAACATAAAAACATCCAGCTTTATCATTCAGTGACAATGAAAGAGAAGGAAGAGAGCCTGCAAGCTATTATCACTGTATATAAATTAGGCTTTATTAATGAATTAACTAACTACATAGAAAGTGCTAGATAAGAGTTAAAATAGTGGCGTTTCTCTCTCTCAAAAAAATAAAAAAAAGTAGAGCTCAGGAAAAAAGTGATAGAAATACAAATAAAATAAGTCTTCACTGCTTGGGTTTTTTTTTCTAGTGTCTCACCTCCCTGACACTCCCACTCACCTGTCCCCTCCCTGGACTCTCACACTCACCTGTCCCCNAAAGCGAGAGAAATACAAATAAAATAAGTCTTCACTGCTTGGGTTTTTTTTCTAGTGTCTCACCTCCCTGACACTCCCACTCACCTGTCCCCTCCCTGACTCTCACACTCACCTGTCTCCCCCTCCCTGACTCTCACACTCCCCTGTCCCCCTCTCTGGGCACTCACACTCACCTGTCCCCTCCCTGGACTCTCACACTCACCTGTCGCCCTCCCTGACACTCCCACTCACCTGTCCCCTCCCTGACTCTCACACTCACCTGTCTCCCCCTCCCTGACTCTCACACTCCCCTGTCCCCCTCTCTGGGCACTCACACTCACCTGTCCCCTCCCTGGACTCTCACACTCACCTGTCGCCCTCCCTGACACTCCCACTCACCTGTCCCCTCCCTGACTCTCACACTCACCTGTCTCCCCCTCCCTGACTCTCACACTCCCCTGTCCCCCTCTCTGGGCACTCACACTCACCTGTCCCCTCCCTGGACTCTCACACTCACCTGTCGCCCTCCCTGACACTCCCACTCACCTGTCCCCTCCCTGACTCTCACACTCACCTGTCTCCCCCTCCCTGACTCTCACACTCCCCTGTCCCCCTCTCTGGGCACTCACACTCACCTGTCCCCTCCCTGGACTCTCACACTCACCTGTCGCCCTCCCTGACACTCCCACTCACCTGTCCCCTCCCTGACTCTCACACTCACCTGTCCCCTCCCTGGACTCTCTCCCACACCTGCCCTGAGCTCTGCCCCCAGCCCCGTGCCCAGGCCAGGCTCCCTGAGCTGCAGAGGGGCCGTTTTCCATCTCCCCCTGATTCCCTGGAGCAGCAGCACGGACTGTGGTCTCAGCAGGCAGACACTTTCCAGGGATGCAGGGGAAGGCATCTCAACTCCCTCAGGCTGAGGAGGGAAACGAGTGCAAATCCACAGTCAGCTCATCCAGGAACCACTGGGAAAACGTGCTACATCCCAGATGTGTTCTTGTTTTATGAATCATGATTCTCTAGCAATTAACTCATTTCAAGAAGATAAAGATGCTTCAAAGGTTTTTGAGTTTTATTTTTGGTTTGAATTCGAAATATATATTCTTGTCAGTGAGACATGCTGACAAATTTTCTTTTGGTTTCAGAGCCTATCTATTTTGTTTTTATGGGCTATTTTAGATCAAGCATAGAGCCAAAAAAATAAATGCAATTATGTATTCAGCTCTGTGCTAAAGTTTCATTTAAAGTCAAAACGGGAAGAATTAAGAGACAATGACAGGGTAGAGCAGTGAAGTGGCAGATTAAAAGATCCAGGAATTCTGCTTACTGGGCACATTTCTGTGTTTTCTTGTTGTCTTTACAGCCCTTCCTAAAATTCTCATTATTGGCAAGAAAGCTCCCGTGAGAACGAGCCCATTTCTCCTGTTTTGCGTTGCCCTGCTGGGAAGACAAAGAGCAGCTTGGTTTTCCTGCATGTGAAGCACAAGAAACAGAGTGGGGCCAGCAGCACGGGCAGCCCAAAGCCACTGCAGGGACCCCTGAGAGCCCCTGGCCAGCAGCAGCTCGGGGAGGGGACAGCCACAGGCAGGAGAACACTCGGGAAAATGTGACATCTTCCCATCTGCACAGAAGATGGACTCACTGGTTGTTAACAGTGCAGTCCTGCTGCCTTTCCTCCCTTTGGATTTCATGACCTGAGAGCAGGAACAAAATGGAACCCTCAGGTTCAGTTCCACCCCAAGGTAAAATTGTTTCCCATGGAAATTAGTTCAGGTTGTAAGGCTTCCTTTCAAATTCAGCAGGAAAAAAAAAGGGTATTGTTCCTGAAACTTAGAGCCATGGCATTCTCACACTGTGGGACTGTGCAAAGGCCCAAACTCTGACACCGGACAGGAAAAGCTTCTCCTTGTGGCACTGAGAACGTGCATGGAAAGCAAGCAGGATGTCTGAGCCAACAGAACATCCTCCTTCACCAAAACAACCCCACTCCTGCTGGTCTCTGTCTAAAGCAGGCTTTCCCTGGTTTACCAAAATAAATGTTCTGGCCTTTAAAAAAACAAACAACCTCACATATCCCTTGATTCCCACACCAAGAGCACTGAAAGAAAAATCTCTCAGTCTGTGAGATTGCTGTTCATGATGATTTCATTAATTTAGGTCAGTCAATTAATTGCTTGTAGAAATGTAAAAGCTCATTGCAGACTTTCTGTATGTTCAGCCATTAAAGCTCCACTGCACCTGGTAGTTCCCCACCTTGCTCTCAGAGAAGAGCTCTGCTGTTCTGAAAGCACAGCATGTGGTGTGTAATTACTTCCGAGAAGTCAGCTAAAGCAGTTGGTCTCTTTTACAGTCCAATAACTTTCAATACTAAAATCGCTTTAAAGAAACACTTTAAATGAAATTAAAGAACCAAATTGAGCTTCCATTACTTGAATTCTTTTTAATTGCTATGGATGCTGAAAAGGAACCCGTGCTCCCTTCATTGTGGCACCTCAGGCTGGAAGCACCGACCTAAGGCAGAGCATTTCATTGACCTCATACCCCTGTGGCACTGAAGCCATAATCCTACTGCATTGAGGGCAACAAGAAACTTGATTTTAGTAGCAATCCAGGACTGAACCATCTCTCCCCTGCTGGGATTCTGCTCACCTGGGCTGTGCAGAAGAGAGCTCGTGTCCCCGAGGCCTGGAATGAATTCAGCTGCACATACCAGCCTCAGTTCTGGAGGAAGTGTTTCACAAGCAGGGCACAAAAAGCAGACCTGTGAGAGGATTCCACATCCCCTCGATGCTCCCAGGAGAGAGTTCTTTTAGTTACTGGGAGGGCAGGTAGAGCCCCACCACTGCTGGCTGTAATGGTCCAACACAGCCCCAACAGTTTCTTTACACACACACTCTTCAAGACGCCTCATTTCTTTCCTTCTCTCCCCTGGAGTCCCTTGAGTCACTCACATGAGCACACTTCTATCCTCTCACTGCTTGTCAAATATAAGAAAGAAATTTCAGAGCTAAGGCACTCACTCCTGGAAGCTCCACAATGCATTGGTGCAACTCAATCCATCCCAAATATTCCAGATACCTCGGCTGCTCCACAGACCCACGTTACCCCACCAGCTGCTTTGGTGTCCCACTCCCCTTTCCTGCATCCTCCCTGCTCTCACCCACTGCAATCCCAGTGGTCTCTTCTCCCTTTACCAGGCACCCACATCTAACATGCCAAACCCAGCCTGGGCTCAAACCCCTTCTTTGCCTTCAATAAGCTGGGAAAGTGTAACACAAAAAAGACACAAAAATCACAGTCACTCACAGCAAATGGAGCCAGAACAGTGAGCTTCTTACACCACAGCTCTTATCTCAATGAGTTTATCTTTAATCCTGCAGAGAACTCCATGAAACTGAGCAAAATTTCTGTAGATCAGAAATGGAATTCATTATGAGAGAAGATCAGAGACACCGTACGACCGAAAATTATTCAGACGGATTCTCAGTGAAGGCTCCAGTGGAAATTCCTACGGATGAACATGATCCAGCCTCACACAGGGTGAACTCTGCACAGCTCCCATGGACTCAGCAGCAGCCTGAGCAAAGGCAGGGCACCGAGGGACTGAGATCTGCTCCTGCAAGCACTGGGCAGTGGCTCAGCCATGGGGCATTGGGAGGTGCCACGCACCAGCAGAGATGTTCCAGCAGCACGGAGCCTCAGCTGCTGCTGCCGGGACCTCTCCTGCCACAGGAGGCACAGGCAGAACCACACCAACCTGTATTTCCTCGGGGCTGAACTCACACCCTGACAGCTGTGCTGCCTTTGCCTGGGACAGAGCTCATCTCCCCCTGGGTGGCTGGGCCGGGGCTGTGCCCTGGGTTTGTGCTGCAAGTGCTGAAAACTCAGGGGAGTTTCCCTTACGGGGAGCTGGGGGTGCCCAGGGCTGGGAGGGGACGCAGCCAGCACAGCCCAGTGACATCCCAGCCCCTCACAGTCAGCAGGGCCCAGGCACTGGGAGCTTGGTGAGCCCTGCTCTCCGGGGATGCTGAACCTGCCCATGGCAACTGGGAATGATCTCCAGGCTCAGCTTTCCTTGCACACATGGCTTTTGCTTTACCTGCTCGGCTGCCTTCATCCCAACCACAAACTTCTCTCACTTTGACCTCCCAATTCTCTTCCTCAACCCATGGCAGGGAGCCAGGCTCAGTTAAAGAACAGCCACAGCCAGTGAGGATCTCAGATGCCTCAAGAGCTCGTGCAAGTTTGTTCTTGAGATAAAATATGAGCAGCAATGACATGGTGAGTTAGCTCTGGGTATTATCAGCATTCACTCACTCGAAATGTATTAACAGCTCTTTTATTATTTATATATTATGAGGACGTCAATCCATATTATGAATTATGAACCTAATTCTGCTCCCAGTAATATTAATGGCAGACAAATGTGTCTCTACACTTAATATATTCTTTTCAATGTCATTAACTTATTAGTGGATATCAAGTTGTGCTGTCACTACAAAACACTCCATGTTATTCTACAAAATGATCTAGCATCTCAGAGAAGAAAAAAATGCATTCTAGAAGAACAGTCATGTCTCTTCTTAAGAGCCTGAGACAGAACATCACTCTGATGTCACTACTTTCAACATTAATTTAATTTTAATAATCCATATTTTACTCCAGCCCAAGGGGCTCAAGTAACAAAAGAAGTCAGAATATTGCAGGGAATGTCTCAGAAGTGACACCACTTCCTGAAAAATGAACTAAAAATAAACCAGCAAAAACCAAAACCAAACCAACACCACAGGAAAAAAAAAACCAAAACCAAAAACCAACAAGCCAACAAAACCAAACCCTTTACTCCTCCCTGAAAAGTAATTCTGGATGGGCCCACCTATCCCCAGACCAGCATATCCCCTCCTAATTACAAACTTCACCAAGCACACCCACAATTTTAGAAAAAATAAAAACAAATCCAGACCACTCAGCTCCATAGATCAAGGGAAATAATCCTGTCACAGAAAGAAAAACCACAAAGCAGCCAGGGATTTGATGAGCGTGAGAAATCAATCGTGCATCAAGTCGACTGATGCGGTTTATTTTAAGTCCTTTTCTGATTTATTGCCATCATTGCTGCCAATTTGCATAGATAATAGAACAAGACATCCTCTTAAAGTCTTAATCAGGAATTAAAACGTAATACACTGGTACATCTCTCTCTGCTCATCAGTGAGGCACACACATTTAAGTTTAATGTCACTTTTATTAAGGGATGGTGCCGGACTGGGGGGAGGCACCTTGGCCGTGACATCACCACCAATTTCTGGCTGCAACAGCTGCAAATCAAAGAACAGGCAACAAATCCTTCAAGCTGAGGGTTCAGAGTTGCAAACACAACTGTCACAAGCACAAGGCTGAGCTCTGTACTGGGAAACACAGGAAGCTGTATTTCTGAGAGCAGCAGTTTCCTTCCAGCATGGCAAGAACAGCTACAGCTGCAATGTTTGTCCAGGGCACCCCCAAACTTGGCCAGCTCTTCCCCAGAGCGAGGGGATTTGCTCCCACGCTCAGTGCACAGGGGAGGAGGGGGCAGTTTGCTGCTCAGCAAAGTGATTTCTCTGACAGGGACTTACATCGTTCACAAAAGCACCACGGATATGCAGAGCTGGTTAAAAACAGCAGAGGAACAAGGAAAGAGAAGAGCAAGAGCCAGAGAAGAGCCTGCCACGAGAGCACTGGCTGTGCTGTGACACAAAACCTGTGTGCAAGGGGAAGGCTGGGCAGGGGAACGTGATGGGGGGGAGCTCAGAGTGCCCATTCCTGCAGGGGATGCGCCCACAAGGAGCTGGGGAAGGTGAGGCAGCAGAGATCATCTCTGTGTCGCTTCATGGGGAACAAAAATGGGCAATGGAACAAATACAGGCAGGGCTGGGCTGGCCACCTCGGCAGGACAGTGCTGGGGCAGAGGCTGGCCAGCATTCTAGGAAACTCAGGAGCAAATTCTGGTGAGAATTTACCATAAATCCTGCTGAATTCCCCCCACACAGAGCCCAGGACCCTCAGGTCACCCCGAGCCCCACCAGCAGAACTTTGTGCTGCCCTCCCAGAGGAGACCCCTGCCCCTGCAGTTCTGCTTTCCTCCCCTCCCTCCTGACTGCTGCTGTCACCCTGCTCAGGGACACAGCCCAGCCCTGCTCTGGGACCCAGAGCTCCCACACCTGCAGGGCACAAGGCATCAGAAATGACAGAGAAATGTCTGGGAACAAACGCTGAAGCATCTCAAGCACCTTCCCCAAAACCTCCCAAGAACTGCAGGTTGGTCTGGGGGCTTTTTTTTGGCTTTGTCAAATGTCTGTGATCTTTGATGACAGACACAGTTCTTGGATTTCAGCAGACTCTCAGAGGCTCAAACAAGGGGACAGCCAAGAGCACTTGCTAAAAAAGGAAAATGTGATGGGGGCTCTGACATTAAACAGCTTTACAGGTGTTTCTTCCTTTAACTCTGCTAAAATAATGAAGAATTAGGGTTTGCTGAGAAGCTTCTCCAGCAAAAAGCGCCTATATATAGATGAAAGATGAAATCTGCTACATGTCTCTGTGTTAAAAATAACTGCAATATTAAAAATTAAAATTATCCTACAAAGAACTGTCATTATTAGCAGTTCTAATGCCAAGTTAAAAATTAAATCCAATCAGCACGGAAAAACATTTGGAAACTCTTTTAAAAATGAAAGAGACAAAGATTAGCTACTATAAAATACAGTATCAATTGTATGAAGCGGAAATTTGCTTCCCAGAAAAAAAAAAAAAAAATCCCTTGCTGACATGCAGCCAAAACTGGAGCTGAAAAGAAGAGAGTGGCATGGATCTTTAGCATCAAATCAGCTTCAGGTCAGCTCCCCAGGCCAGCACCCTGCCAGGAGAGCAGCCCAGGGTGCAGGCCCTGCTCAGTGTGGTTACGGATGGAGGGTGATGGGATTTAACCCCAGATATTCCAGGAAATGCTGCACACAAGCCAGGGATCCCTTCACTCCCAGAGCTCTCCAAGCAGCTGCACTGGCAGCCAGGCTCTGGCTCTCTGCCACACCCTGCTCCAAACACCTCCCAATTTCACCTGACAGTCCCCCCCGAAATTCACTTCACAGAGTGCAATCTGAATTACACCCTGCTTCCAATAAAACACCTCAGGAACAACGTACCCTGGGTGCAAAAGGAGAGAAAGAACAAATGAGAATGCAAAGTTGCAACATTTCAGTGGAGAATGAAGCACTTAGTGGAGATAATTGCACCCATTCACCATGAAATGAGAACTTGAGGAGAGCACCGTAAGGTACAAAATATTCGGATTTGAAGTATTAAAATTGGAAAGAATCTGAGGATCTGTCAGCTCTACCAATGGTGCTCTCTATTCCCTTCATTTGAAGTTAACCTATTTCACAGGGAAATCCACCTTGTTACAGAATTTCTTTCTCTCTCAGGCTGCTCCTCCTGAGCAGGACTCGGACTTTGAGCGGCACCACAGAACAAGCACCAGGCTGAAAATGGAACCCAGAGATAACAAGACAGCCAGGACTTTAATTACTGTAAATTACATAAATCAAGGGAAATGTCTGGGCTCCCCCTCTGCTGCAGAGTGGGCTGGGGGTAACAAGGCAAACATCACCTCCCATTCAACCTTTCTATCCTAAAGTGGCCAAAATTGCTTCAGCAAAGAGAATTATGTTTATGTGTTGCCATAGTAGTTCTGACACCTTTTCAAACTCAAAAGCAAAAGCAGTTGAGTAGGTTGAAATTTGAGCTTATTTAAATTTTTTTATCCACCCAGGAAGGTTTTTTTTTAATCTCTGATACACAGGAGGTATTGGTCTGCTTTGTGTGGTCCCTTCTCATACAAAGTGTAGGGCTTAGTCCTGTCAGTGGAAAACAGAATTTAGCTTTTGGACTATCTCCTGCATCTTCTCCCTCCTCAGTAATAACACAATCTTGAGATGCTTTGGGGTCTACTTTATTATGCCAAGGATATCTAAATTGTATCTCTTCAGTTACATGCCAGATAAAAACTGCTCAGGATGGTTTTCTTTGCCTGTCTTCACGGTGCTTATACTTCAAGATGTTTTTATCTTCAGGATACTATGGCTGGTAAAAAATTATTTTCCCTGTGAATCTGGGTTATTACTTCATTATTGAGTTCTGACTTTTGTGTGAGGGCTACTGTGCAACTCCTCCAACAGTGTGACAAAATCCAAAAAAAACTACCCCAAAAACAAACCCAGGGGAAAGTCTTTTCCAGAGAATAAAAGCTCATATTCATAACAAACCTAAGGATAATATTTATTTCTTTTTATACTTATGGCATCAGCACAGCCCTTCCCTCTCATTCAGCTGTACCACCAGGGCTCTCAGAGCAGTTGGCTCAAAATCAAACCAACACCTTTAGAAAGAAGAAACCACCACAGTTAAGAGGACCAACCAAGTTAACACCAAGTAAACACCAACCAAGTTAAGAGGACTGTTGGTGATTTGGGAAGTTCTTCATATTGCTCACACTACAGTTAGAGAAAAAAAAATCCATAATAAATCTGAACCTCCCTCACACCTCCCTGACCTGGATCAAATCCTCTCAGCTGGCTTTGACACAAATGTGGTGGGAGGAAGGAAAGCAGAGCTTCCAGGCAAAAGCATTTCTCGAGGAGTTAATGAAATTTGCAAGTATAATTATTTTTAATCTGAGTGCCAAGTTCCCTCTCCATTCCATGAAATCCTGGTGCTGTGATGCTACAGAAGGAACACATGAGCCCTCAACTCTCATTACAGCATCATTATATAATTGACAAACACCAGTCTCAAATTAAATCTCCTGAAAGGGGGTTACAGCAGTCAGAGAGTATGAGGGAGCAGAGTCTCTGTGGAACTCAGAGCCCATGGCAGCTCCAAACCTGCCCTGCAGTAAGCCAGGGAGGGGAAAAAATCCGAGTTTGCCTTCCCAGGAAGCTGAAAAAATCCGAGTTTGCCTTCCCAGGAAGCTGTTGCCAAGCTGAGCCCAAGAGGGGCTGCCAGGAGCACAGCAAAGGCAGACTGGAGCTGATCCACACCCGGCCACCACTGCTGGCTGTGGGCAGCATGGGAGAGCAAACGGCTCTGAAACACTCCCTGAAACACTGANAGGCATGGGAGAGCAAAGACGGGAGAGAGGAAATGGCTCTGAAACACCCCCTGAAACACTGAAACACTCCTTGAAACACTGAAACACTCCTTGAAACACTCCCTGAAACACTGAAACACTCCCTGAAACACTGAAACACTCCTTGAAACACTCCCTGAAACACCCTCTGAAACACTGAAACCCTGAAACACCAGCACCCACCCCTGCCCCAGCTTTCCCCCTGCCCAGGAGCAGCAAGTGCTGCTGGACAGCAGAGCCCGGGCTGGGCAAAGGATCACAGTCCTGGGCCCCACAAAAAGCCAGCCCAAAAAGCAGAATGCTCCATCAGCCCTCACCTGACCTCTGCTTATGACAGAGAAATGGAGCAAGGGAAATGCAGGAGGAAATAAACACCTGGACAGACACACACCTGGACAGACACACACACCTGGACAGACACACACACCTGGACAGACACACACACCTGGACAGACACACACACCTGGACAGACACACACCTGCAGCTTCCCCAGGCACCCCCTGCCCTCACTGCCCAGCTCTGCCTGCCCTGGACAGGTCTGCATTTCGCAGATGCTTCAAGTTCTCTATTTTGGGGCAACCCACACTGCTGGGCTGCCTTTAGGAGTCCAAACCCTGCCCAGCCAGCCCGGGGTGAGTGCCCAGTGCAGGCCCTGCTGCCCAGTGCCCCTCGGCTCCAGGGGAGCCTGCACGGACACTCCATGGCTGCAAGAAGCTGCCACGGGGTACTGCAGCCTGGCCAGAAGTGTTGATTTGCAAAACCTGCTGGAACAGCAAACACACTCGTATTTGGATTCTGTTCCAGCCTCCTCCCTCTGTTCACCAGGCACATCAGGTGTGCTAATGCTGAATTACCCCCGGGGATGTCCAGCAGCTCAACAGCACAGCTGCAGGGAGTGTTTCATTCCAGGTGGGACATTTCCAAGAAGTTACAGAAATTCCTATCAATTTCTTTACTACAAAACTTAGTGATCACAAACAAAGGCAGATTTAACATAAGAACAAACACACTGGCTGAATGAAAAACTTGCCAACGCCCCAGCTCAGTCTCTTGATGTTGTCTATGGTGGCTACCCAGGAAAAAGTCCAAGGACAAGGCAAATGTACACACAGCACCCCAGCAATCTGAGTCTCACCCCTTCTTAACACAATGCTGAAGAAAAGTTTTTTCTTCCACAGTTTCCACAGTAGCATCAAATAAACGGATGTGTATTAAAATTACAGCAGATCTGCCTGACAAGTGTTTCAGCTCAGTCTCAGGGCTTATCTCCAGCCAATACCAGGGCTGAGTTTGGATGGCACCTCAGTGAAGTCTGCTCTGTCAGCCTCCCATTCCGGGGGAGCCACGCGCTGTCTGTCTCCTCCCCACAGTGTGGACTCTGACTTCAGAGATCCGGCAGAAAAAACATCTCCCCCTTCCTGCCCAGCGGTCAGAAGGCAGCAGCAGCACCCTCAGGTGTATCAGGCTGCCAGCAAGAGCCTGCCATTCAGCTGGAGGAGCTCGAACATCTTGAACGAGGTATTTAGAACTGCAGAGAAATTAATTTGAGCAATTTGCAAAAAAGAGCCGTTGACAAAAAGCAGCGGTTTCCAAAATCACTGGCAGCAGCTGCCAGGTTTGTAAGAGTACCCACAAACAAGCATCTGTAACACAAAAAGAAAAAACAACAGAAAGTCTTCTGGGGAAGGAAACTCTTAAAATACATCTTTATATTCCAAGGCTTTTGTGATCGTGTCTTGGATTAAAGTTAGACTTTAACCTAGACATTTGGGGCTGGATTTATCCTGTTGGGAGACAAACTAAAAACAACTGTTCCCCATCCCAAAATCAGAAGCTGACAGGCTCTTTCCATTGTTTTGCATAGCAATACTGTGGAAATGAGCCTCAAGTAACATTTTCACTCAAGCTTTTGTTAAAGAAGAATGCTAATCATTCCCATCCTGCAGCCCAATTACTCACTGCTTCTCAACTCCATTAACAACTCCAGAATCAGCAGAGAAACACGAGTCCTACCGAGTGAAAAGAAGGGCAGCAGAAATAAACACATCAAACCCATTCTGGAGGCTGCGCTCCGTGCCAGAGAAAAGCTCTGGAGAGAGGAGCCCTGGCACTGGCTCAGAGCCACAGCTCCAGGTGCCACCAGGCTCCTTGGCATGACCTCGGGCAAGCGGTCCCACCCAGCCCTGGCAGCAGCGTGGAAAGCTCCTGAGGTGCCTGAAGCCTCCTGAGATGCCACCAGGTGGGCACAGGAGACCCCAGGATGGAGGGAAGGGCTCTGAACAGACACATCCCTGTGCTCAGAGGGGAGCTACAGCACCAACCTGCCACTGGCACGGCTGGCAAAGTGAGAACTGATGTGCCCTCCTCAGGTCAAAGCCCCTGAGCACCCTCTGCTCCACAGAGGCTACACTGGCACTGCCCAGGCACTCAGAGCCACCCCAGGTGTGCCCGACAGGTGAGCTCAGGGCTCTCACCTTCCCCCAGCTGTAACTGCTCTCACACCGGGCTCTCTGCTGGCAGGGCATTGGCACAAAACCCACGAGACACCATTTCATACCCAGAGAGGCAAACGATGGATCTGGGCCAGAACAGCTCCACACACTGAGCACACACACGTGCCAGCAGAACTGAGAACACGCAGCAGTGTTCATCTAAGAGCAGATTCTAAATCTGACCTTCACAATATGCAACAGAGGTGGTGTGCATACACAACACGGCTCCAGAGAAAGAGTATTTATCCATCAAGTTCAACTGAGCTGCTATAAATAATGCAGAAGCAAAACACTAATTGGCCTGTTGCAGAAAAATTTTGCATTTCACAACTCACTGCTCTTCCTGTATATTATCTGGGGATTTATACTGACTAATCCAAGAATGCAGACATCTGTCCAAGGACCAGTACACAGGTCCCAGAAAAAGTACCAGCTCCTTTTTTAACCTCGTTTCCTGTGAAAGAGAGATTTGACACTTTCACTGTCCAGCTTTTTATCCCTCTATTACTTCATTTCTCCTATGAAGTTTTTTGGGTTTTTTTTTTTGCAAATCTCAACCATGTCTTAAGACAGGAACACGCTTCCAAAACACTGCTTGTGAAAACACAACCCAAAGCCAACGCCAGGCAAAGGGAGGCCCAGAGGGGCGGTGGAGCAGCAGCTGCAGACCCCTCCCCAAGGGCCAGGGGAGTCCTGCACTGCCCCTCTGCCCAGGACAGGATGGGCAGCACTCCACTGCTGCAAGGAGAACCAGGTGCCCACAGAGAAATGCCTTCAGCAGCCACCTCCCTGGCCAGCCCCACTGCAACCAGCCGAGGTGGCAGCTCTGGAGCTGCCTCTGGGTCTCTGACAAGGTTCTCCAGCTGATGGAACACCCAGGCTGCCCAGCCTTTGAGATACAACCTCTGCTCCATTTGCCTGCCTTCCAGGGGAATGAGGCATTCTCCATCACTTACTGCACAAGTTACTGTACCAGGCCCTCAATAAAAATCTCCCAATGGATTCTTTATGGAGAGATAAAATGAAATGTTTCTGCTTGCTTAGTTTGCTCCTTGTTGGATCTCACTGGATAATTTTAGGTACCATTTTTGGAAGAGGTTCTCTCTGACTGGGCCAATAATATCTTCTAGATATGAAGACAAATGTTATCTTTCAAGAGAAATTCCCCCAAAATCTCTAACTCTCAGCTCCTGAAAAAGCTGGCATTTAGGAAAGATCAGTGGGAAAGGCATTAGGAAGCTGAATGAAGTAATTTTGCTGATTCCTTTTAGCAGCTTGAGCAGACTGGTTCCCAAACTTCAGCTGAGAAGAATTCATATCAAAGCACTGCTGCTTTTTAAGCCTGCTTTCCACAGAGAGGAGGGATCACAGAGAACAGTCCTGGAGGGAGTCCAGGGTAAAGTTTATGTTTACAAACAAGATTCTGCCTCAGGGTTTTGTTACTTAAGAGTCCCTACAAAGCGTGAGCTTTGGATAACATTCAGAAACCTTGAAATCATAAGAAAAATTATAAATACTGAACCAGACCCAACCATTCCAGTAATTTAAACCGAATTTTTGGCTTAGCAGAGGTCATTAGCATACAAACAAATGACTGTCAAGAGAGCTTTTTGTGTGGGACCAGAAGAAGGGAAATGCTTTTCTCCTGAGCATGGCCTTGACAAGCTCCTGGTTTGTGCCCTGTGGGGCAGATTCAGCTCAGGGGCCTGATCCCCCTCCCCATGGCTCTGAGGTGAGCCGTGCTTAAAACTCCATCTTCTAGAGGATCTTCAAAAAGGTAAATGTCATCTTTAAAAACAGCCAAAGAAAGGATCCACCGCCATTCTGAATGAAGGTCTTCCCAAACTGATGATTCAGTTTTATTTATATTATTTGTTTCTAGCATAAATTGCCCTAGCTAGAACGTGAATCCCACTCTCTCCCAACCCTGCCTGTTTCACCTGTGACACGCTGAGGATCCACCTGCTTGCCCCAAATCCTCAGCACCAAGAGCAGGGAGGAGATGAAGCCTTTCCTCCCCTGGCCCAGACGGAACCCAGGCACAAAGGGGGCACCCCCAGCCCTGCCCGGAGCAGGCAGGAGCAGCTCTGCACCCCACACAGCACAGCAGGGACAGGGCTCCTGCCAGCACAAGGAATTGCACGCCAGAGGCTGGCTCCAGCCAGGCTGAACTGCAGCAAAGCAGGCACATCCTTCTGTGCCCAGCCACTTGTGAGACTTCACCCCGGGCACAGCAGAATTCAAGTGCCCAGAATAAACCGTGGGCAGGAGGGAGGCACGGAGAGAGGCCAGGGGCTCTGGAGGAAGCACAGCCTTGGCCAGAGCCCCCTGAAGCACCACAGCCCTGCAGGGTGATCCTGGTCAGGATTTCTTGGGATTGTGTTTCCTCGCTCAGGGCTAGCAGGAGAGCTTGTGCCATCATCTTGAGGACAGATTGGGAATGCAAACCTAACATATTCTTCTCTTCCCTTTCAAAATCAGATGATCAGCTGTGGCTTTAGTCCTGCCAAAATCTGTCAAATATAGCACAAAATTATACAGAACCATAGTAACTGCACTCCCACTATTGTTCTGATTTAAAGAGGAGTTTGATTACATTAGGTAAATATTTGTCCTTATGTAATAGCTCTCTCCAACATTCTAAAAATTTTCCGTCTCCTAGAATTTAACTGAAGAGGGTGCTTTTCTATGTCACTGCTCTGCCCCAAAATCAAGTATACTCTATAATACCATGAGTATTAAACTGTGAGTAATGTTATTACAAGCAATAATAGTCATCCAGACAATTATGCAGTTGCAACTGCAGTTTTCCTATTAAATCTAGAAGCTTTAAGCAAATTCAGAGTCAGTAAGAATTGCAACACCATCTCTGATGAGGCAAATAGCAGTTATTTATTCACAGATTGTTAAATTCTTCTGGCCCTGGGACTTCCAGGAAGAAAGCAACAAAGAACTGACTCCCCATCTAAATACTGGCTCGTTCTTCATGTTGATATAATTATGAAGTTTCAGTCATTGCAAAGCTGTTCACACTGCTCTACATGCATTGCAAAATCTATGCTAACTGCAGTTTTTCCATTATAAAACTCGCTGGTGAAGTCACTGTTCTATTTCCAGCTCAGCTCTGGCACTGTGCGGATGCTCACTGCTTAGTAAATAGAAATATTTTTTTTTAGGGTAAAAAGAACATACTGAATCAAAAAGCTAGAGGCTTTTGATACCCTTTCTTCCAAATCCTTTCAAAAAAGGTAATGAAATAAATGAATAATAAAGAGCAAACACAAGCTTGTGTGATGACTCAACACACCAGGAGTCATGAGGAAAATGCTGAATTCCTGACTACACATTCCAATATTATAACACAGGAGTGTACACACTGAAAAACTTCCACCTTCTAAAATAGATGTTATCAACAGCCTAGACAGCATTAATCAATGTTCTTATCACTTTGGTAATTACATTCCTGCTGGCACACACAGGCAAAGGAGGGAATTTAGGATCTTAACCTGAGGCTTGGAGAAGAAAGAACAAGGCAAGAAAGCTCTTCTGGAAGTAGTCCTTCCTGCCCAGCTCCAGCTGGGGTCTCGACCTCTTTGCTGAGCCCCCGAGATGGAAACCACTTGAGCCCCATGCACACACATCAGCTGGTTCTCCTAAGGATCTCTGCTCCAATAAATGATTCCCCTTGCTTTGGCTGCACTCATGTGCATGTTCTGTGCACCCTGGAGGTGAGGCCATTGTCACAAACCTTTGTTCAAACAAAGGAATTAAAACAAGCCTGCTGACAGCTTCCTTCTGAAACAATGAACATTTCTACCTGAAACATGGTTATGGAAAGAGTCCAGATCAAACAACCCAAACCTCAGAGCACTCACTGTGTCACACACAGCACAGCTCAAAGGAGCTGCTCCCCACGAGGAGTCTCTAGAGGAAGAAATGCACACAACTTGTTAAATCCTGCTTCAAAAGGGAGAGGCTTCAGCACAAAGCCAGCCACATCCAGACCTCAGCCACGAGGATCCCAGTGCAGGATCCGAGTGCAGCCAGGATCCCAGTGCAGCCAGGATCCCAGTGCAGCCACGAGGATCCCAGTGTAACCACGAGGATCCCAGTGTAACCACGAGGATCCCAGTGTAACCACGAGGATCCCAGTGTAACCAGGATCCCAGTGTAACCAGGATCCCAGTG